>OY986437.1:11992959-12470459 GCA_963920525.1 Dichetophora obliterata
TACTCCAACGTCAGTACTTGTCAAAAACATTATTGCCAGATTGTAAAAGTTCAGCATTTAGCGTAAAACTGACAAAAATCTTGAAAATTGTCAAAGAAGTAAAATATAAGGAAATGGTGTTGCTTACACATACACTGTACGTAAACTGTCGCACCATTCGTAAATTGTGCGAGCGAGAAAGAGTGTGTTTTTTGACATTTTTGAGAACCCTGGCATCTGATTGGAAGACTCCTCAGCAAAATAGTTGAAAATAATTTAATTTTAAGCATTTTTCACAGCTTAAAAAGCAACAAAATTAAAAAAAAAACACTAAAACAAATGCAATATGAGTTGTGCGGTTAAGAATTGTAATAGTTCCCGAAAACTTAAAAGCAATGCGCATTCGTTCCACAGGTAAATATGTCCATACGGTTTAAATTCTTTTAACAAAAGTGCTTTATTTAGTTTCTAACGATATTTTTTTAACTTATTTGTGTTAGAAATGTATATATTTCTTATTAAAAATTGTTTAAAAATGCAATTTAGACCCCGTTGATTTTCCGCCAGTTTGATCAAACCACATCTGTCAAAACACAAACACTGCTTCAGGGGCGCAGTCATTTTTCGCAGTTGAATACATGTTTGGGGCGCTCTTGTTTTCAGGATAGTGAATCAGATTTAGTACCTGTTTGTTAAATTTTTCTGATTTTTACACTACAACTAGGCAGAAACACCCAAAAAATAAGGGTTTCAAAAAATTAACCTAATATAATTTGTAATTAGAGTTGAAGTTTAGAATTTAGGCCTTCAAATATAGAAAAATTACCTAAAAAATCTTGCAGTTTTTCTAGTTTTTCAACAAAACTAAGCTTTATGGGTATTAAAACAAAGGTTATGTTTGTATCTATTCAACGAGGTGTCAAATTTAGAATTCCATAAGAATTCATTAATATATAATTTTTTATAATAAGAATTTGTCTGAAAGACTAGTGGTTTCTCTTTTACGAAAGCAATACATTAAAAAGAGAATTATTAAAAAGATAACTACATTCAGAACTGCTGTAGACAGAGAAGCCTGTGTGGTACTTACTGAGGTTTGTAAACCCTAAGCAGCATCCAAAGGCCTCCTTTTGATACATTTATTTTTTTTTTTATTAAATTTGGAAAAACCGCGCAATTTTAAGTAAAAAAAGGGTTGTATCTTAAATGCATGTATTTTTATGTTTGATATCTTGTTAAATAGAAAGAAAACTTGTCTTATCTCTCTTTTGATACCCATAAAGTTTAGTTTTGTTGGAAAACTAAAAAAAATCAGCTAAATTTTTAGTCCACTTTTTCCAACGTTGGATGCCTATAACTTCTAAGCCAATTGCGAGCGAACAAAAATTTTTTAAATAATTAGAGTTGTTGCTATTCTTGAAATGTTTCTAAAATTTTAATGCATAAGAACAAACTTTAACAGTTTGGGCCTTCTTTTACGATACAACCGAATACGGCCCTTTGTGATTGTTTCTGTATTTGTGTGAACCAACACCAATATAGAAAATACCACACTTTTCTGCTATTACACCACTTCCTTATATTTACTTCTTCTTTGAAAATTGTATACATATTACTAGCATTTTTTAATAGGTGGCAATACTTTTTGCATCAGCTGTTTTGGTTATTGAATTGTTGACTTTTGGTAGAAATGAAACTGTTTTTTAATTGATTGTGACAGCTTCTGCTCTCAAATAGATTGTGTGCACTTCTTTGAGGAGGACCGTAGAATTTCACTTTAGCAGATGGCGTTTCATTTCTCATCTGCTTTTGCTCTACTAGCTCTAAATCTGTTAGTAGCAACTTCCATTTTCAGAACGATAATAATTTTGCTCTCGTCAGATTGTGACGATTCGTTCGGATTTTTTTGCTTACAAAGACACAACTTTATACAGATAATACGTCTTCGTTCGTTACTGAGTCAGCTGTGTTCGTTTGTGTCTGACAATCTTCATACATGGATCCAAAACAGCTGATTGCCGCCTGTTGGACGATGCGTTCGTGAAGTAGACGCATCGTTTGTTTTACCTAAACAGGGCATTAATCGGATACCAACAAGTTTGGAAAATTTTGTTTGTGAAAAAAGTTTGCAAATTATTAAAAACCAAATAATGGCGTATGCTGATCGTCTTTCTCTTATTCATAACTGCCAATCTGGTTTTCGGAATGGTTACTATACCTCTACATTGCTCCTTGGCCTAACTGACGATATAAGAGAAAATATAAACATTAACAAAATATGTATTTTAGTGTCCCTTGATTTAACGAAGGCATTTGACACCGTAAATCATTCAAAACTGATCCGTAAACTTAAACTTAAATTCAATTTTGCAAATGCCGCTTGTAGGTTTATGTTATCATATTTGAGTGATCGTAAACAGTTTGTTTTGTTCAATGGTCATAAATCTAATCTGCTTAATATAGTCTCTGGTGTCCCGCAAGGATCTGTACTTGGACCACTTCTTTTCATATTGTATATAAATGATATTGTTAACATTCTCGATCTGAATACGTGTAAACCATTTATTTTTGCCGATGATATACAATTATTGTTTTCAGGTGAAGTTCAGTTTTCAGATGTTCTTGAGTCTGTAGTAAACTTTAACCTATCTCATGTTTCTTCGTGGACGTCTGAAAATTGCCTAACCATAAATTCGAAAAAAACAAAGTGTATTCAATTTAATCCTACTAGGATGGTTTTGGACCAATTGGACATTCGACTACTTAATGAGCAGATACAATTTGTTGAAAACTTTAGGTGTCTTGGTGTTATAATCGATTCCAAGTTAAATTTTGACAAACATATTGATGCTTTAAGCGCCAAAATTGGGTTTACTTTAAGAAAACTTTATAGCACAAACATGTATCTGCCGTTAAGTGTTAAATATAAAATTGGTCATGCCTTACTTATGTCAAGTATAACGTATTGTGTTGAAGTGTTTTCTGGTACTTTTGTTTATAATTTAAGAAAAATCGCAGTAATTATAAATAATATTGTACGTTTTGTCTATGGAGTTCGCAGACGGGATCACATATCTGATTATACTAATAAGTTTTTGAAATGCTCTTTTAGTAATTTTATAAGTATTCGGATCTTATTATATTTTTTAAACTTGTTAAAGCGAATATGCCTCCTTACTTGTTTCAGAAATTTAAATTCAGTCGCTCCACTAGGAATTCACAAATAATTATACCAAAGATATCATCCTCAACATTTGAATGCTTGTTTCTTGTTCGAACAGCTCGTATTTGGAATAAGCTCCCTACTACTATGCGAACTTTTTCAGGCACTTCAAACAGCTACAAAAGCAAACTTCTGAAACACTTTTGAATGCACATTAAAAATATTGAATACCATTATTAACATTACCAATGACCTTTTTTGTTTATTAAACATTTTTTTGTTCGTCTTGATACTTTGTCGCTGATGACATGGGATATACCCAAAGCCCAACAGTTTTTATTAGATCGTATAGATATTATAGAGGTCGTATATAGGTACATATGTTATTGTAGATTAGTTAAGATACCACTCGAATATAGATATATACTTGTAATATAATAATTGGCCAATAAGGCTTCTGTATTATTAATGAAGATATAAATAAATAAATAAATAAAATAAATTTTGACGGACATACAAACATACATATATACGAACGAAGCAATACAAAAAGTTTAATAATTCCAAAAAGGCACAATATGGCACAACTAAATTTTTGACACTTATTATAGACAGTCTATATTTAAAGAAAATCACACTTAGATGACAAAAGTGCACAAAAAACACTATAACTCCACTTGACTAACAAAAAAACCTTAGTTTTTTTTCAAAATTTTTGAATAAAAAATTAATAATTTTGATATTTTACTTTTCATATTGAAAACGTGTTTGCTGTTGTTGTTGTTATTGTTGTTGTCTTTGGAAAAATTCGTTAGAGCAATTAATTGTTCTAACCTGACCTAAAGCTCAATAAACGATTTTAAACTATCAAACAAATAGAATTTGTATTTAAAATCAAATACAAATAAAAAACAACAAAAAAGTAAAATTAAATACAAATTTAGAACTTGTATTTAAATCATATAAAATCAACATAATAAAAAACAAGGTCATATAGAAAAACTTTAATTTTGTTAAACATTTACTCAAAAAAAGTTTTATGTAGTTAAAACCATTATTACCTGAAGTTAAAGGTTCCTTAAAAAAACTTAACACAAAAATCTTTGGTATTATGATTAATAGCGACAATTCTCTTTTTTAATTATGTTTTTGTTGGATTATACGGATTTTTAACTCCTAAATCCAAATCTGGAAAAATGTCAGGCCGCTCGCAATTTCTTTAGAAGTTATAGGTCTCCAAAGTTGCAAAAATGGCCTAAAAATCTTGCTGGTTTTTTTTAGTGTTCCGCATTATGGGTATCAAAAGAAAGGTAATGCTAGTACCTATTCAACGAGGTATCAGACAAGAAAATCCATTCATAACTTTTTAAGATATACCTATTCTTATATACAAATTTTTCCGAAAAACTAGTGGTTTCCCTTTTACGAAAGCACTACACTGCATGCAATGTTTATATCTTTAAAAGTTATGCATGGATTTTCATGTTTGATACCTTGTTGATGCCCATAAAGTGTATTTTTGTTGAAAAATTTTAAAAAAATAACAAGGTTTGTTGGCCTTTTTTTCAATTTTGGAGGCCTATAACTGCTAAACCAATTGCGAGCGGCCTGCAATTTTCAATTCAGATTTGGAGTTGGAGGCAAAAATCCATTTAATCTGCAAAAAAAAATTAAAAATTAGAGTGGTCGCTATTCTTGAAATGTTCCAAAACTTTTTGATAGTAAAAATGTACTTTAAAAAAGCAAAAAGTAAAAATTTTTCACTGTGTGCGAACTAAAGCAAAAAAGTTCATTTTTAACCGCGTATAGCTTTCGAACTAGTAATGTCAGGTCAATAATTTTTATTGTTAGTGACGCAGAATTTCATTATCTTTCAACCGGTATCAAAAAAGTTGGTACTTCAAAAAAAAAATTTTATTTAAAACCCTAAAAGCCCATACAATACCCCATTGTGGGGAGAATTAAACCACAACAGTTTTTTTCTGCACTTCCTTCTAATGCCATAGCCAAAAAACTAAAAAATGTCTGCATTTGAAGGTTTTTAAAAGGAATCGAAAAAGGAAATAAAAGAGGAACTAAGAATTAAAAAAATATTTCATATATTAAAAAATAATAAATCATTTCAAGACTTTTTCCCTCTTCTCATCTGACATTGAATATTGTTTGAAAATATCGTTTTAATTGCAAGGTGTGGGCGAAAAACAACTTTGACGAGTTGTTGCATTCCATTACATTCCAATTAATTTGTATTAAAACAAGAATTTGCATTTTTGAGCAATTAAATTAAATTGAATATCGCTGTAAATTTTGTTTTTTATTTTTTTGTTTAAAAATATTGTAAAATTTCATCATTAAAAAACACCATAAGGAGAAGAACCACTCAGCTGAAAGTATTTTTCTCTTCAGCAACAGCCAAGAGCATCTATATTGACCGCTAAAATTCGGATGACTCGCTCAAATATTAATGTATAAATATATTTCATTTTTCAAAAATTTTATTAGGAAAACAAAACACAAAACAGATTTACACTATTCCAAGCACTAAAATTAACTCTGAACACTCAGCGTTCGCACCCGTGAGTCGAGCCGCGACGTAAAACGCCCACATAATTTTTTTCGTTACGCTCAGGCGATGAAAAAACTTGATTATTTTTGGAAAACTTGTGCAAAAATTTTCATTGCTACGCTCTCAGTTCAGCTTTTTTTTATATAGGTACATATACCTACATATATTCAAATAATTTCTTTTTTTAATAATTTCGAATTTTCCGAAATTTTTCGACTCTTTTGGTGGTGCGCAGCTTTATAAGTTGATGCAGCACGGAGCAACTTCATCAGTTTTCGGCTGTTTTTCTTCTAGTGAACATCACAAGTTTCCTGACAACAAAAACAACAACATATCAACATGTCTCTAGAGCGTGCTGTTCGTGCCAAGGTGACTATCAGCAGGAGTAGCAAAGAAAAAGAAAAAGAAATCAGATCAAAAATAGTTACACAAAAAAATAATAACAAAAAAATTCAGAAACTAAGAGCCAACTCAAAAAGTGCCAAGTGCAAAAATGAATGAAGTGAAAAAGTGAAAAACATTAACAAACAAATTTTGCTTTTGGTTCTTTCAAAAAGGATATTTTTTTAATGTCTACTTTTACGTTATATCCTTGTAGATTGCCGGCAAGCGCAATCCAGAAATGGACCAGCAAGCCCAGGAATGGATTGAAGCCATTCTTGGAGAGAAATTTCCAGCTGGTCAAATTTATGATGATGCCTTGAAGGACGGTCAAATTTTGTGCAGAGTGATGAATACCCTGTCGCCCAACTCTATTCCCAAGGTCAACTCATCCGGTGGCCAATTCAAGATGATGGAAAACATTAACAACTTCCAGAAGGCAATGAAGGAATACGGAGTACCCGATGTCGATGTCTTCCAAACAGTGGACTTGTGGGAAAAGAAGGATATCGCTCAAGTGACCAACTGCATTTTCGGCTTGGGCCGTGCTGTAAGTATTTACAAGTTTTTCTGAAATTGATGGATCAAAATAGTTAATTCTCTGAGAAGAATCTCAAGAAATTTTCTTGAAAAAACTTTCATTGTCCAAAAATAACGCCATTTTTCGCAATCAGCATAGCCATATTTATTAAATTTTTGCAACTTTTCTACTACTTTTCCCCCTCTACAGTGCTACAAACACCCCGAATTCAAAGGTCCCTTCCTCGGCCCCAAACCCGCTGATGAGTGCAAACGCGACTTCACTGACGAGCAATTGAAGGCTGGCCAAACTATTGTCGGTCTCCAGGCTGGCTCCAACAAGGGCGCCACACAAGCTGGCTCCAACATGGGCGCTGGCCGCAAAATCTTGCTCGGCAAGTAAAGAGACAATCCAGGACTTGAACCTATGTGCCACCTATCATATCATTAATTATAAAATTATTATTTTTTTTATAAAACTCAAAAATAATTATATCTAAGTAAGCATAACCATGAAATGAAAAAAAAAGCCTGTGTACAGAAATTTAATTTCTCACACAAATCATAAAACATAAAACTGTTTTTTATTCCAAATGATTTGGTAAAAAGAGCAAAGTAGTCGTATTTAATAAATAGCTGCTACTTTATAAATTAGCAAAATTTAATAAGAAATGCGTTTCAGAAAGCCAATGGTGCCATAAAACCAAAAAACTTTAACACGCGCAAGTATTAATAAAAAGCAGTTAAAATTTTTTAGATCGAAGAAATTTATTGCGTTGTTCGTTTATTTTTAGAAATTAAATCAAACATACGATTTCACTCAATATCTTTGAATTCAAGCTAATAGCAATAAATTCCCATCCACACGTGTGCCCTCCTTCTCCCTTACACCCACAAACGTCACCTTCAAACCACCCCTGGCCAAAACACAAGTCTGACACTCCTAGAAAACACAACAACGCCATCTTCTCCAAATCGTTACCTGAGTGGGTGTAAAACGCTCATCACTTGAGCATACTTAGATCGCACACTTTGCGGCCTTCATTGTATCATTCGGTGGCTTTTGTATCGAAAAGAGTTTTCGTAAATAATAAAAATATTGAAAACAAGAAAACATCAACTTTTGGAATCGCACCAAGTATTTTTCGTGCTCGCGCCTTTTTTGGACATGACGAGTTATTTTGGTGTTTGCTGTATATATGAAAAAGATGTTAATTGATTTCTGGTTTTTTATTTAATTTTGATTGGAAAGATTTATCAGTTTTTTTTAGCTTTGGGTAAAATCAGATGTGATGCAATTTATTTAGAGAGATTTAAAAGAGTACTTTTTTTAATATGCAAAAGCAAAAATCTTGGACTAATTTTTAAACTTTTTTGGATTACAAATAGGACAACACCAAAAACAAGATTACTTTTCAATCCAAAGAAAAGTTTAAAATTTTCTAAGCCAAAATAGATTAGTTTTTAGTCCGCAAAGCAGTTTATAAAAGCAATATAGTTATCAATTTAAAATAAAAAACTTTTCCTCTCAGTTCATGATTTGAACACACGTCCTCCGATGTGCTGGTCCAACACCTTATGCACTCGTCCATCTCAGTTGTTAACAAGGTTTCGCTTATTTCGCATCATTACGAAAGCAAGTAAACTAGCAGTAAGTAAGCAAGCAAGCAGAAATGTGGGTTCGAGACCCAGCTAAATTAAACAAAAATAAAAAATTTCTGACCACTTCGTGATTTGAACACATGTCCTCTGATCCAACACCTTATCCACTCGTCCAACTCAGTTGATAATAAGGTTTCGCCAGTGATGTCAATAGTAGGGAAAAGAGGCTACATGTAGGGAAATTCAGCCTTACATTTCCGATGTAGGGAAAAAAGGGCAGATTTTTAATATTTACTTAAATGTAGGGAATTTTTAAAATCTAAAATTTGGGTTTCTTTTTTAAAAAATTTATTTTCATGTTCGCATATAATTTCTTTAATTGAAGGGGCTTATTGCAATAACGTGATAAGCCACATGATCTAAAAATTACATTTTTTTGGGCTCGACACATTGCTCAATGGATTGCTAACAACCACTGAAGATATTTTGGCTATTTCTTATTAAATTTCGGAACTATTTGTAAAAGTTTCCTTATTCAATTCCATTTCTTCATACAAAACTAAATGTTTTCAAAACTTTGAAGTCGATTATTTCAAAATATTTTGTATGTGGCTTATCATGTTTTTGCAATAAGCCCTTCAATTGATTTTGAAATTGTTTCAGTGTGAATAAACTGAGCCAGTTAAATTTTCGTATATGCTTGAACACACCCACGGACCAGCAAGACTTTAAAAGAACTTTGTGCTTGAACATACTCATTTGTCACAAAAAAAAACACAAAATTAGATTCTAAATTAATGAATTAAAATCAAAAGTGGCTTCAAATGTTATAACTAGTGTTCGACCGAAACCGGAATTTTGGCCGAAACCGAAACTGAATATTCGGCCATTTTATAATATTCGGCCGAAACCGAAACCGAAACCGAAACTGGTTATTAATACGAAAATTTATGTTTTTCAAATGATTGTTTTTGTTAAAAGAAAACAAAAGTACTACTAGTACAAAACAAGTATTATTTGAAATTGAAGTGTATAATAATTAATTGAAGTTTACTATAATAATTTATGAGATCATTTTATATTTTATTTTTTAGTACACACTCAAAATAGTATGCACCTACAATGTACATTTTTTTAGAACTACAAAGCAAAGAATTACTGTTTTTCTTAAAGGTTTAGTATTATAAAAATAGAAATATGTATTTCGTTTTCTTTTCCTTTATTCCACACACACAGAATTCGTTCGGAAGTTTAATTATCAATTTTTGGCTTAAGTATCTATAAAACTTTAATGGTAATTGCAATAGATGATAATATCGAATATGATATCATTGAACGCATAAAATTAACCAAAATGTTTTGCGTTAACACAATAAATCAAATTATAGACGAATTCATAATTTTTGTTTTGTACAATGCGTTGTACCAAACTTATATATTTGAATTAAATTACTGATGGAAGAAATTTGGTATAAGTCAAGAATAGCGACAACTCTCTTTTTTAATATTTTTTTGTAGGATTATATGGATTTTAACCTCCTTAATCCAAATCCAAATCCAAAGCAATTGGTTTAGAAGTTATAGGTCTCCAAAGTTTCAAAATGGGCTACAAATCTTTCTCTTTTTGTTTAGTGTTCCACGTTATGGGTATCAAAAGAAAGGTAATGCGAGTACATATTCAACGAGGTATGTATGTATCCATTCATGGATTTTCATATTTGAATAGGTACATTGTTGAATAGGTACTTAGATTATCTTTCTTATGATACCCATATAATGTAGTTTTGTTGAAAAATTTAGAAAAATAGCAAGATTTGTAGGCTATTTTTTCCAACTTTGGAGGCCTATAACTTCTAAACCAATTGCGAGCGGCCTGAAATTTTTTCATATTTGGAGTAAGGAGGCCAAAATCCATATAATCTATCTAATATATGGTTGTCGCTATTCTTGAAATTTTTACCAAAAGTTTCGGCTAGTTTCGGTTATTCGGCCATATTGAGGCCATATTGAGGCCGAATAGCCGAAACCAGCCGAAACTGGCCGTAACCGAAACCGAAACCGAATATTCGGTCGGACACTAGTTATAACTTAGCAAATTGTCAATAAAATTGTTTTTAAAAAATGGTACAATTCTCACGATTCATCTTGAGGGAAAACTTTGAGCTGAAGCTATTGAAAAAATTTGTAGGGAAACTTGTAGGGAAAATTTTATTTGCGTAAGGAAAAGTAGGGACTATCATGAAATGCTGTAGAGATTTCTTTAAAAATTTATTGGCATCACTGGGTTTCGTTTATTTTATATCATTAAGAATGCAAGTAAGTTCCTTTCAGTAGCGTGGGTTTGAGACCCAGCTAAATTAAAATTTAATTAAAAAATAGTACTTTTTGGATTAAACATTCGTTTAAACCAAAGTTTGGATTAAAAAGTTGTCCAAAATTTTTAACCGTTTACAAAATGCAAACAGTTTTCGATTTGACAGCAAATAGAATAAGATTTTAACTTTCTAGGGCCTAGCATGAAAGATGCTAAAGACTAAAGTCATGTTCTTGACTTCAACTGGCTTCATCTATCGAACTTTACCAAAAATTGAAAGCTGCAAGCCGCTTTGTTCGCATTTATTTTCAGAAAAGCTGTTAAAATCTTACTACATCATTTTCAATTGTAATTCATAATAGTTCGATTGCATTTTAGAAATACCATTTAAAGTTCAGAATAGATTAATTGAAATTTAGAATTGATCAATCAAAATTCAGAAATTTTATTTGAAATTCAGAAAAGATCATTTAAAATTCAGCAAATATTAATTGAAACCCTAAATATCCATTTGAAATTATGAATAGATTTATAAAAAGTCAGATTATATCAATTGAAATTCAAAAAAAGATAATTAAACTTCAGATGGTAATGGTGATGCAAATGATAATGGGGATGGGTTTGATAGTAGCAGCAATGAAAATGTTTATAGAAATCTTAATTGCCATAATCATTGCCATAATTTTTTTTTGTCATGAGTTAATATTACTGAATTATAATTCCGTTGCATTTTTACTTTTAAATTTTGTGAAACTTATGTCAAAATTAGTTGCATTTGTAAATATTCAGAAAAAAGTTAGACAGAATCAATGGAAGATTTTCTAAAAGTTATTAACTACATCTACAACATTTTCAATTGAAATTCAGAAAAGATCAATTAAAGTTCTGAATAGATCATTTGAAATTCAGAATAGATCAATTGATATATTTAAATTTAGACCTACCATTGCCATAATCATTACCACCATGGTGATCTTTTCTGAATTTCAATTGAAAATGTTGTAGATGTAGTTAATAACTTTTAGAAAATCTTCCATTGATTCTGTCTAACTTTTTTCTGAATATTTACAAATGCAACTAATTTTGACATAAGTTTCACAAAATTTAAAAGTAAAAATGCAACGGAATTATAATTCACTAATATTAACTCATGACAAAAAAAAATATTTTTTAAGTAGCTTCGACTGGGTCGAAGTAAGAATACCCCACAGCCGCTTATAATCGTGGACTTCGACTCGAAGTTTTAAAAATTTTTTAATTTCATGACGTCACTTTGTATGAGGAATAGGAGTGGATTTGTTCCAACTTTTCAAAAATTAGAATCCAAAATGCATTCAAAGCATTACTATTTATGTGTACAATATCAGTGCAATAAATTTATTTTTTCAGAATTTTTGATGATTTTACTATTTTGATGACCTCTATTTGCTTAGGAGGTAGATGCAAGTCTTAATTTCAGCTAATAGCGTAAAATTTTAAACTAAGAATGCATATTAAAAATCAAAACTGATGTGCGAAACTTCATGCCTATAATAATTTTTGTGAAAGTTGAATTGATTTTACCATTTTTGTAAAGTCACTTTATATAGGAGGTGCACTTGGATTTCCTTCGATTTGGTTAAATTTGAATTTGGTGAATTTCGTACTAAGAGTGCATATTTAATATCGAAAATTACGTGCCAAATTTCATACACATATTTTTCTTTTCGTGGAATTTTAAGAGATTTTTACTGTTTTAGAATTGTAACTTTGTATGGGAGAGAGAAAGCCTTTTTGTATGACCTGTCTGTATGCATATGAGTTGTCGTGGCAGGTACAAAAAAACTTATTTTTTTCTGATCTACAAGAACTCCTGACACGATAAAGACATGTGCGTCTGTCTGGCCGTCTGTGGTGATCGTAGCCTACTGAGTAGAGTGTTTGGCCGTAGGTGCAGAACCGCGGTAGCCCGGGTTCAATACCCAGCTCAGACAGAATGTTTTTGAATTGATCTAATATTTTGGTTCAGCTGCCACCTCTCTGCACAAAATGATCTTTGAGAACATAAGTCGTTGCAGTCGGCATAAAACTCGTAGGCCCAGCTCTCGATCATTTGCGTTTAAACTTTAATAACACGCACAACACAAAGCTCGGCCAAAGTCCTTTCAAGTGCTGATATGGTAAATTTTTTTGTTCTGTTCTCTGTCTGGACGGACCTCCCATATAAATTCATGTCATCAAAATTATAAAACCATCATACTTTCGAATATACTAAAACATGGCCGTAGGAGTATTTCAACTTCAGCCCACACTCAGAAAAAAGTTTATCGGAATATGAGAAAAACGGCATCATATTAAGTGAATAATGGTATTGACTTTGCTCCAGAGAATGCTTTTCTCTAAATGTGATCCCAAAAATTCCCTAAAAATGGCAAAAAGCTTCCATGAAAATGAGAAATATTTTCTCATTAATAAAAGACAAATTCTCTTTAATAGAAAAATATTTCTTTATAATACGTTCAACCGTTTTCTTTATTTTGTAAATTGTTCCCGAAAACAAAGAAATATTTATTTAATTTTAATAAATGTTTTCTTTAAGTTGCGTTTATAGTTTCTCACAAAAAATAACACTTTCTTTAAACAAAAAGATTTATTTTCTTAACATTGATACAAAATACATATATCTTTATTGCGTACATTTTTCTTTAAAACACAGAAGTATATCCGCAATTACGATTAGAAAATTATTTTTGTCAAACTTTTGTTTTAACTCAGTTCTACGCAAAGTAGAAGTATTGTGATTCGGTTTTAAAAATATTAGTAAAAAATATGTAAAGAGGTAGAATTATTATTGTGGCATAAGAAAAATATATCGGTTTTTGAGAAGAAGCCTTTTTAATTTTTGAGAAAGGATTTGTTGTTATTGAAGAAAATATTTCGCATAGTGAATTATTTATCAACAATAGAGAACATTTTTCATTTTCTATATATTTTTCTCTATAAATGAGATTTTTTCAGTGAGAGAAAAAATACTTATCATTATTAAAGACATGAAATATTTTCATTTACCACAAGGAAGGAAATATTTCTTCGAATATGTGAAAATTTATTATAATTGAAGTAAATTTTATTTGAAATAAAGATTATTTCTATTATCAAAAATAGAGAAATTTTTTATCACAAAAAGATAGGTGTTTTTTTCTGAGTGCAGTTGAAGATAAATCCTCACTAGAATTTTTTTAATACAATCTTGTGAACATTTATGTGAGTCCAAAAGTGCAAATATTTATTCCAAAATTTCTAACCGTGTAAGTACAAATTATACTTGCGCCCTACTGACGCAAAATGTATGGGACCGCGGTGTTGGCCCCTTAATACATCAAAAGTGCATTCAAAATGCCAAAGCTTTCTATGAATTTATATCATAGTTATTATAGACACCAGTAGCGTAGCTAGGATTGCTGGCACCCGGGGGAAAAATAAATTTTAGACCCCCGCAAGGCGGTTATCCTTATAAATATCCAAAATCTCTATACAAAAAATAAAAATTTCTAAATACATACACATTAGGGCGGGTTGATCTTTTTATTTTTAAATCGTATAGCAAAAACGTACACTACATAAAATTCTAAGAAAATTCTCCGAAGAAACCATGTATCTAAAATAAAATCCTAATCCGCGCCTCTCGACTTGAAAATTTATATTACCTCTTTTCTACACTCAAAATTTTTTTTCATTAAAAGAATATTCACCCAAGTAAAAAATTTTGTATATAATTTTATATTTAATATTTTCATAAGAAACATAGATATACAATTCTTATTTTATAAGGCAGGCATTTTAGACCTATGGTTTTTTCGGAGAATTTTCTTAGAATTTTATGTAGATTACGTTTTTGCTATACGATTTTTCATTTTTTTTTTCATCCATACAAATCCACCCGCCCTTATACACATACTGGGGTGGAATCGGCTAAGGTGACAGTTAATAATCAAAATCATCACTACTGTTCTACCTGATTACCAGGTGATTATCAAATTTTCCTATCGATTTTGTGCTACAGCTTTTTTGGTGTCGTTTTCACAAATTTATGTGAAATTCATTAAATAAACTTGATATTTTAAGTTTTCGCGAATTTTATCTCCTAAGCCAATTGAGGGCGACAATTTTTTGCATTTTTAGGCTTAGAAGGCCCAAATAAAAATACGAAATAAATATTCGGGTCCAGGCCCTAAAATAAAATTGTGCGGAAATAACATTTAATTTTCCACAGAATCAAATGTGGTGGCAAGTATTTAAAATATATCGTGATAGCTTTACACAGAATAAGGAAAAGGTAATAATCAAAACAAATTATTAAAAGTGACAATCAAAAACTGGCAGTCAACTATCGGCTTAGCTGATTTTACTCTAATTTTTTTTTTTAATTTTTTATTGTAATTGTCTTGTTTTATATATATTACTTCTATAAAAGCTTAATTTTTTATACACTTAATTTTTGCAAAATACAAATGTACCACTTTAAATAACACTTTACGTATTGAAGCAGTGTTGAAAAATTATTTCAAGTGTAAAAGTGCAAAAAGTCGAGTTTGGAAACAATCATATTCATACACAACTTTACGAACTGGCCATGCAACCTTCATATATGTAGCAACTCAAGTGTCATTTTGCGGCTGATACAATTATATTTTTTGGTACAATCGTCTCAAATTTACTCAAAAGAATTTCATTAAATTCGTCATCATTTTATAAAAGGATGAAAAAAGAAGTAGTTATATCAAAAACGTACTACTGTAAAAACTCAATATTGTTACTGATAAGTATCAAATATATTTTCAGTGCATACTTTCAGGCTGAACATTTTTGAGAAAAGTGTGTCTTGTAAAATTACTTTGCTGTCAAAAAATAATTACAATTTGAGAAATACTGTGTGCGGAGCAGCATTATGTATTAAGATGTGCATACTTTCAGGCTAACAGTTTGAGAGATATTGGACACGGAGCAGCGTACTTGCCTTTTATGTTAAGATTATAATTACATCGAGTATTACATCGTGTTTTTTTCAATCAAATTATGCTTGTGATAATGCTTTTAACAATCTAAATACATTGACAATTATTCTGGGGTACCCCATGGTAGCCACCTAGGTCCTCTGTTGTTTGTTCTGTTTATCAATGATCTTCCGAATTATGTTCGCTTTTCTGAGTGCCTGATGATGCTGATGATGTAAAGATATTTAGATATGTGGACTCTCGCAAAGACTTCTTATTGCTTCAACGTGACATGGATAGTCTCCAATTTTGGTGCGAGTCCAATAAATTGCATTTTAATGTGTCTAAATATAATGTAATGTCTTTTTCTATGAAGAATCAACTTTTCGAAGGTTCTTACGGTATTAATACGGTATTGATCGAGAGAGTCGACTTGAAGAAAGACTTAGGGGTTTTATTTGAGCGAAAGTTAAGCTTTGTCAAACATTTTGATGCTATTATATCAAAAGCGAATGCGATAATGGGATTTTTATCGCGCAATACGAAAGAGTTCTCCGATCCCTTTACCGTGAGAACCATTTTCTTTTCAATTGTAAGGTCGGTTTTGGAGTATAATTGTGTTATCTGGGACCCTCAATATTCTATACATATTAAAAGAACTGAAAATATTCAAAGGCGTTTCACTATCCCCACTGGGATTTTATGCCTTCCTATGAAGCGCGATGTGCTCTTCTTGGACTAAAGTCTTTGAAGTTCAGGCGAAAGTATTTTCTTGCCTTATTTGCTCGGGATGTAGTGATGAATCATATTGATTGTGCACCACTTCTATCTCTTTTCAAATTTTATGCACCTGGAAGAAATTTTAGGCAAAGGCAATTGTTCTATATACCCTACAGAAGAACTAATTATGGCAAATGTGACCCGGTTTACAATATGACCAAAACGTTCAACATTATCTGCAGCTCGATTGAAATCACCCAAAATTGGGTAGCATTTAAAAACGATATCATGCTGAATTAATTTTATAACCCACGATTAAATTATGTACTTACAGTAACTGTATAACAATAAATGTTAATAGTTGATTGAATAAATAAATAAATATATTTAACTTTTGCACTTTTAAATATATCGATTTGGTGCCTGAAAAATAAGAAAAAAATATTTTGTGATATTCCTTCATAAAATTAATCTTAAAGATATCATCAAGATTTAAAATTCCTTCTTTCTGCTTACAGAGATAGAAACTTTTCGATAACTTCATCAAAATCAATGTTCCTCTTTCAAATCAATTAACCTCTTCAGGTTCAATAGATAACATTGACAGGTATGTAAGTCTTGACTGCCCCATTGTAGACCGTTAATATTTTTTTATTAATTTAAGTTTGGAAAAGCTTCTTTCGCATGAACCAAGAGATACGAAAATTGTTAAAAATAATTTCAAACCAAGTGTTAGATTCGGCAACGATTTTTCAAATACCCATTCATAAAGAAATTTTTAAAATCTATTGAGGTCCAGTTTATGTGTGCTTCCAAAGCAATGTCTTCAGCTTTAAGGTGCCTCCTTAGCCTTAGTATTTCAATTGTTAACTCTTTTTCATTGACCTCATCATGGACTTTGACTAATCTTTGTATTCCAATCTGCAGTTAAAAGGTCGATGGCAGGATTGCTTTAAACCATTTCATTCCAGTGGTCGAGTATTCAACCAGTCATTTTAAAATTTTTCCCAGGTGAGCCCGAAAATGCTATCAACTTGCAACTTAGCACATATGTTAGTTTGAACTTTTTCGACATACATTATTTTTTGCTTCGCGAGATTTGGTCATTTACATGTTCTGTCGAGTCTTGTCGCGAAGCAATTTACAGATTTTTGCTTTTTTTTATGTTATAGTTCGGTAGATATATTTACAATCGGTTAAAAATTAATTTCCCTCAATTCTAGCTAGTATTTAACGTATAAGATGGCAAATTTATTTCAATAAATAAAGCATCTTGCACTAGCAAAATCGAATTTTCCGTTTTTCCTTTAAATTTTTATTTTCTGATGCCGGTTCTCCTCGAGGTTTTTTCAAGATTGATTCAAGATGGACCAAACCTGAATAGCTAACAACCTCAAAGTTGCTGTCCCGTTTAAATAACCTATTTAGTAGTGTCTGGTAGAAGTTTCGTCAATTTTGGCCCGGTAGTTTAGGTTAGGTTTGAAATGGGCTTAATACATTTTCAATTTCTTGCACTGATTTTGTTCTGCTCTGAAGTTCTGAATGAAACCTATCCAGACACTCTCTGAATTACGATTTATATTGCATACTTTACTGACCACTTCCAAAAAACCATTACATACTTTTAGTTCCTATTTAGTTACATAAGTAGAAGCATTCATATAGCAAAACTTTATATAATATGAAACAATTGTGGCATCAATACAATTATTATTCTATATAAGATATATGAAAATTTGTAATTAATCTTTATGATAGTGGCACTCCTCATCAAACATTATGTATATATTTTATATTTGTTTTAATTGATACGAACGTTTTGTAAGAAATGATTTACTGCATTATTCTGTATCACGAAGAAGCACACCAACGATGAGATAGACACGAGAAGCAATACAATTTTGTATGGAAGAAAGTATTGCTTCTCGTGTCTTTCTCATCGTTGGTGTGCATCTTCATGATACAGAATAAGTCTGCGGACAGAGTAAACGCTGATGCGAGCAGGCAGGCAGGCAGGTTTGCTTACTTGTCCCAATGCGAGAAAACTCGTTTCATACGATTGCATATAAACCATCTCGAAGTGTGCAGAGTGGAAGCAGGCAGGTCAGATCAGATCAGATCAGGTTGTTGCGAGAAACCAGGCTGGCGCAGGTTTCTTGCAACTGAATTTGTTCTTTTTGTGTTGTTTTTTGTAATTTTTCAAGGAAACTGAGTTTTTTATTATCTTTAGAATACAAGACCAATTCAACAAAAACATTCAACAACAACAACGCATTGAACAAAACAAACATCAACAGCAGCGACCGCGCACATGTATATGTGTGTGTGTGAGGGTTGTTTTTGGTGGGTATTGACAAATTTGGTTAACGTCGATTAAGATTGTGCATGATAGTTGTGCAAGCGAAAATGATGGATTGATCGAATGGGCAATTGTTGGGCATGTACGAAAAAAAATAAATACATATAAAACAATTAAAACAATAAAAATTAAATTACTTGGTTTTGCATTTTTTTAATATTTTAAACAGTAAACCAGAGTCTAATATGTTTTCAGCCCCTGAATTCCAAAATTATTGTAACACACAAATCAAAAATATTTAAAAAGCATTAATTGTAAAGTCATTTCAAATGAGATATAACGTTTTTATGATACTTTTTTTCTATGTTTTTTTTTTTTGTGTTCAAAATGCCAGAAAACAAAAAATCAAGTTTCACCAGCTATAACTTTCTTCTTAGGATTTTGGTTTCTTTAATTTTATGCCCAAAATAGCTCAAGGCTATGCTTTAAGCAATATTGTTGTTATTGGTTAAGATTTTGCATTTTTGGATTTTTGAGAATTTTTTTCGTAAAGTTCTCAAACTTGACATTTTCTAAAGAGTACTCTTCTAATAAAAAATTCCATAACGACCAAGTTATTCAAATTAATGACACAATTTTTTGTATTTGTATTAAGTGTTGTTTCAAGAAATTGTTTAACAAAATTTTATTGCAATTTTTTAAAATTTGGATTCTTACGATTTTTTTATTACAACAAGAAAGAAAATATAATCTTTTCGCAAAATATTACAACTCTGGTAATTTTCATCCGTTTTTTCTCACCGATAACACGTTGTCCAGGTATTTGAATCTTCTATTGATTAAAAGTACAGAATTATTTAATCAGTTTACAGAATTTCAATACACATTTTAATGACGAAACACCTCATTTTCGCCCTTTATACCAATTCAATAAGATTAAATCGCAATGACCCTTACTTTATCGGTGTCCGATTTGGATAAAATTTCTGGAGAGTTATCTTATCGGCCAATGGAACATTTCTAGCCACCGAAGAAAACGCTAATTTTAGTTTGAAATTCTCAGTGCAATTTTATAGTGGTACAACATATCGCACACTCTCTTCAAAAGAGTCACAACTCAAAATGTTTACATATATACTTTTTCGTGTAAGACTATTTGTGTTCATATACATCGGCTATCTTAATTTTGTACACATATTCTTAGTCTTTAATTAAAAAAATTAATAATTTTGTCTCTTTTTTTTTAAGTGGAGTCCCTTGAAGAAAAAAATTGTTTTTTGCTTTTAATGGAAATGAAATTTTTTGAGTTGTAGCTCTTTTGAAGAGAGTGCTATTTATGTATAGAAAATAAAAAATTTTCATAAACGCCATTAGCGGAGGATGCAAAATAGAAAGCAATAGGGGGAAAAAATAAATAACAAACTTTTGGCACAATTACAATTTCCGTGGCCCCAAGATCTGAATATGCAGTTTTGAAGAGCTCATTGAGAAAATAAGATTTACTGACGGATTTATCGATATATATATATATTAGTTATCGAGATATCGATTTTTCAAAAACAAATTTACTAAAAGAAGTCTTAATGTAAATTCGACTATATATATGCTAATATTTGACCGATCGGGATAATTTGGGTATCATTAAAAAAAATAGTGCAATTTGTTAAAGGCAGAGCCACTTTTTTTTATAAAAATTAGGTATGTACTTCAGAATACAACAAACAACTTTTGATAAAAGTCTATCTGGCTCCTTTTACAGAAAAAGTACATTTTGTAAAAGGCAGGACCATATTGTTTTTCATTCCATATTAAAAACATTTTAAATATCTTTCGAATGACACCTAAATCATTCAGATCGGACAAATATTAGCAAAGATATAGCCGAATTCAAATATTGGTTCCATTGAGTAAACATTTTTTTGAAAAATCGATATCTCGGTAACTAAACGACTTATCGATAAATCCTTCGGCGAATCTTATTTTCTCAAAGATAACTTCAAAACTGCATACTCAAATCGAGGGGCCACGGAAATCGTAATCACCCCAAACTTTTTCTCGCACTGATCTGATCTGACCTGCTCGCATTCACTCTGCACGGCTTATTTACTGAGCAGGTACCTGCCTGCGCCTGCCTGCCTGCCTGCCTGCTCGCATCAGCGTTTACTCTGTCCGCAGACTAATGCAGTTAAGGTATTTTTGCACCCTTTGGCATCTGCAATGAAAGAGTGTAGTTAATACAATAAGTTTAATCTTAGGTATTGAAAAACATATATAATTTGGCATTAAATTATGCGCTCCTATTAAAATAAAATTTATTATTATACAAAAAATTATATGTGGCCAGACATGTGGTGGCCGTAGCCTAGTGGGTAGAGTGCGTGGCCCCTAAGCTAAAGAATCGCTGTAGCCCGGGTTCAATTCCAGCTCAGAAAAAATTTTTTTCAATTGAATTAATTTTTCTGTTCGGTCGTGCCATGTAAAGCTTTAAACTGCCATGTAAAGCTTCTTGAGATCATTAGCCGTTCGGAGTCGGCATTAAACTCATAGGTCCAGTTCTCGATCATTTGTGTTCAAACATTTAATAACACACATGGATCAATAGAAACTCGGTCAAAGTCGTTTCTAGGGCTGATTTATTTTATTATTTATTTTATTATTTATTTTATATGTCGGATAATTTTTTTGTCAATTTTGCACCCCATCTGGCCGTGCACTCGGGGCGGACTGCCCTCATCCTCCCCTTGCTACGCTACTGATAGACACTACGATAAATTTTATGATGCGATAATAACACGTTGGTCCTAAGCCTTACGACAAAAATAAAATTAAATTAATGACGTCTTCAATTCGCTAAGATATTTAACTTTCTTAGAATAAAGCCAACGCGCATTACTCTCATAGTAGCTCTAAACTTTCCCTTAATTATTTAGAAAGGTAAAAATTTTATATGTTATGTTCTGTTAAACATTTTTACTTAATTAAAGTTTTGTGTTTGCTCTTTCATTTTCTGTAACTTTTTTATGACAGTTGTTATAATGTTTTAAAATTATCGTTAAATCGAGGAAATAAGAGTCAAAGTTTTTATATGTAAATATTTTAATTTCATTTATATTTTTACAGTTAAAATATTTTTTATTCCAATTTCAGGCAGAAATCATAATTAGTAATATTAACTATAAATCGTTTTTCAACATTATTTTGTAAATCAGTATTTCAACAAAAATCATGTGCATTTTAAGCTCCGACAATCATTTCTATAGATTTCAAAAAATTTATTACCAAAATTTATTGGAAAAGCACACACAGATGCATTTCGACATTATTTTATGTTATAATTTATTTATTGAGTATATTTTATATTGAGATATATAAATAATTTAATTTATTCAAACAATGCAAGCAATTTGCCAAATGTATTGATAGTTCATTAAATAAAATAAGCATGCATACTGTTAGTGTCATGAAAAATTATCGAACATTAATTGCTTTAAATGGTAAAAAAAAATAGCAGTATACTAAAGCAGGCGCGTAGCCAAGCTTTTCAAAGAGGGGCGCTTTAAATTAAACAATGTATTTGTGCCAATATGATATAAAACATTTTTATGCAACATTAATTACATCTTTATTACTCTTCTATGCAAATTTTATTTTGTATTTAAACGTGTCAGAGTAAAAGTGGTCATTTTGGTGGTTATTTTTTTTTTGTCGGGTAAATTTTAGAAAAAGTTAATTTCATGTAAAATAATCCAAATCATGTACTCTTTAATTGTCAATTGAGAAACGTAAATGTCAGAAATTAGGTAAGGCTATTTTCTAAAGTTTTCATTAACCCAGCAAATGCCATGACTATGCAATTTTTGTCTCTTTTGTTCTTCATTCCGTAATGGATACGTTAAAAGTAATTCAACTAAAATTATGTATTTTACTATTTTTGGATAAAGATCAGGATGTGAGGATGAACTTTCAGTACTGAAAAATTTAAATTGTGTTTTTTTTGTTGGAAAGCTATTGATTTCATTCTAAACATTCCAGATATTTTTCGCCATCTCTTCAGATAGCCTACAATAAGCATTTTTGTATGTAACATTTGTAAATATATCTTGTGATGGTGAAATTTCTTGCAAATAGTAAATTTTCAATAAAACTTCCGTTATTTTGACATCAAAATTATTGCGATATCTTGAAAACTAAAGATTTTCTCAGTACAATGCATTTTCTAAAGTCAAGTTCATCGTCTCAGAATTAGAAAAAAACATTGACATTACAAGTTTTGATTTTGCAAGCAAATATCTGCATCATTTTTCATTCGATTTCCCTCAAGTTTTCTTTGGCTGAAAGTTCAATTAAATCCCTATGGAAAATGGAAAAATATTTACCGTTGCTACATTTACCAATTCTATGTTTTATATTGTTTTTAAACAAACCTCTAAAATGTTTCCTACAAAAAATAGGTCAAAACTTGTTTTTATTTCATATTATTTTATTTTAATATTATTTCTCACACTCTTTCATATTGCATATAATTAATCCGCAAAAATGACTGAGTTTTAACAAAAAACTTAACAAACAGTTTATATAATTAAAAGTTTTTTTTCTTTCTTTTTTTTTTGGCGAAAATTAATTTTGCAAAATGTTGTTTTTATATTTTTTTAAGGTGATACAGCTTCCAGAATAACTTTGGTGAACAAATTTCCTAAATATATCTACCATTCAAAAGCTACATATACGAGGTGTGTTCAAAAAGTACCCGGAATTTTTAAATTTCGCGGGTCTGGAGAGTCCGATTGTCCAATTTTTTTTTATTGTGTTGGTATACATGTCCCTAAAGTATGATGAAATTTTCCGCTATATTCACTGTTTACTTTGTCTGTGGTAGTCGCTAAGATTCGACGTGTTTTCACGAGCTCGGCAATTTTTGCTTGTTTAAACAATGGAAAAATTGAAGAGTCAAAGAATTTGTATTAAATTTTGCGTAATAAATGAAATTAAGTGTAACAAAGTATGTGAAATGTTACAAAAAGCCTATGGTGAGTCTGCTATGAAAAAAAACAAGTGTTTACGAGTGGTATAAGCGTTTCCAAGATGACCGCGAAGACGTTGAAGATGAAGAACGCTCCGGTCGACCCAGCACGTCAATAATCGATGAAAATGTGAAAAAAGTTGAAAAAATGGTTATAAATGATCGCCGAATCACAATTAGAGAAGTTGCTGATGAAATTGGCATATCAATTGGCTCATGACATAACATTATTTCAAATGTTTGGGCATGAATCGAGTGGCAACAAAATTTATTCCAAAAATGCTGAATTTTCGAATGCCAAGGTTTTGCTTACTGTTTTCTTCGATTATCAAGAGTTCTTACAACAAGGTTTTACGGTTAATAAGGAGTATTACAATTCATGGCTTTTGCACCATGAAAACGCACCTGCTCACTCGTCGTTGCTGGTTCGTAATTTTTTGGCCAAAAACAATACCGTAGTCATGCCCCAACCTCCATATTCACCAGATATGGCTCCGTGTGACTTTTTCCTGTTCCCAAAAATGAAGAGACCCATGAAAGGACGGCGTTTTTCCTCGATTGAAGAAATAAAGTCCGCATCGTTGGGAGTGCTCAAGGACATATCAAAAAGTGAATATCAAGAGTGCTTCGAAGATTGGAAAAAACACTGGCATAAGTGTATTATATCTGGGGGGGGGGGGGAATACTTTGAAGGGGACCACATTGATGTAGAAGAATAAATAATTATTTTTTTGAAAAAACGAAAATTACGAGTACTTTTTGAACACAACTCGTATTTTCATACCATTTCATAACATCTACATATTTATTTAATTAATATACGTACGCTAAGAACGAAAGTCGTGTACTTTTTAACATATATTTTATTTATTCTATTTAGTATTTAGTATTATTTAATTTTCATATTATTTATAATTTACTATGTTTTGTTTATAATTTTAAATAAATAAATATTTTGTTCCCAATATACAAAATGAAGCTTTTTGATTTGATTCGTTTATTTACATGATTTGCTTTAAATTATATAAAGTAATAAAAAAATATATATACACATTTTATTTCGAATAACATTCGGAGTTGAAGAAAAAGCGTGGGAAAGAACTTAATTTCTGACGAGGGTTCCCTGACCGCTCCCCCTTTTTTATACTATATACTAACTAAAATAATAACATACATATTATTTTGAATAAATGGAATCTCCTATATTGAAAACCATTTTTAAAAATTTTTACCAAAATTTTGTTAAAGTAATAAAACATAAGTTTTATAATTTTATATTCAAGGAAATCGAAAAAAAACTGTTCTTGGCTCAATAAATTTTTTTGAAATTATGTGCATATATGAAATGTTTAACTTTCGCTTTTAAAAGCAGATTTAAAAATTTAATTTTAGACACCTTAAGCTATTTTTTAAAAATATTATTAGAATTTGATAAGTAGTAATTTAAAAATTGTTTGATTTTTCTTTTAAAAGACTTATTTGTTTTCATTTTTATACGCCCACGCGTACTGAATAAAGGGCTTAAAGCTTTGTCATTATGTCTGTAACGCCCTTAAGAAGACGTAGTAGGCATAGAAAAGCATATCTATTCTTGATTATCCTCAGCTCCTGAGTCGATTTAGCCATGTCCGTCCGTCCGTCTGTAATCTCGATATCAGCCGTTATTGTCAAATTATCGTTACGAAATTCAATATACATACTTATAATTTTTTTGTATAAAGCTCTCGTTTGAAATTGGAACAAACCACGCCTACCTCCCATACAAAGCGGCGACTCTATCAAAACAGTAAAATTTTTATAAAGGCTTAAAATTTTGCATATAACGTTAAATATGCACTCTGTGTATAAAATCAAACAAAATTGAATGAAAACACACCTACCTCCCATACAAAGTGGCTTTATGAAAACACTAAAATCTCTTTAATCCTTTAACCCATTAACCGCGGTTGGGTATTTTTTTACCCATAAAAATGCTTCTGCAGAATTGATCATATCTCAGGATTGGTAACAGCTAAGTGTTTAATTTTTTGTTTGTTGGCTTTTAGAAAACATAGAGCTATAAAGAAATTTGTACGTTAACTTCTACATCTTCCAAATCAAAAGGAATTATGTAAAAAATTTATATTTAAAAAACAAATGTAAAAGCTCCCATAGACTACTATACCTGCTATTGATAGAAAATTCCTGATATAAAACTGTGATGTCCTTGCAGAAGGAATTTGTGCCCATTTAGAACACATAAACGACGGTAGGGTATTTTTATACCCACCTTATATTTCGACTACGGGAAAAGATACAAAGAAATTTGATAAGGCAGTTCCTGTGATCAAAATAAGACAGAACATGAAATTTTTAAAAATCGTACAAAACGACAGAAAGTCATTTTTAATTTTATTTTGCAACGCTTTTTGTAAAATCAAATCATTTGATTCTATGAAAAAAAGAGGAACCAACTTGATAAAAATAAATTTAGAAAGATATTTGATATTAAAGTCAGCAGTATTTTCGATTTTGGGGCGAAGAAAAGCAAACAAAAATTTGTTGGCCTTGTTATAAGAAAAAATCAACCGGACAAAAATCGCATTTATGTTTTTTTATTTTGTTGTGGCTTTAATGATAGTAATATTAGGAGGGTTTAAAAATTAAAAATCTAAAAGGTTGAAAAACGTTCAGGGGATTAAAAAAATGAATTTTTGTGCCGAATAGGAGCAAAACAATTTTTTCTTTGTACAAGCTTGCAAAACTTAAGCTTAACTTAAACTTTTACCTGCGCTAAAGGCAAATTTATGTTTTTTTTTCATCTTTTTAGGACCTAAATGATAGGAATATTACCACAAGAAAATTATGTCGTTCTTGTTTTAGCCTAGCCATTGAAAGGGTTAAATTCCACAAAAATTAAAACAATGCCTTTCAATTTTGCATGTAAGTGTTAATCTTAGCTTTGCACTGTACTTTTGCAATTTGGCAAAATAAAATTACAACTCCGTCTACCTCCCATACAAACTGACGTCATCGTATTAGCAAAACCTTCATAAATTCTGCATAAAATAATGTAAAAACTTGATATTTTGCACATAAACTTTGATATTCAAAACATTATATGAGTTTGCAATATGAAAATTTTGGACAAAAACAATGCACTACAAAATGTGACGTCATCAATATAATACAGCATTGAAAACTTCGAATGCACCAAAATACAGCTGTGAGGGTATTTTAACTTCAATCCAGTCGAAGATAGCTCCTTACTAGCCTTGGAGGGGGCGTTAAACCCCTAATGTCCCCTTTTGGCTACGGGCCTGAACTATAGAATAATTATAACAAAGCAGTCATTTGCAAAAATATGCAAACAATGTGAACAATTGCAACTTAAATTACTGGCTATTTTAATTACATTTATTAGTAAATTCTATAAAGTCATAAGGAAGCGTTTCAATCGAAATAAGCAGGCACTGAATGGACATATTTTCAGAAAATGACTCTATAAATAAGAGAAACTAATAAATAAGATAAACTAAATAACTGATAATTTCCCAAGTGGCTCAATTTGATGCTTATAAATCAGATGCGTTTTAATGGCCTTATTTTTTTACTCATTCAATTGATCAAACATTTTATATGGGCCGTATTGACTTTTTAACGTTAATTTATATTTTCCAATATTACAGCTTTTTTCTGTTGATATAAAAACAATTCTTGCAATACCTGGCAGCACAACAACGCGCCCATTTATACAGCTTCTTCATCGTGCTACATAGCGTACCTCAACCACTCCAGCTCCTCCTTCAGCCATCATTCATGTATAGTATAGCCCAACGCCGTAGATAAGGGGGGTACAGGAGGTTAAACCCCCACCCTAGCAATCCAGTATATTTTTAAATATTGAATAAAAAAACAGATATTACAAATTTTTAGCTTTGCCAAAACATGAAGATAAATGAAAATTGTGTATGCTTAGTTTAGTTAGCAGATCAAAGTTTATAAATATTTTACTTATATTTTTCCTTTGTATTGTTGCTAACATACTAACGTTTGCAGAACGTATGAATATAAATTGAATAAATTTATGCTGGAAAAGGCTTTGAAATTAAAATTAAACTTTCAAAAAATAGATTTCTTAAACTTTTCTGATAGATTTTGACCTGTTGCACACGAAAATCACAACAATATGGTGTTTTTCTATGGGTAGGATTGCCATATACATATATATTTTTGAAATTATGATCCCATTTTTTGGTATATAGTTCCATATATTTCAACGTATCTTAAGTTGTAATTGACAGATTTTTTTAAAGGAAATATAAATTTAAAGATAAATAAATTTTCTTTTAATTTAGTTAGGCAACTTTGCAAATTGGTCGTGTAGTTTCGGAGCAATCCAAAGAGCAATCCGTAAAAAATAAAATTGAAAATAAAAAAGAAAATGAGAAAAAATAGAAGGTACCAAAAATGCACAGTTTTTCATTTTAAGCATGAAGATGGGTTTTTAAAGAAAAATATAAGCTCTAATGAAGAAAATTCCTGGAAGAATACCGAAGTTATATACAATTAAGTTGAGGTGCCAAAAGTCGACTTTTACCGGTATTTTTTTGTTTGTTTTATTCTGATTAATTTAATATAATTTTTTCTAAAGTTAATTTTAAGTTAAATTTTTATGTATTTATGGCTTACGGGAACATTCTATTGGGGGTTGGAATTAATTTTAAAGGTTTTTTTTTCGGTTTTTGAGCATTTATTTAGAAACAACGGTACAATGTATATTATTCAAAGTATTGTCCATCGTTAGTTACAACATTTTCCCATCTTTCTGGCAGCATATGGATTCCGCGCCGGAAGAACGATTCGTCTTTTGAGGCAATCCACGAATCGACCCATTTTTTGGTATCCTCGTAAGAAGTGAAGCGCTGCTCAGCCAAGCCATGCGTCATCGATCTGAATAGGTGGTAGTCGGAAGGGGCTATGTCTGGGCTATAAGGCGGGTGGGGTAGCACATCCCAATACAGCGCCTCCAACGTTTCCTTGACGGTTCTTGCAACATGTGGCCGTGCGTTGTCATGTTGAAAAACCACTTAGTCGTGTCTTTTGGCATATTCCGGCCGTTTAACCTTTAATGCTCGGCTCAATTGCATCAATTGTTGTTGGTAGCGTTCCCCAGTGATGGTTTCGTTAGGTTTTAGCAGCTCATAGTACACGACACCCTTCTGATCCCACCAAATACACAGCATAAGCTTGGCGCCATGAATATTCGGCTTGGCCCTCGATGTTGATGCATGGCCGGGTGGTACCCACGATTTTTTTCGCTTAGGATTATCGTAATGGATCCATTTTTCATCGCCAGTGACAATACGATGCAAAAAACTCTTCCTTTTATGCCGTTGAAGCAGTTGTTCGCACATGCAAAATCGCCGTTCAACGTCTCTCGGCTTCAACTGGTACGGCACCCAATTTCCTTGCTTTTGAATCATTCCCATGGCCTTCAAGCGTTTGCCGACCGTTGATAAGTCGACTCCCAATGATTCTGACAATTCTTGAAGGGTTTGACACGGGTCTTCATCGAGCAAAGCCTCCAATTCCTCATCTTCAAACTTTTTCGGCTGGCCCGGACGCTCTTTGTCTTCCGTATCAAAATCACCACTTTTAAACCGACGGAACCAGTACTCACAAGTAGAAATCGATGGAGCATAGTCCCCGTAAGCCTCAGTAAGCGTGCGTTGTGCTTCAACCGCTTTTTTCTTCAAATGGAAGCACAAAAGTAAACCTTCCCGCAAATTGCGTTTTGTTGGAACGAAAGTCGACATGTTCACAGAGAAAAAAATATATGTTGTTTACACTTCAGTGGAATGACACACACTAAAAAATGAAGCTTAGACAACGTGCTTTGAAATGAATATAGTCACAGGTGTGCCCGATGCGATCTATTGATAGTTACGCCATCTCTTAGAAAACCTTTAAAACTAATTCCAACCCCCAATAACAATATGAAGGAAACATATCGTCGCCCTAATTCTAATAAGACGTATGTCAAAATTGGTCAAAGTAACGTTTATTAGCGGTTTAGGTAGATTGGTCGAAGCTACATCTTTGTCCTTTTTTAGTTTTTAATGTGTGTATGAAAAAAAGGGAGGTAGAACGTTTGAAACAATACATTATCGTATGAACTCCATACAAATAATTAACAGTTTTCTTTACCTCCTGAACAAATGATATTTTGACTTACGTCGTATTAGAATTAGGCCGACGATATAAGAATATGGGTAAATTGTTAAAGAACATAAACTATGAAGATCATGACTGTAAAATTTGTTGTGGCTTGAAAGTCGTTGGAATGTTACGTAGATTGCAAGATTGGATCTTATTTTATCTTAAGTTAATTTTAAGTAAAATTTTTAGATATTTTTGGCCTACGGGTATTTATAAAATGATTTAGGCTCCTATTTTGTCTTCTTTAGTTTTCAGAATTTATTTGTCTTATGAGAAACCTTATGTTATCTCCTATCATGTTTACGTCCTGGAACGTTAAGATACCCGTATGCCAAAAATATATATAAAAATTTGACTAAAAATTTACTTTAGATAAAATAGTATTAAAGTGATCAGAATAAAATTATCTAATCAGAATAAATGACCATTTTTTTGCTTAAAATCACAAACTGTAAATTTTTTGGTACCTTCGATTTTTTCTCATTTTTAATGATTTTTTCGGTGCTGGGACATTGCCCCAAATTTGAAATTTGAGATAATGACCTCTTTAAAAGAGAACATATTGGTCATTATTTCTTGGTCGTAAATTTTTTCAATCTGAAATAAAAGTTATTTTTTGATTGATTTTTTTCGAACAGAAGAAAAAATTATTTTTTGACTGAAATAATTTTGATTAGACAAAATATGTTTAAATTGCATATTGTGAGAGTGCTGAAAGCTAATTTTAATTTGAATATTAAAAAAAGTGGCAACAAAAATTATGAATGACACTTAAAGTTGGAAAATGGTGACAAAAGTTGAAAAATTTTAAAGAAATTGTAGACTTCTTAAGTATAATAAAATAATTTTTCTGTTTTTTCGGTCCCGAATTACAGTTTACATTTTTTTCTAGTTCAGTAATATAAAAAAAGTTATAACAAGTTGTACTTTTGTAAAGGGAAAAATCTGTAATATAACGTATATTATAGTTTGTACACAAAAGAAAAGAAGATTTTTCAACAAAACAGTTATGAATATACAACAGTATTCCAGATTTAGTAAAAATAATTCTCATAAAAAACTCATTCACACTGTGTTTTTGCTAACGTCACAAAACGTCAAAGAAGCTATTCTTTTTGTCCCATTATCTAAGAGCAGATGTCCCGACTCAAACGCCATCTACTGGTTGTGAAATAGCTCGTGCTCAACAAGTGACCAAATAAAAACGATAATAGCGTTTAGTAAAATTTTTCAAGGTGGCCACCCTATGATGAAAAAATTACATAATTTTTTAATTCTGACAATGGATTCGGATTCAGTGAACCATTTTTACCAAGTGTTCGCGCCAGCAACGAATTCGTAAAAATAAAAAAAATTAAGGTGGCAACCCTATTAGCCATATTGAATTTTAAAATTAGACTTCAAATTCGAAATCAGCGACTCCTTAAAACTGTTAAATTATGTTTAAAATTCTTAAAAGTACATATTATTAGGTGGTAGCCCTATTATAAAAAATTACATAATTTTGAAATTCTGACATCGGATTCTGATTCAGCGACCCATTATTTGCCTAGTGTTCGCGACAGCACCGAATTCGTAAAAATAAAAAAAAATAAGTTGGCAACCCTATTAACCATTTTAAATTCTCAGACTCTGACTTCAGATTCGAAATCAGCGATCCCGCATATAAAAATACATATTAATAGGTGGCAGCCCTTAATATTTAATTCATTGAATACTTATTTTATTCACTTTTTTTTTAAAACAATTACATATGAGTACTACTTTGAAAACTACTTATACTCATTCATACTCATTTTTGTGTAATTGGCTCATTATTCAAAAATGTGATTCACTTTTTTTCGAATCAATAACATATGAGTACTACTTTGGAAACTACTTAAACTTATTCATGCTCATTTTTGAGTAAGTGGCTCATTGATTCAAAAATGTGATTCGTTGCAGATTTCTGATCTGCAACTATAGCTGCGTTCCATTCGCTGCAAAATAATCTAGATTATTTTTTTTTTTATATGCAAAGCAAAAACAAAAATAATAATCCTGCAACAAATAGCATTATTTTTGCTTTTGCACAATTGTGATATAGCCTTTAAAAAATTTAAGACACAGGTGCCGCATCTGTATATTTTTATGAGCTGTAATTTCATTTTTTTAATTAATTGTTTGCATGATACAATCACTATTAGGTAGCATTGACAGCTACCATTTTATCACGAGCTGTGATCATCGAATGTTAAACAAAAGAAAAAATAACCAGCGTGTGTCACACACATTGGCCGCATTCAGCGGAGCCAACAATTTCACTTAAATTATTTATATAATTGATAATAATAATAACTAAATTTAATAATTTACAATTTTTCTGACGTTTTGAGTAAAACACATTCAGAGAAAAACATCATTCACTAAGGTATCGCTACCATAATAGTTCACAACAGTTTTGAACGTCACACGATCTCATGACACCTAATAGTTATTGTATCATGTTTGTTTGTTTGAATTTAATTTTAACTGCAACGGTAGTGCCCTCTACGAGTCGTTTTTCTTGCCGGTCCTTTCAGAAAATTTGTTATCGCGATTTTACTAAGGCGAAAGGAACGCAGCTTATGTATAAATATGTTCATCTTTTTAAAATATCTGCTTTCGTTGCTTACCTTAAATACATACTTGTCGTCCTACTCAAAACGAATATTCAAATGTTCCAGTAAAGACCCCCCCTTATGAAATACCTATCTACGGCGTTGCAATAGCCCGTATAAAGCATTTTATTTTGGTTTAATAAAAACTGACACAATATACCGAAGCCTCTGCCACAACCTCTTCCAAAATATTCCGTTTAAAAATAACGAAATTTAAAAGTTTGATATGAAACAGCTTTAATATCGTTACGTTCTGATGTTGTTCTTCGTTTTGGACTGTTCCTTTTCTTTCTCCCTTCAAAAAATTCGATTTAGCGTCAGCATAAATAATTTAAATGGTGTCAATGGAGGTGTTTGTTTGATTTTCCAACGAAAGTGTTGCAATATTAAATTGGGTGATTCAGTGAAATTCTAAGAATTTTTCGAATTTGAAATTTTGCAGATGTTGAAACGGAATGTAGAAATGTGTGCTACTTTACTTTGTGAACGAAATGTACTTAAAACGCATCAAAGAACTACTGCATGCTCTCACTCAGAACACTTTAACACAAGGGGTTCACTTGAGATTTTGCCATATTGGATCTATAACATTTTTAATTTTAGTAAAATGACATCAAATGCTATTTTGTTACCAAAATTAGTAGAATTTCGTTGCATTTCATTTCTTCTTTAAAGGGCTCTGCGCCAAATGGCCCTATGAAAAATGGCCAAATCTTATATGGAACACAACAACACGAAAAACTGGGGCCATATTTCTTTTCTTTCTTTTTTTTTGCCATTTTTCCTTTCTTGCTGTGGAGCTATTTTTCAAATCCCAAATAACAATAGTGGAGTTATTTCATGAGGAATGTTGAAAATACCATTTCGTAAAAGGGCAAATCATTTTGCCATAAAAGTCCTTAAATTTCCATATCCATTTCCATAAATTTCCTTCGAGGGAAACATTTGGGGTCATTTTTAATTTTAGTTTGGGGCCAAATTTCATTTCATATATTGGGGCAAAATTTCATTTGGCCTTTTTATTTTTTGTTTGGGGCCATTTTGCGCAGAGCCCTTTAAAGCATAAAAGGCAAGTTTTGAATATTTTAATACTTTTAATTATAAAAATGCCATTTTGTATGGCAACCCTGCACCTATTTTATTTGCTGTAGGTACGTGCCAAATGTTTGATGTCTTTATAGAATCTTGCTATTTTATGACCATGAAAAGTTTTTGATGTAAAAAAATCAAACATACTATATGGCAGCACACATACACACCCATTTTAGCATGATAAATACAAAAATTTTGTTAGTAAAATAAAATTTTTTTTTTTGTTATGTTGTTTTATGTTTTTATTGAGTATGTATGTATTTATTTTTCGCCCAAAGAAAAACAAATAAATTTCGAAAACGTGACAGTCAAGTTTTTTTGTTTTTTTTATTTTTGTTTTGCTACAATATATTATTTTTAAATTTTATCATAGTTAAATTATGCTTCACTTTTCAAATTAATTTTCATGAGAGTTCATTTCAAGAGATTAGAAACGGTTTATTTTTTGCAGCGGATTGAGAGTGAGTCATAAATTTATATTTTAAAAATAGTTTTTTTACCTTCTGTTATACCGGAATGAGGTCTCAGTGTGACACAGAAAAGCAATCTTTTTATCGATTTACTTAGCGTTGGTTTGAATCTGTTCGCTGTTTATATGATAGCCTGATTTCTACTTCACAGATAATTTTAAAATCTCTCAACTAACTCACTTATTTTTATAAAAAAACTCTGACAATTTCTTACACAACTCCTTTGTTAGGCGTTTATAAATGTTATAACAGCATATAAAATTTTCTTTAACAGCACTCAAACAGCAACTGAAGGTGATACAGTGTAAAAACTTTTATGCTTCTTAAACTACTTCAAAGGCTATGAACCAAACTCAACTCTACGCTACTCACTCAATTTGCACAAAATTTTCGGCAATTAAAGTGATTAAGTGTTGCCACTTAAAAGTAAAGTAAACAACTTGAGCAACTTTTGCAACTCTGAACATGAAATCGAATAGTGCAGCAGCGTTCAGTGTTAACTTTTAAGTACTCAAAGTTGCACTTTAATTACGGTTTGCCAAGCACTTTCCTTTGCTTACCGCTTAGATATATAGTACGTTAACAAACCAATCGAGCCAATGAGTATCGAGCACGAGTATGTTTTCCAAAGTTTGTGTACACAATAAAAAAATTATTGTTTTTAAAAACGCAAGGCACTTACAGCGGCACCGCAAAATATCTATATTAAGTTACCGACTAACTAAATTGGAGAATATTTTAAAAAGGTATTTGTTGGCTTTTGTAGTTGTGCACAGAATTGCAATATTACAACAATATTTTCACAATTTTCATGTTTTTGCTAAAGGTTCATAATATTATCATTTCAATTTTTTGGCAAAAATGTACGTAATAAATTATAAAAATTCACTATATAACATAATTAAAATCAAAATTAGTGTATTCAAAGTTTTGAATGTTGTATTATTTCAATGATGTCACTTTTTATGAGGCGTGGCTTTTACCCAAATTATTCAAATTTCTTACTCAGATTGTATTTCGAATATCAAAGCTAATGTGCAAAATATCGAGTTCAAACAATAATTTTTTTTTAATTTTATTGAATTTGCTATTATGATGACGTCATTTTGTATGGCACGTAGTCGGAATTTTCATTTTAGTTTATCAAATTCTTAACGTAAGTGCATTCTAAAAATTTAAATTTATTTACAAAATTAGATGGTATGGTATTCATTAGGGTGTCCCAAAAATGTATTTATTTTTTTATTTTTACAGATGTCCGCGGCTTTAATACTTCCATTTGACCTTAGAAACACTCTCCTCTGTGAATCACATCTCAATTGGTAGTGGTTTAGAGGTTGCTAATTCATTTTCTAATTTTTCCATACCATTTGTATGGTGAAAAATCAGTTTTGCTGGTAAACTGAATTTAGAGCCATTATCTTTTAAGCAAAATGGTTAAAAAAAGCGTGTTCCCTCAAATTGTATCTGTTATGACATATCTAAATTTCATTTTCATTGGATTATTAATTGGTGGTTGCCCAAAACGAATAAAAAATAAAAATATAAATACAAAAAACCTACTTGTTGTAACTTTTAATCCAAAAACATATAACAACCCTATGAATTTTTTCTTCATTGTGCATTCCAACTATCATTATCTAAAATTTAAGACTAATAATAATAATGAAAATGGAGTACTCTGCGAAATATTGATTTTTAATGAAATAATTCTATGTTAAAGTATTCATTTATATAGGTAGCTCTAAGAAGTGAGCCACAGACCACTAAATAATAATCAGATGAAAATGAAATTTGGATTTGTCATAACAGACAAAATTTGAGGGAACACATTTTTTTTTTTTTTAAAATTGTGCTTAAAACATTTTGCTTAAAAGATAATAGCTCTAAATTCAATTTACCAGCAAAACTGGTTTTCCCCCATACAAGTCGTATGGGAAAATTGCTTCACAGAGGGTGTTTCTAAGGTCAAATGGAAGTGGAAAAGTTGCGGACATCAAACACGATTTTTTTTTTTTGGGAGACCCTAGTATTCATTTTTATGAAATTTTTAAATTTTTAAAAAAAAATATTATGTGAAACTATTTTTAAATAAAATTTTTTTTCGAGTGTCGACCGTTTGTACCAATCACCGTTTGTTAATGAGAAGACGAAGTGTAACCGCAAAATTTGGAGAATTACTTTTATTTTTTGTTTTAAATTAGAAAGAAATGGTAAAACAAACATCGAAATATTTTCTAATTAACGGGCATGAGTCATGTTAAAGCCTGTATGACACTTAATTTTTTTGTCCAATTTTAAAATCTGAAATCAAGTGCCGCGTAGACGAGAGAGATATATATTGTAAGAAAAGGATGAAAACATGGTGCTGGTCTACAATAGCTTCACTCAACCGACTCACTTTGACGTCTACAAAAGAGATGAGGAAGTGGGAAGGTGAATAAAGTGAAGCAAGAGTATTAAAAATTATACGATTCTCTTTGATTTGACATTCGGTGAGTCAATTGAGTGAAGCTAGTGTAAACTGGCATATATATCGTGTCAATTTTTTGACATCTTCGTAACGTTACTATCTTATCTCTCTATTCTTTTTGGCTGCGGAAGAGCTTAAGCTTGTTTTTGACACTTAAATTTTATCGAAACATAACGAGTGACAAATTCAGAGCAACGTCAAGAACAATGCATTAAAAATTCTGTCCGTCCCACATTTTTTGTCCAATTTGTACTATATGCGCATACACTCACACTACTTGCATTTTACCTTTAGCACTATTTCCAAAATTTTTGCACTATTTTTGTAGCCAATGAACAAAAATTGGACATAACAATGAAGTGTCATATGGCCATAACTGTCGGACTAAAATTTACATATAATAGGTACTGTGAAAACATGGCAGACCATTGAGAATAAAGACTATAATAAAATAAAAAACCATAAATTCTACTGTACAGTATTCAGTTCAAAAATTAATCGAGTCCAAGAAGATTAATTAAAGTTTTTTACCATTTAAGCATTTATGTCCCGATTTATACTCGTCAAGATTTGATGGTCAAGTCTTACCTTTGTGGATGAAAGACGCAGACATCAACGTGAAGATATTCAAAAGGGAATGACCAAGAATTGACGTCAATTCTTGACGAGTATAAGCCGGGACTATATGATTCTGTGATGACTAGGGCCTGCAATTTCGGGTTGTTTTGACGATCCCGGGATTTTCGGGATTGAAAATTTCAATCCCGAGATTACAACGGTATTAAAAAAACTTTTAATTAAATTTTATATTTGAAGATCTTGTTTTTTACAATAAAACATACGTAAAAAAATTTAAAATTGATTTTAAACTTTAAGTTATTAAAGCAACCGGAAATAGTGATTTTTTAGAAATCGAAAAAAGTGTTCTATAAATTTTAATAGAAACGAAACGCAATAAAATTATTTTTTAAAATGTCAATTTTGCAAAATAGGTGATTTAAACAAAAAATTTTAAAATATAAAAGGGATCAGTGAAAGGAATAGTGAAATTCTAATTGTTTAATGAATTATTAAATTTAATTTTCTGTTAACAATCAACAGATACATCAGTTTTTAATGTAAAATTTAAATTTGTAAGTTCTTCTGTTTTATAATTTTATTCATCAAAAAAATTAATTGTATTTACTGTTTCTATATTCTTACCACAATATCACTTATTGTATTCGTTTTAAAATAAATGTAATTCCCTGACGAAGCTAAAAAATAACCAGGAGAAAAATTTAATAAATTTTATTTAATATAAATATAAATTCAAAAATTATTTAATATAAATTCAAAAAGTTGGTCAAATACATTTATTCAAAAAGGAACAAGTCCAGACCAAGTCTTAAAAAACAAAAAAAATTGTCTACTTACAATTTCGAAAACATTTTAAAAATAATTATAAAAAGGAACTGTTTCATTATATTGTTTAAAATAATGCTTTATAAGAAACTTTATTCTATGATGGCCAAATAACTTCAAATTAAGCTTTGCGGCTACACGATCCCACATGTTGTTAACCCTTATTAAGCTAAAGAATTTCGAATGGACAGAATGTATAGCGTTAGATGTATAGCAGTGCTGATAATAAATGAATTATTAGAATATGAAGATCATTTTTTAAGTTAACTGTTTCTAACCTATATTTTTATAAATTTTTGTTTTAAAATTTTTATAATTTTATTTAAATATATTTTTGTATAAATTTTTGTTAAAAATTTAACCAAATCCCGGAGTTTTTAATTTTAAATGACAAAAGTGAAAAAAATAAGGTAAAATACGGAAGAGTTACCTTAATATGTATCTGGTTTCTAGGTACAAAGATTTTTATTTTGAACTGAGCTGAACTGAACTCCAACCACTAAATTACATATATTAATATTATTGATTATCAAAACAAAAACGAAACCTTCATACAATATTTTTATTCCCCAGGAAATTAGTTTTACTCACATAGTTTTTTTAATTTTTTTGGAATGAAGTTCCTTTACGTGACTTGCGGGTAGTGTGATTTGGTAGAAACCGTCACGTAACAGTGAGATTGCTGTGTGTGTATGAGCGCGAGTATGGAGCAGACTAAAAACAACCCAGTGGGCATTTCAGCGAGTGCTCCGCAAAAGAATGCATGCTACCACTGCTATTATTGGCGTCAATACACCTTCCATGATAACTGCATTGATGAGTACTTCTGTAAGGCCTACCTTTTGAAGGTTCTGATTCTTTTCATATTTAATACGAAAAACTTTACAAAAAAAATTTTAAATACACAGAAGAGTTTGTAAAAAAATGTAGATTTAAAACAAACAATAAAAAATTTTTTTTGTCCGAGTTGGGTCTCGAACCCGGGCTCCCGAAAACTAACACATTACATATTATAATATATAAAAATATTTATATGGAAAAACTCAAAGTCTTCTCTTATAATTTTGTATAAAGAAAATTTATAAAAAAATTCCAAAAAAAATTTTAAATACACAGAACAGTTTGTGAAAAAATTTAGATTTAAAAAAAACAACAAACAATTTTTTTTTTGTCCGAGTTGGGTCTCGAACCCGGGCTCCTTAAAGCGTACTTTCATTTGTATTGATGCAAAATAAGCAAGGGATTCTTAACAACCACGGTAGACGAGTGGGTAAGATGTCGGACCGCCGACAAATTGAAGACCAAAATCTCAAATTGTTAGTCGTTTTTTATTTGAAGTTGATATGTATATTGCTTTTCCTTCTAACGTGACTTCTCAAAAGAGTGCTTCTGGCAGGTCTCTTTTGAGCAAGGAGAGCGGAAGGCCTGACAAATTTTCCCATTTCATATAAATAGCAAGTGTAATTGTATATAAGTGTGGCAGTACTCTAAAATCCATACGAAGGTCTGCTAGCAGCGCTTCCAATGCCTACTGGGAAGCAATTAATTGTTAACAGCCACCATAGACGAGTGGTTAAGATGTCGGACCGCCACATGAGAGGACCATGGTTCAAATCTAAAATTGTTAGTCGTTTTTTATTTCAAGTTGATATTTATATTGCTTTTCCTTAAACGTGACTTCTCGAAAGAGCGCTTCTGGCAGGTCTCTTTTGAGCAAGGAGAGCGGAAGGCTTGACAAATTTTCCCATTTCATACAAGCACCACAACGGTGTTTGCAAGGAGTGTGGAAGGCCTTTTAAAACCTAAGGCAGGCCTGCTAGAAGGCCTTGGAACTACTGCAATTGCTCACTGGGAAGCAAGCGAGTGCGTTGTGTGTGTGCGTGCAAGTATTTACCCTATAGGAACAAACTAACTTGTTTTTAAAAACAACTAACTAAAAATCTAATTTAAAATTAACTAGTTTATTTACTTTTAATTATATTAAGGCGGCATCCACTTCAATTTTTAATAGTTTTTATTGCACTCTATATGAAGTTATTGAAAAACTGCTTCAAAACAAGTTGCTTAAAAACTACTTTGAATTATATGAGGGCAGCGATAATATTAAAGTAATTAAAAAAATAATTTTAATTTAACTAATTTAACAAGTAGTTGAAAATGTATGCGGTTTCAATTGATTTATTTTAATGTAGTTAAAAAATAATTTAAATTCAACTAATTTAGCAAGTAGTTGAAAACATATGCAGACGAAAGTCCATTGACTTATTTAGCGGACATCACCATACAAAATATGCTAGTTCGTTCTATGGAAAAAATCAGAATTTCAACTAGTTGTGGTTGACAAAAAATTACTTTTTCTACTACTGACAACTAGTTGATTTTCCTACAGGGTAAATTCAAGCAGATTGACATACGAGTAGCCGAGTGCGTAACTCTCTCTTTCTCTCTCTATCTGTGTGTCTCTGTTTCTGACACGTAGAAATTGCGTTGAAACGCATTTGTTATTTTTATTTGCGTGTTTGTTTTAAATCAAACGTGAGAATCTTTATTGCAATTAACTCTTAAGAAATGGAAACTGCAGCAAATGTGTGTAATACAGTGTAAGCTGCTGTTAGTATTTAAAAATTGTTTGGCATTAGGGTGAACCTTAAAAATGTGCTTTTTTATTTAATACTTTTTTTTATGTGCTGGCAGTGTTAAGGAGTCGCTGATTTCGAATCTGATGCTAGAATTTTTAAAACAAAATTTATCACTAGGGTGGTCCCTAAATAAGAGCTTTTTTATTCTCTTTGTAGACTCTTTGTATCGCTAATTTTGATTCTTATGTTAGAATTTAAAAAACAAATTGTACACTAGGATGGACAAGTTTTTTGACACTAGGGTGGACTCTAAAAATGCGTGGTTTTTTTTATATTCTTTGTGTATGTGCTGGCAATATAAAGGGGTCGCTGATATCGAAGCTTATGTTAGAACTCGAAACAAAAATTTGACACTAGAGTGGACCCTAAAAATGTTTTATAATTTTATACTATTTGCGGATGCGCTGCACATAGGGAAAATTCAATTAAAAAACTGGACATAAGTAAAAAAACTGCAATTGCGAAAAACCGCCCTTGGAATAAAAGGATTGTACATTATTATGATTGGGCAATTGTTCATAATGCGTAATCGCCCAAAAATGCGATGAACAATCTCCCAAAAACTTTTTTGGGCGATTATTCATTCTTCCAAATTTCATATTGAACGAATGTTCATAATGAACAATTGCCCAAACGCAAAATTAACTATCTCCCAAAAACTTTAACCGGTTTTTTGGGCGATTGTTCATTTCCGCACTTTTGGTCGATTGTAACTTGGGCGATTATTCGCACAGCCAAGTTCTGCATAGAAGCTCATGAAGGCATTTAAATAGAACTTCGCCTCCGTTCTTAAACAGCTCAGCAGGTAAGCCATCAACCGCCACGGCTTTGTTTTTTTTAAGCCCAGTATAGCTGCCAGAACTTCATCCTAGTCTGGCAGCGGAACCTCGACGCTGTCATCCGCAATTAGGGCTTCCGGAATATCATCTCTATTGGCGGAATTGTTGTCGGCGTCTCCATTTAGAAGCTTAGAGAAATGTTACCTCCATAACGTCAGTTTACTCTGGATATATATCACTTGATTCCCGTTTCCCTCCTTTTGAAACGAATTTTATTGCATGTCAAAATTTTGTAATGTCATCAGGATTTATCAAAATTTAGTCCAAGATTTTTGACCGTGTATCGATCAGTACCATCAATTTTTGTTGATGCAAATAGATATCAGCATCGTATTGGTGCTTGAAAAGGATTAGACATCAGGATTAGTGTGAAAACTAGAAATTATTTTGGCACAAGTATATGCAACGATAAAACAGTTACCCAAAAAATTGGTAACCAGAGAAAAATGTAACATGCTTGACTATCAGTGTGGCTTCAGACCTGGAAAGTCCACCATCGACCAGATTTTTACGCTACGACAAATCTTGGAGAAGACTACAGAAAAACAAGTCGACACCCACCATCTTTTTGTCGACTACAAAGCCGCCTTCGACAGCCCAATAAGGAAGCACCTGTACTCCACCATGTCTGAATTTGGTATTCCTGCAAAACTAATACGACTTTGCAGGATGACACTGAGCAACACCAGCAGCGCAGTTAAAATCGGGAAGGACCTCTCCCCACCATTTATTACCAAACGAGGTTTCAGACAAGGTGATTCCTTATCGTGCGACTTTTTCAACCTAATTATGGAAAAGATCATCAGAGCTGCTGATCTGAGACGTAGTGGCACAATATTCTACAAGAGTGTTATGCTGCTTGCGTATGCTGATGACATCGATATCATTGGCCATAATACGTGCGAAGTCAATGCAGCATTTTCCAGATTAGAAAGGCAGTCAAGTCGAATGGGTCTGGCAGTGAATGCAGATAAGACGAAATACTTAGTGTCAACAAACAAACAGTCCCAGCGTCTTGAAACCCATTATCCAGCATTAATTCAACCAACGACATCAGCATTGAGATCAAACGAAGAATAACTCTTGCCAACAGGTGTTACTTTGGGCTCAGTAGGCAATTGAGAAGCAGAGCTCTCTCTCGACGAACGAAAATCACGCTCTATAAATCGCTCATCATGCCCGTCCTACTTTACGCATCACAAACCTTGACGCTGAGCAGTTTAGATGAACATACTTTAGGAGCATTCGAGTGAAAGATTCTTCGCAAGATCTACGGACCAATCTGCGTCAATGGCGAGTACCGGATACGGTGAAATGATGAGCTGTATGAGCTGTACGCTGACATCGACATAGTCAAGCGCATTAAAATCGAGCGGCTTCGCTGGCTTGGTCATGTTCAGCGCATGAAAGACGATGCTCCAGTGAAGAAAACATTCGATTCGGTACCCAGCGGCGGTCAACGCAGAAGAGGTGTCGACCGCATCTTCGTTGGAAAGACCAAGTAGAGGACAACCTGACGAAGCTTGGAATTTCCAACTGGCGCCAGCAAGCGAAAGACAGAAATGGCTTGCGCAAATTCTTAGATGAGGCCAAGACCGACACACGGTTGTAGCGCCAACTAAGTAAGTAAGTAGTAGCTTGGCTATAAAACTATCAAAACTGATATCCAGCAACATAAAAACGTATATATTTCCAGCAACGCTTAAAACTGCATACAGTTATTATTTCTTCTCGACTTTTACATATTTTTTTTTTAGTAGTAGTAGTAGTAGTAGTAGTAGTATTTTTATTCAACAATTCATTACATTCTTAATAATAACAATATATGTATCTATAAGAAGAATTATGTTATACAAATAACTGCAATGAATGTTAAGCTGCTTCTATAGTTCACTAGGAGCTAGAGGCGAATACAGCTTGTTAAAAATATATATAATAATTAATGAAATAATAATTAATAAACGATGCATTAATAACAATAATCAAATAAAAAAAATAAATCAAAAAATTTAATATTAACATATTTTTTTTAATTTTTTTTTTTTTTTTTTTTTTTTTTTTTGTAAAGGCCTTATTGAGAGCAAAAACTTAATAAAAGTATTGTGGAGTCAGACTATAATAGCTAATAATGTGTCAATATCACTGTAATTGAGGTCTGAAAGCCAAAACTTTACCCTTTTGAGAAAAATGGATTGAACATGAATATTTCTTATTTCCGATGGAAGACTATTGAAAAGTCGAGGAGCAACAGAAGTAAAAAAGTTAAAAAATATTCTTAATGTGTGCGTTGTAACCAGTGCTACATTGTATTCATTAACTCTCAAATGATAGGTATCTGGTCGGTATCTGATAGGTATCTGATCGGTATCTGATATGTATCTGATCGGTATCTGATAGGTATCGTCTCAGAAGACATCCAGATTTAATAAAAAAAAATTTTAATACTTTATAGAAATATAAATGTTTCAATGGAAGGACACTAAGTTTCCTGAAAAGTAACAGGCTACTAAAAAATCTGTTCTTATGACAAATTAAACGAATAGCATGTTTTTGCGAAACGAGAAGAGGGCATATGCATACAAAATTAGTGTTCATAGTTAATTTTCTTTTTGGAACTCAAGGCACAATGCTTCAGGAAATTAGTTCATCCATCGGTTCACGAAACAATAATTATTGTTTTGTGCAATATTAATAAAAATCGATGATAAATGAACTCCCGAAGAAATTTTAGAAAAGCCAATGCAACTTGCCTTCACTGGATTTATTTTGCGGCAACAACTACTACTGGTTGATTCCACATTTTGCAGCACTTAGTTACCTGTAAAGAATTTATTATGGCCATTACGTTATTAGACTTTTATTAGAAGCACAAATAACAGCAAATCCTGTCGTACAACATTCAAGCAGACATGCTATAGTTAAGCGCACACCTACCATAAAAACGTCACAACTCAAAGTTTACAAATTTGCTAAAAAACGTAAAAAATTCTAATGTTTTAGAAGCAATTTTGTGTAGAACTCTTAAAAACCACACAAAAAAAAACAAAAATTATTATTCATAGTGAATAAATCTGTAAATTAAGAAGAGAAAAGTCAACAACGATTTATCATGAGTTGTGGCTCTTTGGTAGTGGGCATGCAATATATTTGTGTCCCCAAAAAATTTGCTTTTTTTGAGGCTGTTGCATGCAAAATAAAAAAATTCCATGTAAGTCATAAATTTATGTAGCTTAAGCTCTTATGTAGTCCTCTAGCAATTTTTGGAATTCGTTTTTACTCTTATATTTTCGGAAGCAAGCACACGACACACACATCCACCCAACTCATATTTCCACAAAATATTGCTAATTCTTTTAACTAGTTTTCCTTCTAAGGAAAATCCTTTCTAGTTTTGTTATTCTTGTTATTTCTCAGTATATTTTTCCAACCTCGAAAGCTAATCTCTCAACTTTGTCCGGGTCGAACGTTGTACCTGTTTGCAACGTTAAATTTTTATGATAAATTAGCAAAACCAGAGTTAAAATAGTTTTGTTTTTAAATGTTCCTTAACATTACAGTGAGTGGCGTATTGAATAGATGTTAGATGGGAACTTTTAAACTTAGTTTACCACCTTTTAGCTGCCTTTCTGTTTTCCAAACTAAAATTTGTGGTGCTGCACTGTTGCTGCTCCGGACAAGAATAATATTCGTCAGTAAGTATTTGAAAAATTAGATGACAACCATTTCAGAAAGTTGTAGCAAAAGTTAAAAAGTTTTCCTTTAATTTTTATGAGAAACAATAGAAAATTGTTATTTTGCGTAAAAAGTTAAGAAAAGTTAGCACAAGACTGTTCTAACTCTAAATAATAGCTTTTTGAGTGCACTTTGGCAATGAGACAAGAGACAACTTTTCTTAATATTTTTTTTTTTTGCTGAAGTGGAAGTTTTCCCTCAAAGCAAGCACTTCCGCTTTTACAAATAATAACAGAAGTTTTCTGTGCCAAGCAATTAATGAAGAAAGTACTTTTTTTAAGTGTGAAAATTTCTCGTTGTGCTTGTTTCAGAATCAAACAATCAGTCCAATCAGCATTAGCTGCAAAATCAAGTAAGACAACAACCAAAAGCACTATTCCTCCGCAGGGAAAACATTGAATGGCGTCAAGAGCGCGTTCAAAATGTTTGCACCACGACACTGAAAGTTTATCTTGTTTTATGATTTGTTTTCCTTGTTTCCTTCCTTTCACTATCTTTGTAGTATTTGCGAACTCTTAAGACGTGCTTGAATGTTAGCATCAAGGTGGCAACTCTGCTCCCTAGCATTTAGATGAGTGTCAAAAGAGTGGATGAGTTGTCGGCGATGTATTTTAAATTTTAGTATATAAAAGTGGACACAAACGCATACTTGTTAAACTCTTTTGAATGTGTGTCATAAACATAAAAATGCTTTATCCTTAAATATAAAAGAATTTGTTGAGTAATATTGTCATCGCCAGCATGAAAAAATTTCAACTTCAAACCACTCCCAAACAGTGGCAGATCTAAAAACTGCTCGTGATAAAAGGGGTGCTAAGTAATCAGAATGAAATTCATCATTCAAATAACAAAAGTTAAAAAGGAATTTAGGTAAATAATTATATTGGATTATACTTTACTAGTAAGCCCGTGTGGCGTTAAAATGCCAAAACCAAACATACCTAGATTTTATTTTAAGCTATTGAATAGATTTTCAACTGGTCAAATTTTAAGTTAAATTAATTTTGGCCTTTTTGCGATATACGCGGTATTTCTTATTAAATTTTTGTGTAAATTTTTCGACCAACAGTTTAGAAATCTGTATTCAACTGTAAGAAATCATTCCAGTATCACTTTGATATCGAATATATCAATTCATAGTTTTAGCTGTGCAATTATAAAAGATTATTCGTCAGTATCATTGGCGTCGGAAGCGGGGAGCAAGGCGGGCAGTTGCCCCCCCCACTTTTTAGCTAGATAAACAATTTAAAAGGAAAAGTTATTCAAAATATCAGTTTTTTACAACGATAATATTTTTGTATTATATATTTTCCTCTTCTTTCTCTCTTCTTCATGTTTCATGTGAAGAAATTTTGGTGAACTTTTGTTGCACCACCATTTGTACTGCCCCCCATTTGTACTGCCCCCCCATTTGTACTGCCCCCCCATTTGTACTGCCCCCCCATTTGTACTGGCCCCCCAGATGAAATTCGCTTCCGACGCGCTTGGTCAGTATAACAGTTTCATAGCTATTAGCCGATAGGTGGCGCTAAATACCTCACATATTTCTAGGCATATGCTGAAATTTGCAAGAGAAAAAGCAACATAACAACAATTATATGCAAACTTTAACTCGCTATAACTTAAAAAATATAAATTTTTTAAGAAACAAAAAGTCCAGCTTGTACATCTACAGGTCAAAACCTACCAAGCCATAATAAATTTATTAAGATTGTGCTTGTACTTAAAAATCCTTACAAAATTTGCGTTCGCATAATATCATTGGAAATTTTATTTTTAGGGAAAAACATTAAACTTTTTAAAAAAATGCAGTTACATGGCCCATTGTTAATTTCAAAGTTTAATACCATGCCAGCAGCAGGCGCTATAATTTTTTTTATTTTCATTATTTTCATTTTTTTTATGTTCCATTACCTTTCCAAAGATATGAATTGAAAGTGTGTTCTTTTAGGGTTCAAAGGTTATGGCGTAAAAACGTTTTCAACGAATTTAACTAGCGTTGATATTTATTGTAAAAAGACTACAATACAAATAAACTTAAAAAATTTTGTACGTAAATAAAACAAAAAAATTTTTTCAAAGTATTTTTTTTTTCAAAGTACAAGTAGTCCTTTTCAGCCGGTGACAAGATATTTTGGTCCCAATTTATCGGGGAAAAAAATCAAAGTGCATATTAATAAGATTACGACAACCTTAACTAGTATTATAAGGTTTGGTTACAATTTTCCCCCGCTAGGGGATCCAGAGCGTTGAAAATTACAGAATTTTTTAAAAAGTCGTGCTAGATTTTTCCTATTGGGCCAAACTTAATAATTCTAGTAAGGGTTGTAGCTACAAGTATCCTTATTAAAATCCACTTTGATTTTTTTTTCGATAAATCGGGACCAAAATATCTTTACGCCGCGAGCCGGCTGGAAAAAACTGCTTTTTATGCCACCAGTCGAAAAGAAGATGCAATTAAAAACAAACGAAAAAATTAATTTTGGAATATTTTTTATATTATTTACACTGAGAATAAAAGCATACTTTAGAATTAAAGGAAACATTTTTAAATATAAATTTAACGCTTTTGCGTTTCTTCAAAACAAAATCTATAGTAATAAAACTCATTTTCTGTTTGTTTTTTTGTTTGTTTGTTTGTTTGTTTGTTTGGCCTTTATACAAATCTAAACGGCTGAATGGATTTCGCTCAAACTAGGTATACATATTAATGCATTCTAACTAAAAATGTTACATACTTAGTTTTTGACACGCCTCCTCCAAAATTCTTCAACTAACGGTAATTTTGTTATTATAAAACTTTTTAGCATCGGAGATTTTTTTGTATGTAATTTTAAAAATTTTTTGTAATTTTGTCATCAAAAGTACTCACACATCTGCAAAATTGGAGAAATTTTCAGTACAACGACTTTTTCATAAAACATCGTTACCTAAGGCCTTTTCCACACTTGGTCAACGCAACTCCAACTCAAGTTGCTAGCCTGTGTATTTATACCGGAACCTTCAGATTAAGCAACTTGCACGAAACAAGTTCTCGACACGTTCTCAACCTGTTCAACGCAACGCGGCTTTCCGCAATTTTCATCGGCGACGTGTTGCATCAGTTTGTTTGTTTTGAGAATTCAAGCATTTGTAGTGCAGTAGGCTTTATATTAATCAAGGTGAATAAGCTAATTAATTAGTTCCTAATAGAATCTAAAAGAAGAAGAAATAGTTTGCAAGATGAATGAGCAAGTGTTAAATATTAAATTAGTGCAAAAAGTCGAAAAACAAGTGTTATTATATAATAACAATTATAACATGTTGCATGACTTTTGAAGCAAGTCTGAAAGCAATCGGTTTATAGTTGCATTGCTTTTCAACTTTTTCGCTGTTGCGTTGAAGTTGTGTTGGAATTGCGTTGACCAAGTGTGGAAAAGGCCTAAGAATGAGAAAAAAACGACATGAAAATCAAAGTTTGGTCTTTCGATGCAAATATCTCCGCTGTCTATTGATATATTTCATTCAAATTTTATTTTTTTTTGTTCAGAAGTTCAATAAAATCAATTCACAAAAATAGGTTGAACTGTACCTTTAAGTCAGTGTATATATGTTTTATGATTATGTCAAAAAAGGTCCAAAATATTGACTTTTTACTCAAAAAATGACTCAAAAATTGTTGTTGTAGTAAAAATGAAATCATTTAAAAATTGCACATCTGGCTACCTTTCATATGACATTGCATTTATTTGCAAAAATTCTTCCAGCTAAGCGCAAAAATTATTTTACTGCTTTTGTCACCAAAACAACCCCTTTTGATTTTTTTCGCGAAATTTATTTTTTCCAAAATGTCGTTTTATATTTTTTACTGAAAAGTCAAGTTTCGAAAATAATTTATGTGAAAAAAAACCCCAGTATCTCTTTTCAATCAAAAGTTATGGCTAAAAATCTATTTTTTTCATACCAGACTATTAATATAACTGAGTTTTGTTTAAAAATTCTCTATATTATTTGAACGTCCCTATTTATCTCTAAGACTGCAGTTGTGTGTCTAGAGTAATTACGAACATTTTGGATTATATAAAATCTTCCTTATAGTAAAATCTACTTGTTTTTTGCCTCCCTCCCCTCCCCCTCCTGTTAAATTTTTTGTCACCGTTGTCACTGAGTTCTCAATGGTACTTTAAATGTTGCATATATGTATATCACTATTTCATCGAAAAGATGACTGTGAATAAGAATGCTTTAAAAGTTAATTTGTTCATGTTCAATGTGTTATTTAAACAATATTGTTGAAAGTCAAATTTCCACGTCAACTAAATGTACCGACATATAAAAGACAGCGAAATTTTGACATTTTAACTCTCCAATCATGGTTGTAAGCCTGGCTGCATTGAACAAATTTTTAGGTTCAGAAGCGTACTAACCAAAAGTATACTGAAAATATTGCTGCGAAATGTTATAAAATAGAAGTAAGCACTGCATTACCAACACGGTTTCAATATTTTAGAAATGTCCGTAACTGTTACTCAATTAAGTTCTTTTCGCACACAGCGTAAACTTGCAGTAAAAAACATAATGGCACTTCTTGCACTGTATTTGCAGTTTTTTCAACTGGATTTATGTCGATCAACTGTTTACGTCGATAATATTGTAACAGGTTGCTGTATGTGCTATAATTGGAAATTAAAAAGCGTCTGCTTTCTTAACTTACACATTTTTGTTAATTTACATTAAGAAACGACTTTACAATTTTTCACATAAAAAAGGAATTCTGAAGATTTAAGAAATTGCTTCAACTATCAGACTCAGTTTAATTTATTTTTTATTTAAGACACAAACCAATTGTTATTTTCCAACTACTAAAAAATTTAGAAAGTTTCCATTTTCCTTATTTTACAAAATTTGATTTCCGTAAGCGAAGTGCAAGTAACATGTTTACCAGTAACCAGTAAATCCAGTTTAGAACTAAAAAAACAGTTTTTGGTTGTGAAAAAACATTAATAAAATTATTCCTTCGTTAAAAAACCACGCTAAATTTTTTAACTAATATTTGTATAGTGGTCTCAAACTTAAATTCAACATGTTTTTACAAAATTCCCAAATTTAAAAAAACATTAAATCGAGAATTGTATATTAAAATGTTTATATAAATTACTCTCGAGTAACACCGGGTATATCAGCTAGTTTAAAAGAAGCGCGTTAAATTTTCAACTAAAAACTCATTTATTTACAATAACAAAAAATACGTCGCTATCTGAGTTTGAATTGAAACACTTTGTCGAATTATGTAGAATCTTTACAATAATTGCCAGATAATTGAGACCAAGCTGAGAAAAACCCCGATATTGCATTTGATCGTGTGAAAATATTTTTTAAATTGGTTTGACAAATAATTTCATCTAAATAAAAACTAATTTGTTACTTTTTTGTTTAAAATTTTTAAATATTATAAGCTGCAATAAGCCCAAACTTCATCGAATGAAGTGAAAATATGATATTCGAGAGGTTCCGGGGATCACTAATTAAAAAAAATTAAAATATGGAATCGAAAAAATGGCGGTTTAATTTTAGTGTTTTTAATTTAAGAACGATATTTTAAAATTATGTTTTAAAATATTTGTTTGCAATACTAAAGTTTTTGTTTTAAAATTTTTTTTAAGCAAATGTTCTTAAACTGTAAATGTTTACTATAAAAGTATATTTAAAAACATACAGCCTAACCAAAAAACATTTTAATGTCGACTCTAAGTTTAGTGTAAGCTTTTTGACAACAAATTCTTTAGAAATAATGTCAGAAAAACTCACACTAAATTTAGAGCCAACATTAAAATGTATTTGGTTAGGCGGATTGTTTTGAAAAAACTTTTTTGTATTGAATTGAAGTGTAAAAACTTTTGAGTTTAAGTTAAATGAAATTTTTTCAAGCACAATTTAAAAAACAAATTCATTTATTATGAGCACAGTTCCATTAAATTTGAACACATATTCCTTCAGTGTAATTTAAAAAAATTTAAGTCTATAAACTATAGTCTTTTCACAATAAATGTTTTAAATTGAGTCTTTTTATTTTTTTCCCATGTTGTGCTGAGTGTTTCTCTCGAAGCTCGTTAAAATTCTTTCATTTTTGGGGGGATTCTAGCCCCCAAAATCCCCCTGCGTATGCGCCAGAACGATGCCGATGCAAAACTGATGCCGATTCCTTAATTTGGAACCGATGCCAATGCCGATGCCGATGCCGATGCTAGAATTTCCTGCCGATACCGATGCCGATTAATCGGTCAAACACTGGCTACAATATTTCAATATCACAAGCTTTTTGACACACAAAAGCATATATTTTAAAAATTTGTAGGCTACTGATGTTTGTTAACATTTTTATTTAAATGTTTTGTTGGTTACGACTTTAAGGTATTTTCATTTTCTGCTTACCTATGACAAGTCTGACCATAATACTTTGAAGGATGATGAGGACTTGCATAAGAAGTTCGAGCGACGATAATGCTTATAATCGCTTGCTTCTGTTGCAATGTACTGTTTTGTTAGGGCAGGTGGCATACGACCACGGATATCTTCTGAGCATCACTACAAATTTGTATTATATCCCTCCAGGAAAAATCGGAAGGCTTCCATTTAAAAGTGATAAAGAAACATTCCCCATCGTATCTTTTGGAAGCGTAAGGGTAGTTTTGTATTTATATTGTTTCCAAACTGCTTCTTTAAGAATGCATGTAGAAACTTTTATTTATTGTCAAGCAATGACAATAGAAAATATTAATATCATTGTTTTCTAGCCGCTTATTGTAGAATTCGATAGTCTAGTGGTAGCGCGCTCGACTGTCGCTCAGGGGTCCCGGGTTCGAATCCTGGCCGAAGCCATTTTCATAACAAGGGAGAGGAATGTTTCCACATTAATTCTTAAAACAGGGGAGAGGACTGCTTCCAATTCACTTTTGAGGACAGCGGAGAGGAATGTTTCCACATGACTTTTTAACACAGCGGGGAGGAATGTTTCCCTCTAATAAGATGCTATGTAAAAAAGCAATGGAGTGTGCAACAATGGGGAATGCTTCCTACATTCCATGGAATGTTTCCTGGTAATGCTCACATTTCCTGGAGGGATACAATAAAATATATTATATCTAAGTTGTTTATTTAATAGACTAACAATATTGAATAGTGTGTACATAATAATTTCAGATGAGAATATTTTATTGTTTCATACTTTTTAGAGCTTGCTTTTAGTAGTCGGGTTTTAGTTTTCTTAACTTATTTTTTATATATTTGGAATATAATTTTTATATATTCGAAAGTAATAACCACTAATCAATTGTTTGATGACCAAATTTTAAACAAAGATGTTTATTATGTCGCTTAAAAATGTTTTTTTATTTCATGACTTTATGTCCTATAGAAGGCGCCAGATTCAATTAAACGTATAATCAGCGGACGATCAAAACGCTTCCAATGATATCTCATTTGTCAAATTATGATAACTAGTTTAGAAGTTTGCGGTTTATCTGACTCTAAAGGACGCTTTATTAAATTCAATGTGACGTCACATAGCTTATAACCAACAGACAATCAAAATGCTTCCAACGATACCTCATTTGTCAAATTTTGATAAGTAGTTATGAAGTGAGAGTGGAACAGATGAACATACATACCGGTCAAATACATATACCGCTCCTTTTGCTTTGCCTTAGTTGGGTAAAAATTAAATGTTACCGCCTCATATTAACTGTTATGCCGAAAAAATTACTGAAGTATTTGAAAATTTTTTGACAATATTGAGGAAAAGGTGCTATAAGTTTTAAAAAAATAGCGGTAAGTCCACAAAAATTCATTAAAAAGTCATTCAAAAAGTCATTATCTATTGTGAAATGTGTCTGCAAATTGGCCTGAAATTCTGAAGAGTATTGCTCCACTAGATTTTGAATTATAGCACCTTTTTTCAATAATCTCAAGAGTAGAAATTTTCACATACGACATTTATTTTCTCAAGCGACGAAATATTTTTTTGGGCGTTTCAAAAACTTTTGACTTTTTGTCTATAGCTCTGTTGCATGTAGTCCGATTATTAAGTTTAAGATATCGTTCAAAAGGTCATAGTAAGGGCTGTTTTAAGGAGTAAAAGTCTTTTAATTGCAATGTCATCTTCCCTCAAAATCATTCTCTAATAAATCCCGCCCCCATCACAAATTTTTGTGATGCAGAATTGAAGTTCTGATAAAATTTTTGATTTTTGTAAATAAAATATTAACTTTCATTCATAGACAAAAAAGTTATATTGGTTTTAAGTTTCAGTACATATTAAAGCCCTGCATCGGTGCATCTTTATGAACGTACACACACTGTGATTTATTGCATTGCTCACAGTTGGCTGTCATCTAATAACACTTGAGAGTTTGATTTGCTCAACACCAAACGAAAGCCTATAACGACAAGCAATACACATTTTCTCTCTCGGCAATCCCAGCATGGCGTGTTTTTGTTCGTCAACACCACAAGCAATGAAATTTAATCGTTAAGGGTAGGATGAGCAATAAAATAAATAAAATAAGAAATAAAAAGCAATATATGGCAATAGATGATTTGGATCATTTTGATCATTTTGATAATTTTAATTACCTAACTAGACATTTTTTACACCAACTTCAAGATTTTCAAGATTGACTAGGTAAAAATGGGTCGCTGAATCCGAATCCGTGGTCAGAATTTCAAAATTATAAAATTTTGAAATAATAGGGTTGCCACCTATTAATATGTATTTTTAAGAGTTTTAAACATAATTTTTCAGTGTTAGGGAGTCACTGATTTCGAATCTGAAGACAGAATTTTAAAATTCAAAATGGTGGGTTGAGATTGTGAGCTTTTTAGATCAAGTAAGTTTAAAGAAGGCAACAACAACAACAAATTTGTTTTTGAATAATTTTTATTTAGAAGACGAAATGTTTTTAAATAGTTTTGAAAAATATAAATGAAAAAAAACAGAATTTTTCTCTATTACTATATAAAAAGGAATTCTACGTCTATACTTACGGTACTATCGAAACTGTACCTTTTTTATATCCAATAAATAATAATAAGTAAACTATCAAATTTGACTAAGAAAGAAATAGGTAAAGTGAAATAAAATTATTTTTTACTTTGTAGTTGAAGTCGGTTTTTTTTTTGTTAAAAAGTTTTTATTACTCTTGGATTGATATACATATATTAAATGAAACTTTGGAATGTAAACAATATTTTAATTTTTGTATAATAGGATTTTTTAAACCTTATGTTGTAAAATACCATATCTTTTTGACCTAACTTTAGTATAGCAAAGCATTTATAACAAACTTGTGCCTACATTTTTTTGCTGCAACCAAATCTTGAGTTTTGTGGGGGCTGTAGCATCATATCTTCGCCCTTGGGTTCCGCACCTGCTACTAAACTTCTACTCACCCAAACCAGTACACTCATTGACCCATCGCCATATATTGCTTTAAACAGCAAATAGCCAAAAGGGCTGCCAGCTTGACAGCCTCAAGTGACAAAAAAAGTCTACTAAAGTGTCATTAAAAATTAATTATCAATACATGCGTCAACTCAGCGCATGATAGACAACTTAAACACAAACACTGCGTCATACAGAGAAGTGCAAAATTACAGTGTGAAGCGCAGGAAGAGCTCTAGTCGTTAGGACTTAAATTACAAAGCCTAAAGTCAACATATTAAGATCATCAATGCGCGATTTTCATGCCATCAATAGCAAACGCATGGTTCTCCAAACGAGCCAACAAGTGGAACAGAACAGCACGACACTGGGTGCGGTCGGTTGGTATGTAGGTTGGCTTGAAGAAGTGCACCACGTTCAGTCAGGCACGTCATTAAAATACTAGCTACTCTGCAGTTAATTGATAACGACCGCGGTATCTGTCAGTGGCCAAAGATTGCTGGATAAAACGGAGTAAAGTTCTACCAACCCACCCGCATACCTATTTTCTATTGACTACAGGTTACCGGCAGGTACGGATTAGGTATTCTAATCTTAACTGCTAAGTGTTGTCGTGCGTAAAAGTAGGTTAAAGACAGTTAAAATTAGTTGTTGATACAGGCAATGACAGTTAATTAATTACACCCAGAAAAATGCCGTTGACAAAATTGTTCCATCAATCACTGTAAATTGATTTGAAATTGTGAAATTGGTTCACAACTGCAAATTCAAAGATCAAAATAGCGAGCACATTCCAATATAAAACCATCCGTTTATCCATTGTTAAGAGAAAAGTTAGAATATTGCGAGCTTTTTTACGAGTATTGCTAAATTGTGAAATGTTTTCCAAATTTAAGTTTCGTAAGAGAAGAGTGGAGAAATGAGAACATCTCTGACTATCCGAAAATTTTTGATTCTTTTTTCAGGGTTTTTTTTTTCTTTTTGAACACTAAAAATTTTTTAAATACTCGAAACAGGTTTAAACAAAAACGAAACTTTTTTATAAACGTTGCTACATAGATTTCGGGCATACATATAAAGACCCACTTTTTTCATAGAAAATAGCTTTATTGTTTTTCAAAATATTCTCTTTTATGATTAATATCTTTTTGCATGCGTTCGAACCATTTGTCATAACATTTATGCCATTCCGCTTGAGACACCTTCCTAATACTACGTTTACATTGGACCAAATGACTCATTTGAAATGAGTCATTCAAAAGTGTTTACTGTTGTAGTATCGTGTAAATGTCCTAATCATAGCATCCCTGGTTCGATAACTCAACTTTCGACTTTAAAGTCTTCTTCAGTTTTAATTGACCGATTTGGTAATAATAAATATCAAATTAAAGAAAAATTAATTTACTTAAAATTAGATTCACCAATTTTGCTAATCTGTTGAGAAAGAAAAGTAAAACAGAAATCATTTTTTTCAGTGAAAAATCAAATTGAAAAATCCTTAAAAAAAAATAGCAAAAATATAAGACACCAAAATATGCACAGTTAATCATTTTACGCATGAAGATGGCGTTTTAAGAAAAAGAACGAGCTACTGATGAAGAAATTTTATAGAAGAATAACGAAGTTAGAGACAACAGGGTGAAGGTTCCAAAAATTTAATTCTTTCCGTTTTTTCATTTTATTTACAATAATTTAATTTTATTTTTTGTAGAGACAAATTCTAAATGTTTGTTAGTTTAAGTCATACTTGATTCTAAATACAAATTCTACTTGTTTGATAGTTAAAAATCGTTTATTGAGCTTTAGATCTGGTTAGAACAATTAATTGCTCTAAGTATTTTTCCAAAGAACCAACAACAACTTTTTCAATATGAAAAGGTAAACATCACTAGCTGATTTTATTGCAATTTCGGCCCTGCGACAGGCTTCATCAGAAATCTTTGTGATACGCCGTGCAAGCGCATGAGCGCCCTACACCACTATCAAACAACTAGAATTTGTATTTAAAATCAAGTATGATTTAAACTATCAAACATTTAGAATTTGTATTTAAATCATAGAAAATCAACATAATAAATAACGAGGTCATGTAGAAAACTTTTATTTTTTGTAAAGTTAATGTTTAGGTCAAATTTGATTAAAGTAATGGTAAATGTATATTTTAAAAGTAATTTCGGCTCCTTTTTTGCTATCGATAGTCGATAATTATTAACTAATCCAACATACCAATAACTTTTACATCACAAAACCTTCAACCAATTTGTATGCTGTCCAATGCTGTCCATATGTCCAATGCTGTACAGAGTTTGATTTGCATAATTTAATTGCCATTCCAAAGTACTGCTCCTATTTTTTTTTTTTTTTTTTTGAGATTATGAGTAAATATATATTTTTTTTTTATTAATGACATGTTCACCGCATACGTAACAAAAATCGTCAGTATGGTTATTGCACAAAAGAACTCGCGATCTCTTGGTCATTTTTTTAGTTTTCGGACAGTTAAATAATGCAAACCAAACTCTGTACAGCATCAGACATATGAGCAAATCTCAAATTTTTTGAAGGTTTTTTTTGATGTAAAAGTCATTGGCATGTTGTGGCATCGACTACCGATAGCAAAATAGGAGCCGAAATCACTTTAAAAATGAACATTTACCATTACCTTTATCTGAATCACCCTGAGTACATTTTTTTTTAATTTTCAGAATGACCTGTTAACGCAAATATAAAATGGCTTAAACTAAAATAAGCACATTTTTAGTGTTTGTGCTTGCAACGACAGGGTGTTTCGGTTTAATAAAATTTGACATAAAAATTAACTTTACAAAAAATAAAATTAAATTTTTTTAAATAAAATTAAAAAACGGAAAAAATTAAATTTTTGGTACCTTCCTGTTGCATCTAACTTCGTTATTCTTTTATAAAATTTCTTTGTCAGTAGCTTATTCTTTTTCTTAATAAACATTGGCGTCGGAAGCGGGGGGAAAGGGGGGCAGTTGCCCCCGCACTTTTTTAGCTAGATTAACAATTTAAAAGGAAAAGTTATTCAAAATATCAGTTTTTTTACAACGATAATATTTTTGTATTACATATTTTCCTCTTCTTTCTCTCTTCTTCATGTTTCATGTGAAGAAATTTTGGTGAACTTTTTTTGCACCACCATTTGTACTGCCCCCCCATTTGTACTTCCCCCCCAGATGAAATTAGCTTCCGACGCGCTTGTTAATAAACCATCTTCATGCATAAAATGATAAACTATTTTGGTTTATTTGATAATTTTGATAATTTTTTTAAGAATTTTTCGATTTTATTTTTCACTGAAAAAATTATTTATTTTTTATATTTCTTTCGATTGTGCAGAAACTACTCAACGGATTAGCAAAATTGGTGAATCAGACTTAAAATAAATTTAATTTTCTTACATTTGATATGTATTATAACCAAATCGGTCAATTAAAACTGAAGATATGGTAAAATATATGGAGCTATATCCAAAAGCATTGGGTCGAAAATTCAAAAATATATATCTCGAAAACCTATCCATAGAAAAAATATTGCAATTGCAATTTTCGTGTTCAGCGGACCGAAATCTATAAATACAAAAAAAAAGTATAGCAGTGAGGGGACTGCCGACCGAAACAAAAACATATATGTAAAATATTAGTATTCCCTGGAAGACTTTGTCTTGCCACGGGCCGCCTTACTGCTGTATAAGAATTTTCTTGCTAATCGGAAAAAATTTTATATTTTCACCCGCTCAACCTTTGATTATTTCATTCAAAATATTTTTTATTCACACAGAATTTTTATTTTATAATTACACCTAACTATATTATTACATTTAATTTTAATATTGTTGATATAAAAATAATATACTGGGAGCTCTATTGAATAAAAAATAATCGTCAAAAAGGATATTAAATTTTTTCTTTCAATGTATATGTAGAGCTGTAGCTGAAACAAGGAAAACAGAAAACATAGCAAACAAAGTGCAGTTTATTTTCTGCCCCCGATTCGGTTCATCCGTACATCCGGTTCATCATTAATGCACATTGTTTTCATCTTTTATCACTTCATTATATTTTAAATTATGGGTTTTAATATAAAAGACAAAGTAAAACATAAACAAAAATATAAATTAAACTCATTGAAATAATTAATATACACTTAAAATACATAATAATTTACACATACATAAAATTTGTATTTACATACATTTCATTGAACTTCATTTACATTATTTTCACTGTTTGCGCTTTAATCATTGCATTATATTTTAAAAAAAGATTCTACATATAGGCTTATGGTAGCTGAAATAAGAAACAAAAAATTTTGGACGATGCAGTCCCACTCATAACAAAGTTATTATTATGTAGCCTTGACAACTACTCATTTTCTCACGAGCTGCAATTTCAAATAAAAGAAAACAATATAAAGTGCGTGTGTCACACACATTGGCAGTTGGAGTCAATAGTTGGCAACAGTTTTTTTTTAAATTTGAGTGAGAAACCTTTGCAATTAAATGATCCATTCACAGCAGATGACTCCTCTGAATGCGGCGAATGTGTGTGACACACGTTCTCTATTTTCTCTTGCTTGACATTCGATGTTCGAAACACGAAATGTCACTCCTACCTATTACTTTTTATACCATGGTCCCAATCAGAGAATATGCTGGCGAATTTTATAAAACTACAAATGTTTTTATGTTGGTCATGAAACTCAAATACACGCTCTTGAATATTGGCTACCAGGCGCTCTGCAAATGCAACATGCATGGCAAAATTAAACAAGGTAGTGCTAGGACGGAGAGCCGGTGACTGAAACTGTCAAAACGAAGTTAACATTTTATACAAAATCTGCACCCAATGAGAATGCAATATGAAAGCAAAAATTGGCAAATATATCAAAATGGATGAGTTTAACAGTAATGGTCACTTAGAAAGAGAAACATTCAGCCCTAACACTACCTTGTCTAATTCTACTATGGCAGCAAGCAGCCATCAATAAGTTTATCTGCTGACAAATCGTTCCTTCATAAAGAAATCATGAAGGATATTTACTGTTTTTCTGTCAATGTATATGTATATGTATATGTAGCTGAACTAAAATACATTTCCAACAACAATTACCAAGCAAATCTACTACAACGATGAACAGAGAAGAACAGTATGGCGCCTGTTACACGTTCAATATTTATTGTGATACTTGGATCGCGATCCAAATTCATGAATTGATGGATCGCGGTTGAATGCTACACGTTCAATATTTATCACGTCAGTATTCATAAAATTTTTGCTAAGTGTGTTCACGAAAACCTAACTGCACAAGTACTTAAATGCACAGACAAGTGAATACCGTGAATACCGCTAATTTTTATTTCACTGCCTACTGCTGTATCGCGTATTGATGACACAAAATATGCTACACGTTCAATATTTATTGACAGTTTTGCGATCCGCGATCTAGATTTCAAAATATTTAAATATTTTGCGATCTGGATCACGATCCGTCAATATTGCATGCTACACGCTCAATAAATATCACGATACTGTATATTGATCAATATATATTGAACGTGTAACAGGCGCCTATCACATCGATTGCACAACGTTAGAGGGGATGAACCGAATTGACGGCGGAAAATAAACAGCACTTTGCCTGCTATGGCACATATTACACGATGATCGTTGATCGGCGTTCAATGAACACTTTTTTACGCTCTTTTACATTTTGATCGTTGGTAGGTCACATGATGATCGTTTCATCGCGATCAAGTCTTGTTTTTTCTTTATTCCAGTAAGAATTTTTGTTAAAAATAAGGGTTTCATGCAATTTTTTTTAATACCTTTCAGTCGAAAAGCAGTACTTCTAGTACTTTTTAGCTGCTAAAAGTGAACACATCTTAAATTTTGCCACCCAGCAACACTGTTTCGATTGTGATTGCTGTCGTGTACAGCGTTCAAAAATGAACATATCTTGATCGCCCTAACAATAGTTCATCCGCTCTGGCTCTCAGTGTTTTTTGACAGTTTCGCATTGAAAGCAACAACAAAAATATTTTGAACGCCGATCAACGATCATCGTGTAATATGTGCCTATGTTTTTTGTTTGCCTGGTAGCAAGATCTCAAGTGAAGGCAATAAAAGTGACTTCACGGCCAGTCAAACAAAAAGCAAATATCAAATATTTTAAATTTATTTTATTTTAGCCTACAGCTATCTCTACATATATGTACATTGAAAAAAACAGTAACATTCAATAGCTGCATTCCCGTGGTCGTTGATTTAGAGCGCGGCTCTATTTTATTCACAAAACAAAAATTAAAATCAGCTCGATTTCTAGCTCTATTTCTGATCTTAAAATGCTGCCAAGTTTCAAGCATTTATTATCAAAACGAACATAGTCGGCAAATCTAAATAACTATTCACTTTCCTATTTTGACGTTTCACCGCTCAATGCGCGTTTTAGTATTGTTGTTTTCTTTTGTTATTGTTCTTAAAACAGCTGTTTCAAGAGTGTGATGACAAATTGATATAAAGTTGAATTAACGTTGTTTTACTGAGATTTGATCTGTTCTAGTGCCACGGGAATGCAGCTAATGTTTCGCAGCGGAGCAAAGGGAGGGAAAGAACGGCCGCATTCAGCGCAGACAACTGTTGTGAACTGTAATGGTAGCGCTATCTTAGTTCACGATGTTTTTCTCTGAATGTGTTGCTACTCTACACTTCAGAAGTTAGATTCAATTTCATTTTTATGTAAATTTAATTCAATTGCAAAGGTTTCTCACTAAATTTGCTGCGTTCTTTCTGCGTTTATTAATTTAACAGCGTCAGTAACAGCATCTGACAGTTAAGCAAACACTTGTGTTCATGTAGCATAGAATTTGTTCGCTCGATTAAAAGGCGTTCACTACTTTATCAGTTTTAGTTAGCGCTACGAAATTTGTACCATTCAGCGAATTTTTATACAACAGTTGCCAACTGTTGTCTGCGCTGAATGCGGCCAACGATGCGTCAGCAGAGGAACTTATTGATGGTTGCTTGCTTATGTCTTCTAAGTTTATTATCCTGTTATCCTTGCTGTCTGTATTGATGACGAGAGTTACTCGGAAAAACACAATGACGCAAATCAAAGATTTACCCTCTACCAAAATCGTTCAACGCGCCTAAAGAAATAGTTGCACTTCACTTCAAAAATAGTTGCATACCGATTACAAAAATGGTGGGAAATATATTAGTATATAGTTTCGAAACAGTAAGTAAATTTACGTACGTCAGTCAGGTGTCAATGTAGTACACATTCTTTGAGCTTGCTATAGCTAAAAGAGCTATAATTAAAAATAGAGGCGAAATGAGTTACAAAATTGGTCGTGTTAGAGCAGAGAAGAGCAACTATTTCGTTGTAAGTTTTAAGAGAGGAGTCTTAATAACAACAGAGAAACTTCTGTTAGCCAAAACAAATGCAAAACAACTTCAAAGGTAGAATTTTGTTATCGTTACAACGAATTTCTCATTTGAATGGATCAACAGGTTTCTTAAAGCTAAAACAATAACTTTATTTGATTTTTGTTTTGAGCTATTTAGATCAACAGCCCTATTCTGGCAAATTAACAAATTGTTAACCAGTATTTTTAATATTTCTATGTGTTTGTTGTTTTCAAAACAAAATTTAAAGCTGAAAAATCAAAATTTGTTAATGAAATTGTCAATAACTGAAAAGCAGTTGACAATTTTTATCAAAATTGTTTATTTTTGAGCTTCAAATTTTGTTTTGAAATCAAAAAATTACAATAAACACATAGAAATATTCAAAATACTGGTTAACAATTTGTTAATTCGCCAGAATAGGGCTGCAAGTCACTTTTGAAGAAGGCAACAACAACAACAGCAAACTCTTTATAGAGTCAATCATATAGCAGACTAAACAGACTGTCTCTGAAGTAGAATGGATAACAGTTAATTATCAATAATTTCATTGTTAGCTTTACTAAACTAATTTTAATTTGAAAATCAACAATATTTTGCTTACCCACACAAAAATTCTACTATATATTTCATTTATTTGTTTATTTCTTTATTAATTTTTCAAAAATTCGTTGTTTCTTTACATACAAATATGAATACAGATATATATCTCAAACTGACCATTTATATAAAGCTATAATGATTACTTAAGTATATATTTAATAATAATATTATATATTAAAATATATATCAAACCAATATTATATAATGAAATGTAGTTAATAATAATGTTATATTATAAAATATATTTAATAATAATGTTATATAATAAAATATTTTTAATAATAATATTATTTAATAATATATATTTAACAATAAAATCAAATAGCTGCGAAATACTCTTGTTTTAACTTGGTTTTTTCCTCGGTGCACGATTTAATTGAGAACTAATTCGATTTCGTTAATTCCCATCAGACTTTTTATTCGAATATGATACCTATTTTATTGATTCTTATATAATTTGCTTAAGTTTCTAACAAGAACTGGTTATAATCTGGATAGTTTATTAATATACAATCGTAGTTTAGCCGTAAAACTTTTTGGGACACAAAAATACAGGTAATTTTTCCTATTCTAAGATAACAACTAAGATAACAACTTCCTTGTATATTAAATCATTGAAAATCAGCAAGTAAATTGGCAATTTTAAAATATTTATCTACGTTAAGTACAGAAATTTTCTGTGAAAAAAGTCCAAGCGCAGATTTTTCACTAAAATTCGTTTAGTTAGGCATTAAAGATGCCAACTTTAACTTGAATAAATTTTAATGCAATATAATACAATTTCATAATAGCTCTGAGAGCACAGCTTTGTTTTTCTAGTGTATTAGTCGTTGTAACTAAGTACTATATAACGTTGACAACAACTTAGGTTAATTAGCTGTTTTCTTACAGTTTTCTTTTATGCTCTTCTTTTAATTTCATCCCCATTGCGTAGGTTTCCTAGAATAATATTTATGTAGAAATAATAGGATAACGATTACTACAACAATAGCGAAAACATGAGAAACCACAATAATATTGAGAACTCAATAGCTGATATTAATATATCGGTAACATGTGGAGCTGTATCATTTTATGTTTTGTTTTTTCTTACGAATTGTGTGTGATAATGCAATGTTTTGTGGCTAACGTCGCACAGTGTCGTGGCTCCATATAAGCCACGGACAAAAATAGAAGGAGTTGCCGCAAGACCATGATATTACGTGAAAATAAGTTATACGATAACGGAACAAAATATTCACACAAAATTTTATTGAAATAGGTTAAATCAGCTAAAATCGGCTATCTGGTATATGTCCCCAAAAAATTATCTCTAATATGCCTACCTCCCATATAACCAAAATCGGTAATCTGATATATATGCCCAAAAATAGAAAGAGTAACGACGCTGTTTTGTAAAAACAAGTTTTACAATAAGAAAACTAACTAACCACTCAGGCGCGTACGCAGAGGCGTTTTGGGGGTTAGAGCCCCTCTTCCCCCGGAAATGAAAGAATTTAATGAGCTTCGAGAGAAACACCTCCACAACATGGAAAAAAATCAAAAGACTCAATTTAAAACATTTATTGTGAAAAGTCTTTAGTGTATAGACTTAACATTTTTTTTAAGGACACTGAAGGAATATGTGTTCAAATTTAATGGAAATGTGTTCATAATAAATGAATTTGTTTTTTAAATAGAGCTTGAAACAAATTTATTTAACTTAAGCTCAAATGCTTGTACAGCTCAATTAAAAAAAGTTTTTTTTTTCAAAACTATGTTTCTAAATATAGTTTTATAGTAAACTAGTCTAGTCAGCTGAGTGATTGACTCTATACAGAGTTGTTGTTGTTGTTGTTGTTGTTGTTGTTGCCTTCTTTAAAAACTTACTTGATCTAAAGCTCACAAGCTAATTCATGTAATTTATAGTAAACTTTTACAATTTAAAAAAATTTGTTTAAAAAATATTTAAAACAAAAACTTTAGTATTGAAAACAAATATTTTAAAACATAATTTTAAAAATATCGTTCTTAAATTAAAAACACTAAAACTAAACCGCCATTTTTTCGATTCCATATTTTTAATTTTTTCGAGTTTTCGACGTCATATTCATAATTAGTGACCCCTGGAACTCCTCGAATACCATATTTCAACTCTATGAGATGAAGTTTTGGTTTATTGCGGCTTAAAATATTTAAATATTTTACACATAAAAGTAATAAATTAGTTTTTATTTTATTTAATGTAAATTATTTTTTTAAAAAAATTTAAAAAATATTTTCACACGATCAAAAAATCGGAGTTTTTCTCTGCTTGGTCTCAATTATCTGGCAATTATTGTCAAAGATTCTACTGAACATAATTATTCAATTTAAACTCAGATAGCGTCGTATTTTTGTTATTGTAAAGAAATAATTAGAGAAAATTACTTACAAAAAAAATAAATGTGTTTTTAGTTGAAAATTTAATACGCTTATTTTGAATTTTCTTTTGTAGAAATGCAAAAGCGTTAAATTTCTATTTTAAAATTTTTGTTTAATTTTAAAGTATATTTTTATTCTCAGTGTAAAGAATATTAAAATATATTCTAAAATTAATTTTTTTGTTTGTTTTTAATTAAATCTTCTTCGATAGGTGGCATAAAAAAAGCAGTCCTTTTCAGCCGACGTAAAGATATTTTGGTCCCGACTTATCGAAAAAAAAAATCAAATTGTATTTTAATAAGGGGGTTCAAACCCCCGCCCCTTACGCAAACCGGTATATTTTTATATATTAAATAAAAACATAAATATCCATAATTACTATAATTTTTTTTTATAATTCCAAGAAATAACAATTTTTTAGAATTATATTTGAGCTTAGTGCCAAATTAGTTCATGAAGCAACACGCTTGAATAACAACAAGTTATTTGCTAAGTGCCCTGTTACGGTGGCGGTCATGGGCTCATCATGGTCATGCATTATTGTTGTTTCAATGTAATTAAAAATTTGAGAGCGAGAGCAAGAGAGTAAATTTTCACCACCACGGTTACCAAATGATTCGACAAAAATATGAAATCATGGGATCAAAACAGTGTTGCGTTGTGGAATTATTCACAGCATTTGTGTTTAGGCATGAAAATAGTAATTTTTAGTACGAAATGTATGAAAGCAGTAAGAAAACCTGCTTAATAGCAACACTCATCGGTTGAAAAAATACTGAAAGTAGCAAAAAGTATACTGGTGTTCAGGAATCATATGACCACCAGCATAACATACTTTCGTCACACAGCTCATCAAAAGAGTAAACACAGAGAGAAAAAGAGAGTAAAAGGTGTCATGACCAGGGATCATATGACGACCACCGTAACAACACCCTAACAAACCACCAAGACTGTTTCGTTGATCGCTTCAAATCTTCATCAAATCTTCAGTAGTCTTCTGTGGTTTCTGTAGTACCATTCACTTTAATAAGCTTATAGAAAGACATTCTATTTAATTGAAACAGAATTATGTGTTATATATCGCCTTTCAATGCAAGGTTTTCCTACTGTTTTGCGAATTACTTAATTTTTCCGTAACATAAAGATAAATTGAAAATTGTTTATTAGACTGGTCTTTTTCAAGAATTTTTCTAAAATCATATATATTACTAGTCAAAACGTGAGGTTTGGGATAAAAACTAGCATGGTTTAATACGAGTTCCATAGGAGTTCGCCGAGTGACCGCGAGTTGATCGTTTTGTTGTAAATGGAAAAACATTAAAAAATTTATGGACTTTTTACAAATTTCTTAATTTTTACTCATAAAACATAATTTGTGCTGTTATGCATTTCGTTTTGCATTTTATTGTTACCTAAAAAATTCATATATAAAAAAAAATGCAATGAAATGTTGTTAAAATACTTTTTGGAACAGCACTTAATACATATACAAAAAATTTTGTGACTATGTTGAAAATCGTAATAAAAATTTTTACAAGAAGTGTTTTGAATATTTCGAATTTGTTTATTTTTAAGAAAAAAATCGCTAAAATCCAAAATTGCAAAATTTTTAAAAATGACATTAATAGTTTTGAAATATTTTGTGAAAAATTTACAAAAAGCCAAGATTCGCATAAAAAAGTTATAGCTGTTGAAACCTGACTTTTTTCAAATATGCTCAAAGTGCCTGTTTTTGGCAATTCGAACACAAACATAATCATTTCTTATTTAAAATGACTTCTGCAATTTTAAAAAATATTTATTTCTTGGTTAAAAAAAATGTTGGAATTTCAGGGCTGCCAACATTTACCAGGTTAAAAAATATTTAAAATATCCCAAAAACCAACAAACTTAATTTTCACCACTGCAACTTGTGAATTATCGTTTTTTCACCATTCCAAAAAGCACAATGGCTGTGTGTCAAAAGGAAACTTTTCAGTCGTGGTAGGATAGAAAATATCAAGTTGAATAAAATTTGTGTGTGTTGAAATAAATTTGTCTTTTTTGCTGTGTCAAATTCGACAATGAAAAAATTTGACAGCTACAAATTTTGACGTTTCACATTTCGGTCGTGTTTTAGCGCAAATATTTTACTTAATTTGCATTTTATTCAATTTGCGGCATATTTAACTCGAGTGCTAGTACTTGCAACTTATTTCGTAAACTTGTAATATTGTAAACTTAAAAAACTTAAAAAATAACAAAATAATAAAAATAAAAAAATAACGAAAGTGCTTGAGCTTGTGTGCGCGTGTGTGTGAGCCAACGATCTCCCGATGCATCAGCAAGAGCAGCAGAAGAATCAGGAAATTTGCGCTTCATTAGCTTGTGCTGCTGGTGATGGCACTTGGAGGATGTTGGCTGGCAAGAAATTTGCGCTGCACTTGCTTGTGCTGCTGGTGGTGGCACTTCAAGGACGTTCGCTAGCATAGAAAGCCAATTTAATTTTGCTGGACACGCAAACACAAACTCAAGCACTTTAGTTTTTTTATTATTATTTTGTTATTTTTTAAGTTTTTTATGTTTACAATATTACAAATTTACGAAATAAGTTGCGAGTACAAGCACTCGAATTAAATATGTCGCGGAAATTGATGTGTTGTTTTTTTTTGTCCTTATTTTTGAGTTTGTCAAAAATTCGTTTTCGATTGTCAAAATTTGTAGTAGCCCCTGGGGCTAGCACAAATGCTCTACCAACTGTCAAAATTTGATCATCCGACTGCAAAGCTTCCGATTGACACACAGCTAATATATACAAAATCCGATCAGAAACCAATTCATGAAGTGGTGAACCAAGTAGTGAAAATTAAGTTTGTTGGTTTTTGGTGTATATTTAATGCGAGGAGTCGATGGAAATTCTTTGTATCTTAATGTTTTAAATTAATGAGAGATCTTTTGTATTGGAAAAATCTTTATTTAGATCTAGTAGGATAAGGTCGTGTGAAAGTCAGCCCTAAGCCCGTCTATATTTTTTAATTATTATATTAACTCGTATGTGAAAAAGTATAATTATAGTCTAATTGATTTTTTGGAGTAACTTCAAAGACTTAACGGCTGATTCGCAAATTGTGAGAGAATTACAAGAATCATCATCTTGAGGCTTGGATACCTTCCAACAACATCATTCTCATTGTATTAAGCTCGATGAAAAGGCGTTGGTAATTTTTAAGCAAAATCAGTCTGATAGATTCAATAGATAAATAAATAAATGAGGATAAAAACTTAAAATAGATAAACTTTTATTAACTCTTTTAACTTCGATTGTTGAAATCGGTTAAGAAATTTGGACAGTACTTAGACTTCAGAAATCTCTAGGTAAAATTTAAAACTAAATAGTTTTTTGCTCAAGCAAATCCTTTTTGCCCAAGTAAATTCCCCCCTTATGAAATACCTATCTACGGCATTGCTTGTAGCTACAACCTTTAATAGAATTATTAATAGACCTATTACGGTTCACAACACAACAGTAATTTCTGTTTTTATTGTGTACATTCCTTATACTTAAAATAAGACACAGCAGTGTATTGCTGTGAACCGTAATAGGCCTATAAGTTTGGCCCAATAGAAAAAATTTAGCACGACTTTTTAAAAAATACTGCAATTTTCAACGCTTTTGATCCTCTTAGCTGGGGAAAATTGTAACCAAACCATAATACTAGTTAAGGTTGTCGTAATCTTATTAATATGCACATTTTTTTCCGATAAATTGGGATCAAAATATCTTGACCCGCACTATGGGTAAAATTCCCCTGTTTTTTTTTTTTGCCAAAACCCCACATTTAAAGGTTTTTAAAATGCATTACTCTTATTTATTTTCAAATGTAGCTAGTAAATAATCCGCATTGTTTGTTGATTTTCTTTTGCCAACCGTTAGTTGGCATGTTGATAAATTTGCCTTTTTTTTATCAAACATATTTTTTTTCACTGAGTAAACAAGTGTAAGCAAAAGTTTAAGTTATAATTATTTGTGATCTATTGTATTTGATAAAGGAAATAATATGAATGCAATCGGAAGTAATGATGGTAAGTTAATGTAATTGTGTTAAAAAATATTTATTAACTGCATTCAGAAAAGTGATATATTTACTTATTTGAATTAACTTTAAAATTTAAAAAAAATTATAAATGTTGACTTTGATAAGTAATTAAAAAAATCGCATAGAAATGCAGAACGTGCGAGTAGAATTTCTTGTTAAAGCAATAAATTCTACATAAAAAAAAAACCTAATTTTATTTTGCGTTCGCTGAACAATTTTTTTTTTTCTTTTCTAAGTCAAGTACAACCTCAAAAATAAGCAATTATTCAGTGTATGGCTCATAAAGACATCACGCAAGGCGAAAGAAAGTGCTATAAGCAATTTTTTATTGGAAACAGTGAATCAAAATGAAATTTCAAAGAAGGAAAAGGAGGTTATTTTGAAAAAATCAGCCACCATAAATAAAAAAATTTCTTTTAAATGGCACACAAAATATTTTTCGAAATCACTGGATTTGATATTGATTTAGTTTTTCGCCTAAAAACTATCCTTATATCTTTATCTTGCCAACTCCCATTACATTTGGATCAATTTTAAAGTCACTGCTTCCAAAAATCCAAAATAATTATTGATAAATATCCGTGGTTGCCAAAGACTGCAACAGTTCATAAAGTATTAGTGCACTCAAAAGAGATAATGGCCAAAACAGTTCTTCCTGTAGGAGTTTTTGGAGAAGACGCAGCATCAAGAAATAAAATATACAAATAAGATAGGCTCTTCCATGCTCGAAAAACAAGCCGAATTGATAACTTGACGGATGTTTTCACAAGACCTTTAGAAGCTCTGATCCTATCGTATCCAGCATTGTCTTAAGCAAACGCATTCAACAACGGCAGCGTTTACGACTTCCACCGGAAATAGGTAGTACTTTGCATACAAAAAATAATGAAGAAGCACCAAAAGAAAGACATGTTAAACTATTTACAACTGCAAAACTTTGGTTGACAGTCATACTATGTTATTCAAAAAATATTTTTTCTATTTCCTATTAAACATTTTAATATTTTAAATGTTTTTGTTAATAAAATTTCAAAAAAAACTTTTAAATTAAGTTTGGTCTGATTTAAAAATAAAATGTTTTTAAAATATTTCTAGCTTAAGCCGCAATACTCTTATGAATTTATAACTGTGAAACCTCCCGAATATCGGCTATCTCGCATATAGGAAAAAAATTTGTAGTTTATGCCGCCATATTGGATCCGCCATTTTGAATTTAAAATTTTTGACATCAGATTCGAAATTAGCAACCTTGAAAACCCCCGTATACATATATTCATCTTCGTACAGGGATGTCTAATAGTTTTGGTCACAAAATGTGGTATGTGGACCCATAGTGCACTGGCTGAAAAGGACTACTTGTACTTTGAAAAAATGTACTTTGAAAAAATTTTTGTATATTATTTACGTACAAAATTTTTTAAGTTTATTTGTATTGTAGTCTTTTTACAATAAATATCAATGCTAATTGAATTCGTTGAAAACGTTTTTACGCCATAACTTCTGAACCTTTAAAAACGCACTTTCATTTCATATCTGTGGAAGGGTAATGGAACGTAAAAATAATGAAAATAATTAAAAATGAAAAAATTAAAGCGCCTGTTGCTGGCATGGTATTAAACTTTGAAATTAATAATGGGTCGTGTAATTGCAATTTTTAAAAAGTTTAGTATTTTTCCCTCAAAATAAAATTTCCAACGATACCCTATTTACAAAAAAATTGCATCTATTGATATTGTGTTGAATTTAAAAAAGTGATGATTTTTCCAGTGTATAAATAGATTTTGATCAATATTTTGTACCCCATATTTATAGGCACTACTTGAAACAGACAAATCGACCTGTAACGTTTATATATCCATACGTTATATATCCATCAACAAGCCGATTCCTGAAGATTGGTGCAACGTTGCCGGTTTTAGTCGCTTCAAGCAAACCCTCGTTTTCGTAGCTTCGAAGACCCAAAATATGCATGAGAAGTAAAACTGGAGAAGAAAGGCTCAATGGATTAGCTCTTCTAAATGGTCACAGGGATGTGGAAGTAACCACGGAAGAAATTTTAAATTCATTGGGACAAAAAAAATGCGTACTATTATTATATATTATATAAAAAAAAATTGGAATAAGACTAAACAAAAAAAAATTTAAAACCCCCCGAAATTTTTTCTGGGTACGCGTCTGACACCACTCCACCTCCCATATAACTGAAACTGGTAATCAGGTTTATTTCCGCATTAAAAGATCACAAAGCAATAAAATTTGGTACACAAAAAAGATATTCACTATGTCATGTGATTCACTATGTGATGTAATTGTGGTAAATATGTTAAAAATTTACAACACTTGGAATAAGATTGTTAACGTTCCTTTTGTAAATTTGTGAATTATTTACAATCAGCTGATTTGGCTTAGTAAACTAAACAAAAACTTTTTAATAAAATTGTAAAAAATTCGGAAATGCAATTAAAGACATAATCGGTAAGGTTATATCCAACTTATTAAACAATAATTTATTTCAGAGACCGTATCAATTATGCATTTATAAATAAAAATACAAAAAAATATTTATCTTTTGACTTTTAAAATTTTGAGCAACAAGGAATAATATTTCTGCTTTTTATATTTTTAAGCCAAAAAAAAAAAGCAAACTTTGCCCAATATTTTAACGCACCAAATTACCTTTTTTTAATTTTAAGGCATTTTGAGAGACATATTGCGTGTTATTTAACAATTTTGATGTTGTTTCTCTTGATAAAGAAATCACAGTGGCTAAAATTTTTATACAAATCTAATTAAAGTATTTTATTCACGTATTCTTAAAACGCTCCTTTATTCATGTTATGGTGTATGTATGTATGTTATGGCAAAGTCATGCTACACGCCTACGTGTGACATGCTCGTGTAGAACTTTTTTGGCTACCACTAGAAAACTTCACTTATATGAATTAAATGCATAAAGTTTTTTGGGTCTGTTGTTTTTGTCTTTCCATTACATTTATCTTTTATCTTTCCGTAAAATTAAACACTCAAAAAGTATGAATAAGGTATGTACTTTCAGAATTGAAAAAACACCCATGCTTTGATTTTTTTATTTTTTGTGAAATATTTATATATAAAACTTTATTTTATACTTTATTAAATACCCGGTGTTGCTCGAGAAGTTAAATTTATAAATTTTAATAAACACTTCTCGTTTTAATGTTTCTAAAAATCCCGAATAATGCAAAATATGTTGTACACGAATTACCACATTTCAGCGTTTAAGTTACAAAGCCCTGAATTTCTTGAGATATAAGGCACGAAATATAAACACTCATAAAGTTAAACACGATTCTAAATTGGTAAACTTTTATATATAATCATAACTGCAATTTTACGCCTCTGTCGAAATGCGTTTTGATGGTATGAAAAAATAGATTTTTAGAATAGAATAGAATAGAATAGAATAGAATAGAATAGAATAGAAGAGATATGATATAAATATAAATAGATATAAAAAGATATATATAAATTTCACTAAAATAATCAAATGAGGCGGTACCCTTGTTGTTTTGATGACAAAAACAGTTAAATAAATTTTGCGCTTAACTGGAAGAATTTTTGCAAATAAATGCTATGTCATATGAAAGGTCTGATTTTATTTTTAAAACAAAAACAGTTTTTGAGTAATTTTTTGAGTAAAACGTCAATATTGTGCACCTTTTTTGATAAAAATATATACTCTGACCTAACGGTACAGTTCAATCTACTTTTGTGAAGAACTTTTATTGAACATTTGAACAAAAAATTTTTAATTAAATATATTTAGCAGCGGAGATATTTGCATCGAAAGTCAAAACTTTGATTTTCCTGCCGTTTTTTTTTTCATTGCAGGAAACGATGTTTTATGAAAAGTCGCTGTACTAAAAATTTCTAAACAATTTTGAAGTGTTTTTGATGTCAAAAGAACAAATAATTTTTAAAATTAAACTGACAAAAAACTCCGATAAAAAATGGTTTATAATAACAAAACTACCGTTAGTTGAAAAATTTCGAAGGAGGCGTGGCAACAAATGAATATGTACAAACAATTTAATCTAGTATGCACTTAATATGTATTAAGGTGGATCGTTTTGTTCAGGGGTAACACACTTTTTCTACACTCATATTCTGGGAGCTGGATTCAAGTAGATCTTAAATTCAAAAGGATATCGAAATCGGTGGAACCGTCATCCAACGGTTTTGATTTTAAAAAATCACTTTTTCGCTAAAAATCACCGGCTTTTTCGCCGTAAGTGTTTATCAATCTAAAATAACTACCCAAAAGTTGGTTGCAAATGAAAGGTATCTTGGATCCCAAGGTTGTAAATAGGAAGATGGTTAGATTCAAGAAATTTTTTAGTGCAGCAGTGTTCAGAATTCGGTCAACATTTTGGGTATTTTTCACTAAAATCGCTATAAAATTGCCATTTTTCAGTAAATTTGGAAAAATTAAGTATTGTTAAAAAAACTTGGTGTAATCTATTGATATATAAAAAAAAATAAAAAAATCAAAACAGTGGAATTTTTTTTTAAACTTGTTTGGAAAGTATTTTTGAAAGGGTATTTTTTTACAAAAATCTATAAATCCACTAATTTTTAGTAAATTTTAGAAAATTTACTATTTTTAAAATGGTGTAGCTTTGAAGAAGCTTAACCTTTCGTGGTGAACAATCAAAAATTAACATATTTATAGCGATTTTAGTGAAAAGTACCCAAAATATTGATGGATTCTGAACACTGTTGCACTAAAAAATTTCTTGAATCTAAAAATCTTCCTATTTACAACTTTGGTGTCCCAGATACCTTTCATTTGCACCCATTTTTTAGGTAGATATTTTAAATTGACAAAAAGTTACGGCGAAAAAACCGGTGATTTTTGGCGAAAAAGTGATGTTTTTTAAATCAAAACCGGATGACGGTTCTACCGATTTCGATATCCTTTTGGATTTAAGATCTATTTGAATCCAGCTCCCAGAATATGAGTTTCGAAAAAATGTTGTTAATTTTTTTTTTTTGATCCGCCTTAATATGTATACAATATTTGATCGAAGTCCGTTGAGTCGTTTAGATTTGTATAAAGGCCAAACAAACAAACAGAAAATTAGTTTTATTGCATGCATAGATTAAATGAAGAAAGTAGAGACACTGTAACCTAAAAAGTCAAAAATTGAACCGAATAGAATTTTGTTTTTTATGGTTTTTGCTAGATGAAAAAATAGGTTTATTACTATTTGTTCATTGTTTTTCAGTATTTCTGCGAATAAAGTATTTATCACTAGCTGAAACCCGTCGCGTAGCTGGCACGCCCCTTGTCGAACGCCCATAAAATCTTATCAGTAAAATTGCATGTGTAAATTGAGGTCGAATATTGAACTCTGAGACTGTGTGACCTATAACTGTAAAGCTATTCGATATTGCAAATTTGGGTTGCATAGGAGGTGCCACGCCTCCTTTTCTCCCGCTCATAAAATGTTATCATTGAAACTGCATGTGTAAATTGAGGTCGAATACTGAATTTTAAGGCTGTCCTATTCGATATCCTCAATTTGGATTGTAAATTAGGTGCCACGCCCACTTTTCCAACACTCATAAAATGTGAATGCAACTGCTTGTGTAAATTTAGGTCGAATACTGAATTCCGAGGCTGCCCGACCTATAACTCCAAAGCTATTCTATATCGCAAATTTGGGTTGTATAGGAGATTCCACGCCCCCTTTTCCAACACCTTTGAAATGTTATCAGTGAAACTGCATAGTAAATTGATGTCGAATACTGAATTCCGAGGCTGTCAGACGTATCACTCCAAAGCTATGCGATATCCCTCATTTAGGTTGTATAGGAAGTGCCACGGCCACTTTTTATAACACTCATAAAATGTGAGTGAAACTGCAAGTATAAGCTTAGATCGAATACTGAATTTCGAGCCTGTCCGACCTATAACTCTAAAGCTAGTCGATATCGCAAATTTTTGTTGTATGGGAGGTGGCACGCTCTCTTTTTCAAATCAATTACAATACTTGGTATGTGAGGTACCACACCCCCTTGTCCAACGCCCCTAAAATGCTATCAGTGAAACGGCTCCTATAATTCTATACAGCTGTGAGACCTATAATTCTATAGCTATTTGATACGATACATTCAAAACTGTCTGATATACATAAGTTCTATTGATTACTGGGCGGTAAGAGTGGGCGTAGCAACATTTATGTATAGTGACCGCCACTTGGACCACCTATATACCAAATTTCTCTGTAAAAACGTGTGCAACTCAGGATTCAGCATGATTTCGAAAATGGGGCCGTAAATAGTTGCCGACATTTATCATATGAAATAACTTGATGATGATGCTTTTTTGTTTTTGGGCCATAGCCACACAATGTTCACTAAAATGCCTATAATTCATGAACGAATGCACTTACAAAGACCGTATGTACGTAAGTAACATTACCCTACGGAGAAAGCATCCTACAGAGAAAGCACCTTACGGAGAAAGCAGAGTCAATTGCCCTTAAATAACTGGTCCCGTCGCATCTCCTGTTTCACAGAACAGATTGATATAACTCGTCACGGAACAGGTTTTTTGTGCCTGTTACGGGACAAATTTAATTTTCTATTTTTTAAAGCCGTTCCCAGTCACTAGACAGGTCTTAGGTGATGCAGCAGGTGGCAATTGACTCCTGTTAATGACAACGCCATGTAAAAGTTACCGGTGGATTTCATATGTTAGTGGCAGAATTGGGACAGGTCCCTTATCCCTCGGGACGTGATAGGTTCAGAACCGGTTCTTTTCTCCTTAGGGTTTCTTTTGTTTTGTTTTAGAGCACCGCTCTGCACTTGTATGTATCAGCTGGGATGGTTTCTTAAAAAACTTAAAACTTTAATTAAATATACCTATTATTAAAATTTCGAAAGAAAAATAACCCTAAATAAAACTTTAATACAAATATGATATTTTATTTTTTTCATAAAAATCGGCTCTGTAGCTTTTGAGTAAAGTCGTAACTGTAAATTTGCACTTCAACTTTATATTATAGTATAGATATAGATGAATAAGACCATCTTAATTATATCATTTTTATTGATTGGCGCTAAAAGAGGGTGTGACAAATTTTAGCTATTCTCTTATATTCTTCTATGAATTGCAAGCAATAAGTTGACAAAATCTTATTGCAATCGGATGAACGCTATTGCAAATCATAAAAAAAGAACAAACAAAAATGAAAGAAACAAACTAATAAACATGAATTTTTATATATTAGATTTACGGAAAATTGTCTTTTTTCTTTTATTATTCGTTCTAAGTAACTTAAGCGTCGCCGCGAATAACGTTGTAAGCGAATCAAACATGCTTTTTTTGCTTACAACCGTTAAAAATGCTCTGACTTGGAGGAGGATATTTTTTCTTTTTGGTTTTTTTTTTATGTATATACAGGCAAGATTTGTTTACAACTCTTACACCAATATAGAGAAAATTTATTAAAAACGTTTTTTGCAATTCCGAAAAACTTATAATTTTGTTTCTAACAACGTTATTCGCGGCAACGCTTCAATGATTTTTATAATTTTTAATAATATTTTACGTTTGAAGAATTTTTTTTTAGTGTTCCAAATGCAAAACCACCTTTTCGTTGCAAAAAAAACCGTTGTTTCTTTTTTTAAAATTTAATCGCCTTATCTACTTTCACGGTTCCTGTTGCTAATTTCAAATTTCCCATATTTTTCCACTGTATCGCCTTGCTTCATAACTCCAGCAAAATTCAGACGATACATTGGTATGGAACGCATACTTCTGAACCAGTTACTTAATTCCGGCCATAAGTTCTGGTATTGATCTATTGGAAACATTAGATCCAAAGCGCTTATGGTAGCCACTATCGAAATATCCGCTATAGTCATCTAATAATGAAGGTGGGTGGGGAAGATAATAAAATATCAATAATATCTATTGATATCATACACGTTCCGATCAACTTACTGCATCGCCAACCAAATAACTAGAATTTTTAAGAAAGGAATTTAATGTTTCATAGGCCTCCAGAATTTTTTTCTCATGAAAGGCATAATCGATATTGGCGAACTCCTTGCGTACGATGTCCGTCTACAAACATCAACCACAATGAAAAGATCTACTCATTTTAACCACTATATAAAACCTACCATAAAATTGCTGTGCCTTCTGTAGAGCACCTGTGCCTCGAAGAACAAACAGTTCATGATTCTTAAGCGCACCATATAGTTTTGCGGATACAATTGTTGGGCTAGCGGATTGCTCGAGTTATCACAGAGGTACATGAGTATCGTGTGACTATCCGTAAATATCATATCATCGGTCAATAGCGTTGGTACTGTATGTACGGGATTTAACTGAAATTAAAACGTGACATTTAATGTGAACTCATGTAATTTGGTTGTCATTGTTACCTTTAAATATTCCTCAGTTAGCTGATCACCTTTAGAGATGTCGGTATACTTTAAATCAACATCTAGCTTCAGCAAACAGATCAACATGAGGCAACTTCGTGACTGTGGACTCATGATATCGTAATAAAGCACAAGATGTGTTGAAGGTCCTTTATACAAATCATTAGCCTTTAAAGTTTCTTGTATCACATCTGACTGTTTCGATACGTTTTCAGGCGGTATAGCTTGCCTCTTTGCCACAGCTATAGGAATTTCCTGCTCCAGTTGATTTCTCAATTGGTTATTAGGCTTGGGCACTTTTTCTTGCGATGATACGAAATCCTTCTGCTGGGCTTGACCGGATTGTCTTCTTGGTGCCTGATCAGACCTTGGAATTGTTTCTTGCGACGGAGGAATATTCTTTTGCTGGGCTCGATCGGGTGCTCTTCTCGGTACCTGACCAGACCTCGGTATTGTGTCTTGCAATGAAGGAATACTCTTCTGCTGGACTTGATCGGATTGTCTTCTCGGTGCCTGATCAGACCTTGGAATTGTTTCTTGTGACGGAGGAATATTCCTTTGCTGGGCTCTATCGGGTGCTCTTCTTGGTACCTGATCAGGCCTCGACATTGTGTCTTGCGATGAAGGAATACTCTTCTGCTGGACTTGATCGGATTGTCTTCTCGGTACCTGATCATATCTCGGCATTATTTCTTGCGATAGACGAATATTATTTTGCTGGGGTGCTCTTCTCGGTGTCTGATCAGATCTTGGAATTGTTTCTTGGGATGGAGGAATATAATTTTGCTGGGCTCGATCGGATGCTCTTCTCTGTGCTTGATCAGACCTTGGAATTGTGTCTTGCGATGAAGGAATACTCTTCTGCTGGACTTGATCGGATTGTCTTCTCGGTGCCTGATCAGGCCTTGGAATTGTTTCTTGCGACGGAGGAATATTCTTTTGCTGGGCTCGATCTGGTGCTCTTCTCGGTGCCTGATCAGACCTCAGCATTGTGTCTTGCGATGAAGGAATACTCTTCTGCTGGGCTTGATCGGATTGTCTTCTCGATACTTGATCAGATCTCGTCATTGTTTCTTGCGATGAAGGAATATTTCTTTGCTGGACTCGATCGGGTTGTCTTCTCTGTGCCTGTTCAAACCTTGGCATTGTTTCTTGTGATGAAGGAATATTCTTCTGCTGGGCTTGATCAGATAGCCTTCTCAGTGCCTGATCAGACTTTGGTGGTGTGTCTTTTTGCATGGGTATTCGATCAGATCGTGAAGGTGTATCTTTTGGAGTAAGCATATTTTTTGGCTCCTCGACATGTTGGTTTGTGGGATACTTAAATGGTGGCAGAATTTTATGTACCTCATGTGAACTATGAGATTCGTTATCGTTGGTATTTTGTCTTGTTTGATAATCCTGTCTTACAGATGATGTATCTTTGTAAGCTTTTTGATTTTGCTCTCCGAAACTTAGCCTGGAGGTAGGACGCACTAATAATCCTTCCAGTGTGTCTGGAGAATCATTTCGACTACGTTGTTTCATCGGCTGGTAGAAATCCTTTTCGTTTTTGTACATCACTTTGGGATCCTTGGTATCTTTGGTCTCTTTAGCATATCTGGGGTCTCTTGGTCTTTCTGGGCTAATCTGCTGTTGAAATCCCTTAGCTGGTGGCACAATTTCATATTGAATGGTTCTAACATTTTGTTCCTGAAACTCTTCCGAATCTCTTCCCATGTATAGTTCACGCGGTGTAAATGCTCTCTCTGAAGCAATTTGTTTTTCTCTATAATCCGTTCTTGGATCTATATCATCAAGACGGTAGGAATTTCTTCTAGTTGTCTGAGTTCTTAATATTTCTGTATTTGCCATTTGCTTCAAATCACTAGCAGTTGCATTTTTTCTAGTTGTCTGAGCTCTTAATATTTCTGTATTTGCCATTTGCTTCAAATCACTGGCAGAGTTGCGTCGCAAAGGCATTTCCATACCATACCTATAATTTGGTTCATTTTGATCAGTTCGATCCGCCCGTGCAAGTGATCTACCACGAGATTCCTTTGTTTGTATAGTCAAAGAAACTCTCGAATTGCCGCCTAATTGATGTAATATATCCTCCAAAGATCCTTCTGAAACTATATATAAACCAAGAAAGCAAAAAGTTAGTAAAACAGAAACAACAAATAATGCAGTTGCATTCCAATTTAGCCCAACTAAATTGATACAACCTGTGTTAGTAGAGTTAAGCATGCCAATCACCTTGGGTTGCTTTAATTGACAGTCTTTTTTTTTGAACCAAAGGTGATTCTTTTTCACGACTAGGAGATTGCTTTCGTTCTTTAGATTTTGTACGCTTCCCTGTCTTAGAAGTTTTCGGAGAGGGCGATGTTTTTTTTTTCGGTTTTGTCCTTTTCGGAGACTTACTTCTTTTTTTTGGCATTATTCGATGCTGGTTTTGGATTTGATTATTGGTTTAAAAGGGTTACAGAAATTTTGAAAAATATGGCCGATTTTGTTGAATTTATAAAAAAATTTAAATATTTTTCAGCATGACTTATTTTTTATTAATATTTGACTTTTTCTATTTGTCTTATTCACATTCAAACGAATTTAATTTAACCTGGTTTGTAGTTTTAATGCGATTGTTCGGGTTTTTGTTAGTCGTTTCAAATAAATGTAGGTAGTCTCATATACCTATATACCTACACTCAAAAAAATACTGTAGTAAAATTTACTACACAATGTGTATTTACTTCGTATATATGTAGTTTTATTTATTTTAAAATACATATGTAGTTGTTCAATATATTTTTACTGAATTTACATTTAAATAATTAATACTACACGAAGTAGTTGCATGTAGTAAGTAGTTGTTTACATACATTTATTTAAATAAAGAATATCTACACCCAAAAAAGTCCTGTAGTAAAAATAAATAAAAATGTATTTAAAACAAATGTAAATTAGTAACTCACCGTCCAAATAAAAATGTCATTATTTTTACTAATTTCAATTATTTACTTTTACTACATTTTTTTAAATACAGAAAATAAATACATTTACATTAAAATTAAATGTTTTTTCATTTATTAATTAAAAAAACTGCAAAACGTTTTCTGACACAGTACAAATATTGCTTTTATTATAAGAAAATCAAAGAATTTTTGTGTTAAAAAAATGCATTTTAAGAAGTATACTTACCACAGTTCTTCATCACGAACCTTTTATGATTATTTTAGTTGAAATAAATACAATTGTTATCAATTACATATTATGCAAATAATTTTATTGTAAATAATTTTATATGTAAAAGGATGAAATATTTTTGAGATTTTAAGCAATTAATATAATTTCAGCAGTCGAAAAGGTATTTTTAACATGTGAAATGTTCTAGAACCACGGTTTTTCACAAGCTCTTTACTTTTTGCTTGTTTGGAGCAATAAGCATGATTGCCGTAGGAGGGAGAGTTTTTGTATTTCTTCAAATAAATATTTCAAAATTATTCAACTATTGCCGACTCTATTGTATGTCCATTTTATCAAGTAGCGGTCGTAGCCTACTGAGTAGAGTACATGGACCGTAAGCTATGGAACCGCTGTAGCCCGGGTTCAATTCCCAGCTCAAACAGAATGTTTTTTTAATTGAATTAATATTTCTGTTGGGCCGCCACCTCTCTGCAGACAACGGCAAACTTTAGAGAGTAAAAACTTCCGTATAAAGCTTCTTGAGAGAAAGCCTTTCGAAGCCGGCATAAAACGCGTAGGTCCAGTTCTCGATCATTTGTGTTCAAGCATTTAATAACACGCACAACACAATTGATCGATAGAAGCCCATTTAAAGTCCAATCTAGAGGTGAAATGGCCGAATGATGTTGTTTTTTTTGTAAGGAAGTTTCTTTAAGCGGCTTGCGGGTGATGTGATTTGATAGGAACCGTCACGTAACATTGAGATTGCTGTGTGTGTATGCGAGCGAGTATCGAGCATACTACACACTAGCAGGCGAGTGCGCTGTGTGTCCAACAAACGAGTAGACAAGTGTGCAGCTCTCTCTCTCTTTCTTTTTCTGTGTGTCTCTGTTTCTGACAGTCCAAGTCTCAAAGAAATCTTGAATAAATCATGTACGACTTTTCTTCATCTTTGAGGAAACATGCTGATTCTGAATATTTAATTTTAATTTCATTATGAATCAGTGATTCATTTATACATTTCATTGATGAAAATCTCATATAAAAGTTCTAAATTCGTGCACTGTTAGAAAACTTTCTTGCAGTTAGTTTCTTTAAAAAATCATCATGGCATATTCGTGCACGATACCTTGGAGTGCAGTGCTTTTGTTATTTTTAGGTGTGTGTTTGTTTTAAATCATACGAGAGAATCTTTATTGCAATTAAGTTTTAAGAAATTAAAACTGCAGCAAATGCAAATGCAAACTGCAACAGTATAATCTGATTTTAGTATTTCAAAGTTTTTTACACTAGGGTGGACCCTAAAAATGTGTTTTTTATGCTCTTTGTGCTGACAGTATTAATAGGTTCCTAATGTTAGAATATATAAAGCTTTTTTGACACTAGGGAGGACCCTAAAAATGTGATTTTGTTCTTTATACTTTTTGTGTATGTGCTAGCAGTATGCGGGGTCGTTGATTTCGATTCTGATGTTAGAATTAAAAAAAAAGTTTTTGTCACTAGGGTGGACCCTAAATATGTGTTTTATAGTTTTATTCTCTTTGCAGATGCACTGATCGCTGATTTCGAATTTTATGTTGGAATTTAAAAGAAAAAATTTACACTAGGGTGGACCCTGAAAATGTGTTTTTTGTTTTATACTCTTTGTATATTTAATTTAAACAAATATGTGTTTTATTGTTTTATACTCTTTGTAGATGCGCTGATCCCTGATTTTGAATCTTGTGTTAGAATTTAAAAGAATTGTTTACACTATTCGCTGATTTCGAACCTGATGCAAAGACTTCAAGATTGTTTTTGACACTAGGGTGTACCCTGAAAATGGGTTTTTTTTTATTTTATGCTCTTTGTATCTGTGATAACAGTTTTAAGGCGTTGCTGATTTTGAACCTGATGTAAGAATTTCAAAAAGATTTTTGACACTAGGGTGGATCCTAAAATGTGTCTGAATTTATACTTTCTGTAGATGCGCTGGTAGCTGATTTCGAATCTGATGTTAGAATTTCAAAAAGTTTTTTACACTAGGGTGTAAAAAAATTTTACACTGGGCCCCTTAAGTGGTTTTTTTATACTGTTTATACATATGCTGGCAGTATTAAGGGGCTGCTGATTTCGAATTTTATGCTAGAATTTAAAAAAGTTTTCACACTAGAGTGGACCCCAAAAATGGGTTTTTTTTTTCATACTCATAAGTAGATGCGCTAGTCGCTGATTTCGAATCTGTTGCAAGAATTTCTAAAAGTTTTTAAAACTAGAGTGGACCCTAAAAATGCGTGTTTTTTATGTATATACTCTTAAGGTAGTCCAGTTTTCAATCTTACTTTTCATTCAGTTCAAGCTCCATATGAGGAACATTATGAATGATTAATGCTCAACGTCTCGTTGCGTCATGAAGCAAATATTGCTGGCAACGATAACTGCCTGCTTTCATCTCGCATAAGAACTTTAATTCTTAATTATCAATAAATAAATCTTTTTTTCCTTAAAATATTAAATTAAACTTTTTGACTTGATTGTTCATTTACATTATTTGCCTTAAGGGAGGGTTCTCCTGGATTTTTTTGGATTTGGCCGAAAAACAAGCAAAATTTGAGAATGGTTTGTGGGAAAATGAAAAGACATACGAACTTATGCTTTTGAACTTTGATTCGTGGTTTATTGACGAGTAAAAAAAAAAAAGATATTTGAAAAATTCAAAATGGCGGCTTGAAAATGGCGGATCTCGTCGACCTCTGCGCGCAAAACATCGACCACCCGCGGACAGTGTGGGGCCTCAGGTAGTGAACTGAAATGAGAAATGTATAAAATTTATTAAAATTGATAACATTTCATATGCCTGGAACCTAACTTCAATTAAGTTTGGTAAAAAAAACCAATTTTATGGACTTTTAAAAAAAAAATTGAAATTTTTTGCTTTTTTTTTTACTTAGATCTCGTTTAAAAATTATAAATAAACAATTTTTTATGCCAATGTTAGGTTCCAGGCGTACAAAAAAGTATATACTTTCAAACATTCTTTGAATGAAGGAAATCGGATCAATAGAACAAGCCCTGTGCTGTCCGTTAGATTAGAAAACATGGTTCCGAGAAAAACGCGTTTAAAGTTTTTAGAAAGTTGGTACGCGCGCGTGACATGGGTACGTTTGACACGCTCTAGCTCGAGAAATACGCGTCGTATTGAAATATCCCTTGGCACAAACATTCTACATACATGTAACTTTCATTTTATGTAAAAAAAAATGGATTTTTTCAAAAAAATCCAGGAGAACCTTCCCTTAAAAAATTTTATAAAATAAAAAGTAATAAAAAAAAATGGAAATATACATTTTATTTTGAATAACATTCGAAATTAAAGAAAAATCGTAAAGAACTTCGTTTCTGACGGGGGTTCCCCAACCGCACCACTTGTTTTTATATTGAGTTGCTTTTTAAAACTTATTGTTTAAGACTCTTTACCTTAAAATCATCTCTTCAGCCTTCACGTTCAGCCTTTGTTTCGTTATACATAAAGATACACTTAAACATGATACTTTATTTTCATTTTCTCAAATTGTGGTTTCTTCGACGATTTATAATAAATCCATACTATTCCAAAGATTTGATTTTTCAATAAACTGAATAAAACTTAAATAAAATTCAAGAATTTTTTATAAATTTTCTTACTGAAATGTTTTAATTGAGTTTTTGCTTTTGAAAACTTACTGTGTAGTTTATGGTTTTTGAAAATTCAAAACTTTACTAGCTCAAAAATGTGACTTTTTATTTCCTCTTACCAACGTATGTTTAAGTCGTTCTAAATAAATTGAAAAGTTAATATTGTGTTTTTGTCCTCGGCTCATAAATTGAACATTTTTATCGACAATTCATGGTCAATATGAATTTGTACTTTGTTCTTTTTTTCATACAATTTACATAATCCAAATCGAATTGCAAATATATGCTGCCAAGATTTTTGCAAGTTGATTTCTGAATTGCGTCAAAATGCAGGTTGCCACCTTTGATTGCTTGCAGGTTACCACATTGTTTTCGCTTGTTTGCACTCATATCTTTTTTTGACGATAGTGTGAATCGGTAAGCACATGTGCATGCAATTTTCTATCAAATACATTGATGGGAAGCACATTTTTAAAGCCTTATCACCTGCAACTTTAATTATTTTATCATGCCTACGACTTGAAAATTAAATATTAAAAGCGAGCTCAGGTATATCTTCTGTATATGTATATTTTTAAAGTAGGTACGTGGAACTGTAATATCAGCACATCAAAACTAAATTTGTCATGTCTATTTTCACATATTTATTGCTCTCGATTTTTCTTTTTAGCTTTTAACTTTTACACCCAGTTACTATGTCACATTCATCGATTTGACTTGAAGCTTTTAAATTAGTTAAGTTTTTACTTAAAACTGCATTCTTACAGTTAACCTTTTTTTAATTCTTTAAGATACAGAATCCAAATAATTTTTTCAATTTTTTTTCCTTCGGTTTTTTTTTTATAAAATCCATTTCATTTTCCAATCATTTTGGTATTATGTTTTTGCCAAAACTCGTTATCACGTCTCTTTGTTTCTTAACTCCAGTATTATTTAGGAGATACATAGGCATATTACTCATAGCTTCAAACCAATGAGCGAGACGAGGCCAAAAATCCTTATAGGAATCTATGGGAAACATAAGATCTAAGGAGCTAAAGGTGGCCACCACCGAAATATCGGCTAACGTGAACTAGTGGAAGAACACAAATGGTACTTTAATCAGATTATTAAGTCCATTTAACTTACTGAATCTCCCACCAAAAACTGCGAATTCTTCAGAAAGCCATTTAACATTTCATAAGCCTCGAAAATTTTGCATCTATGCGAATCAAAATCGATCTTGGCGATCTCCTTGCGTACAATATCCGTCTGAAAAATAAAAAGTTCAAAGAAAGGTACTATACACCTTAGGGTGGGTTTGCATGTACAAAAATTATGTTTGTACAATTTTTCCCTATTAGAGGGCAAAAATAGAATTGTAGGGGTAAATTTTTTCTCCGTGAAATAAAACGTATCCCCTCATTTTCTCACATTTTTGTACTGGAGGCCTCCTGTGGGAAAATTTCTGTTAAGTATATTTTTCTTCTTGCGAACTACTTCACTGTGCTAATATTCAGAGTGCTGTAACTTCGTTTTCGACCGATCGATTTCGTTCAAATTTTGCAAAGTAGGGTTTTATGAGCCGAGAAATTTTTTTGCATAAGATTAACAAGAAAACGAACCATTAGGGGGCTCCAATACAAAAGTGTTGGAGAATTAATTTCACGGAGAAAAATATACCCCCAGAATCCTTATTTGTCCGCTAACAGGGGAAAATTGTACAAAAATAATTTAATCAAATCGGCCCACCCTAATACACCTACAATGACCAAGACAAAACCTACCATATAGTTACTATATCTCCTGAAGAGTACCTGTGCCTCAAAAAACAACATATTCATGATTTTCAAGCGCGTTAACGGGCACGATGGAAACAATTGCTGAGCTTCAGGACTGGAGAAGGTGACGCAAAGATACATAAGTATTGTGTGACTATCGGTTAGCACCAAATCATTGTGCACCAGTTTTGGTATAGTGTGCCAAGCATTGATCTAGATTCATTTATTTATCCAAGTGTTAAAATTTCTATTAGTATTTTAATAGATGCGTTAAGCGATCGATACCTTTTGAAAATCCTCGGATAGCTGTTGATATAAGAGTTGATCGGCGTACCTAAGTTCCAAATCTAAATTGAGAAAATTCATCAACATCAGGCAACTACGCGCCTGTGGGCTCAAGATATTATAATAGAGCACAAGTTTTGGTTCTAGGGCGTAACTTTTATCACATAATGATAGTTTTTCTGTAATCGATTGGTCTTTTGTGTTTTGGAACTCGGTATTCAGTATTTGTGGTGCTGTTTTCTTAAGCTCTGTATTGAGTATTTGTGTTGCTGCGCTCTCAGCAGAACTACTTCTCTCTTGGCATCTGAACTCTTGATGTTTAGCCTTGCATTCAGCTGATGCTGTTGTATTGTCTGCGGCTGGCATTTTAAGACTTTGAGGACTCTCTTCTTTTGTATGTTCTGTAGGGAACGGCTTTGTATTTTTCGGAGTATCCTTGTTTAACTCAATAGATTCTCGATTTGGTTTGAGTAGTTTATTGTTCAACGATGAGGATCTCTTAAATCCTTTTATGTCTACGAATTTTGTACGTCTTGCTAAATTCTCAGCGATGCATTGATTATCAGAAGGGTCTATCCATGATTTCCCTCTTTTGAATTTAAATGAAGCAGGACTGGAGGATGAGTCTGGTACCGCTGTTTCTTCCTCGTTTTTTTCTTTGATGAGCGGCTCTATAGGTTGCTGGAACCAAGCTGTTTGCTCTGATTTTGTTATCTTTTCCCTTTCATCTGTGCTCTTCTCTAACTCAACATTGAGGTTCTCAGATAATCTATTCGAAGGTGATGGCACCGCCGATGTCGTAGCTTCATTTTCTAGATCTGAATTATTTTTAGCTGATTGCTTACTTGAATTTTTCAAGGATATTAAGGGCTGATTTTGCACTTTCTGTGGTGTATGAATGGGCATTTTTGTTTTCTGATTTGTTCTTCTCTTCATGGACATTGTTTTTGATTCTTTGTTATATGTACTCAAATTTTGGGAACTCAAAAATTTAGAAAAATTTGGGCTGATTTAATTTTTTAACTAAAATTTTCAAAATAATTTTATTATTATTGTGACAATTTTTATTTATTTTTTCAAAAACTTCAACTAAATTGATATAAATTGAAATGAAACATAAAATTAAATACTATCTTAGAAATTGTATGCCAAAAGAATGTTGCTTTATTTTTATGTTAAGACAAAATGCTCACAAATTTCTATTTTTCACAAATTTTTACATTGTAAAATTGAATTCGAGGTGGAATTCTTGCTATATTTCCGCTACTTTTATTTTGTAGTCCTCTCAGTTTTCCAGGATTCAAAATTGAACACTCCCACCATATCACTGCATGCCTTTAACTTCTCAAGTCCCTCTTGATTAACGCTGTATTCCGGTAGCGATTTCATAAGCTGAAACCATTCATATAAACGGGGCCACTTTGTCTCGCGACCTTCCTCTACAGGAAATACCAAATCCACTGTACTCACTGTGGCTACCAGTGAGATGTCGGCAATTGTTAGCTGCATATAAAAAATATCATTTTCTAAAGTTGGACTGCTAGAATTTAAAATTGCTAACAACTTACATTTGAGCCAGCCATATATTTTTGTGATTTTGTTAGAAATGTTTCCATAATTGAGTAGGCTTCATGTATTTGAGTCTCCTGATGCTTCATATCGATACCAGCGGGACCTTTCATAATGACTCCAGACTATTTAATGACAAGAATGGAAAAGAAATGCTTTATTGAACTAATTTTAATTTTTTTAAAGATCAAAGAACCAAGGCATGCACCTTATACAAACAAGGTTTGGTCTTTGACCTAAAAGGAAAGGGATAGATTATTTAAAGGAATTGATTGGAACCATACGTGAATTATTAATTAGGCGAAACAACCGGTAAAGACAATTTGAGTTGCTTTTAACCGATGCTAGTGTTATGCTTGGTTATGCCTTAACCTCGGCAAGCATTCCCAGCCCTTAGTTGTGTTCCTGTCTTTAACTCCACATTTTCCACAATTTAGTTGTGGATTTTTAGGTTTCCATAATTCTTAAATGTAGGAAAGAACAAAGAAAGTGAAAAGAACCATGCACGAAGCCGGATTCGAACCAGGGACCTCTGGGTTGATAGTCTAGCGCACTCTACACTAGACTACAAAGGCCGACAATTTATTACATTGTCACAAAATTTATTTACAAAATTATTTAAAAAATTTATTTATGTGTGTTTTTATAATTCTTTCAATATTTCTTATGCATTCTTTTTTTAGTTAACAAGTTGTTTACAGAACAACCTAGATAGCTGTTTCGTTAGTCTCTATACTAACTCATCAATAATCTTCTGTGATTCATGCAATTCACTCACTTTGAAAAGCTAGTATTTGCAACTTATGCACAATAAAAGCGGAATTATATGTGCTTTTTAATCTCAAAGTTGATTTTTCTACTATTTTGCAAGCTAGAGATAAAATATGCCGTCACTAAATTTTCATTAAAATTAATTTATTTATATATTTTTTCGTAAGGGAAAGTGTATTTTTTGGAACGAAGTTCCTTTACGCGGCTTGCGGGTGGTGTGATTTAGTATAAACCGTTACGTAACAGTGAGATTGCTGTGTGTGTATGCATGCGAGTATCGAGCAGACTACAAATTAGCAGGAGAGTGCGCTGAGTGTGAATGTTCGTGCGAGTATTGAGATTCAAGCAGACTAACAAACGAGTAGGCGGGTGAACAACTCTCTCTTTCTCTCTCTCTGTGTCTGTTTCTGACACGTAAAAATTTCGTTAAAACGCATTAAAACGCACGGATTTCAAGTCGTATGTTAAAATTAAAAAAAAATTACACTAGGGTGGATCCAAAAAATGTGTTTCTGTTTTATACTCTTTGTAGATGCGCTGATCGCTGATTTCGAAACTAATGTAAGAATTTAAAATAATTTTTACACCAGGGTGGACCCTAATAATGTGTTTTTTTGTTTTATACTTTGTACGCTCGCTGGTCGCTGATTTCGAATTTGATGTAAGAATTTCAAAAATTTTCTTATACTAGGGTGGACCCTAAAAATGTGTTTTTGGCTTTATACTCTTTGTAGATGCGCTGGTCGCTGATTTCGAATCTGAGGTTAGAATTTCAAAAAGTTTTTGGCACTAGGGTGGACCCTAAAAATGTGTTTTTTATACTCTTAAGCTAATCCGGTTTCCAATCCAACTTTTCAATCAATTTGAGCTCCATATGAGAAACATGATGAATGTATAATGCTTAACGCATTGTTTCGCCATGAAACTTTTTGATTTGATTGTTCTTTAATAAAGTAATTTAATAAAATAAAAATAATAAAAAAAATACAGTCGAATCTGGATATCGTTAACAAACTTTTGCAAGGCCTGTTCGTTGTATCCAGATTGTTCGATTTTTCGAGATAGAATTTTTTTTTAAATGGATGTTTTGCTTAAATCTCAAAACTTTTTTTTACTTTTTTGCTTTTGATTCTTTGAAATTTCCGTTACTAAAACGTTTACTATTTCGAGCTGTTCACTATTTCGAGCTGTTCATTATTTTGGGGGTTCGTTATATCAAAATTTGACTGTACATAGATTTCATATCGAACTGCATTTGGAGTTGAAGAAAAATAGTAAAACTTCTTTACTGACGTAGGTATCTAGACCGCACCTTTTAAAAAAAAAAAAAAACTTCAGCTCCTATCATATTTTTTTAATGTTCGCGCGATCGACCTGAATGTCATTTGCCGTTCTGTGAAGTAATACAACATCAAAAATTTTTAAAATTTGGCGTTGTTACTGTTCATTTAATTCATATGAAACATAAACTTTCTTTCATAAACTTTTTTATTTACTTTATACAACTGCACAGTGCAAAAACTGATCGCCAATCGAAACTTTACTTAAGTGAATATATATAATGTTTCTGAGTTGAGAACCTTCGTCGCCTGAGAAATTTCTAAGCACACAAAAATTGCCAGCTATACGCAATTGCATATGTTATTAAAAGCAAAGCTGTAAAATCAGCATTCATATTCAGACTTTTAACTACAACTGTGAATAACGACACAAGAATCTATTTAACGAATGCAAAATTGATTTATAAATACAATTTTTAATTCACATTCAATTTTAAAAAAATCGATTAATTATTCATTTTCGTTTTTTAGAATAATGAGCTATTTTTTAACTCATCTGAATGCTATTCACAAGGAATTTCAGAATTTTCAATTATTCTTTTTTTATTAATTTTGAATTCTTTAAACTTTATTTATTTGTTATTCAATATTTTTTCATTATTTAGTTCTTATTCATTATTCATTTATTATTCATAATTAATTTTTTATTCATTATTCATTTTTAATTTATTATTAATTTTTTTATACATTATTCACTTTGTATCCATTATTCATTTGTTATTCACTTTTGACTGAAAATTAAAATTAATAAAAAATCTTGTTATTCACTATTGAACGTAATTAAAAAATCTTGTTATTCACATTCAATAGTGATTTTTTTATTCAAATTATTTTTTAGACAAAAGTGAAAAACAAATGAATAATAAATAAAAAATTAATAATGAATAACAAATGAAAAATAAATAAAAATGAATAGTGATTAAAAAATTAATAATGAATAGCAAATGAATAATGAATAAAAGGAGAATAAGGAATAAAAAATTAATAATAAATAACATATCAATAATGAATAAAAAATTAATAATGAACAAAAAATATAAAAACGAATAAAAAAAGAATAATTTAAAATTCTGAAATTCTTTGTGAATTGCATTCTTTGTGAATAGCATTCATATGAATACAAAAATTATTTCATTGTTCTGAATAACGAAAATGAATAACTGAAAGCAATTCTTTTAAATTTAATCTGAATTAAATTTATTGATTTAATGAATTTTATGAAATTGAATTTTATAAATCAATTTTGCATTGAATGGATTCTTATTTCCTTATTCATTGATTAACCTTTATGTAAATAAAATCAAATTGAATGCATTGACTTACAGCACTAATGAAAAGTGGCATGTTTTATGACAAATATATCACAACACATCTTCTCATAACTGGTGCTAGGACACCTTTATTCTTGCACACAGTTAAAACTTACCATCAACTCACTATCACGGCGAAACAAAAACGCGCAGTTAAAAAGTAGTCTATTAACTACTTTCATACGTTCCTCATGATTTTCGGGAAATAGTGATTTGTTGTCATTTTTGGCAAAGGAGTCACAAAGATGCATCAAGATTGCATGGCTGTCAGTTAGTATAAGTTCATTATGCTTAAGTACTGGAACAGTGTGCGCTGGATTGAGCTGCAAATATCAAGAGTTTGCATTATTTTTTTATTACACTTATAAATTTGCAACAAGTAACTCCACCTTAACAAAATCTGGGCTCAAATGTTCCTGTCTGAACAACTCTATTTTTTTGTATTCAACATCGATATCAAGTAATTTTATTAACATTAAACAGCTGCGTACCGGTGGACTGATTGCATCGTAAAAAATTGCCGGCTTACCCATAGTATCGATCAGTTTTGATAAACTCTTGTTAAGTATAAAAGCTCTAAGAAACGGAACCAAAAACCGAACGTGTTTGAAGCACAACGTGACCGCTTGTAGACTGATTTGATATTTATTTATACAATCGCACCAAAGCCACTCGTATGTGTTTAAAAGCGTTGCAATAAAGTTACTTAATTTTTATCTTTCATCAATAAAGTCTATCTTGACTTTTAAGAGTTGAAATTCCAAAACAGCTATTTATAAGGAAAGCGAAGTCGAACCTTATATTATCTTAAACAAAAAAATACTCAGAGCTTACAGTTTTTTATGATTTGTATATATTTGTTTGTTTAAATTATCACGTAAGATAAGCTAGCAAGAAAAGATTTTGGGGGTTAATGACACATAAATGTTCTAATTTCGAGTTACAGTTGAATCTAAACAATAGGGGTATTAACGATTCAGTGCACTTGCCAGTGCAGTTGCGGTCTTGTGCACTTTACAAAAACAAAATACATGTCCGAACAAAATCTCCACAAGTGTTTTTCTAGTATTGCCTTAAACTAGAGGACTAGGGCAGTTGTGCACTTGTGTGCATTGGAAAATTTGACAGCTTTGAAAATGTGATAGTGGTTCACGAAAATCTAATAGGGCCTTCTTTTCTGAAAAAAAATTTGACCTCACAAAATGCAGAACTTTTTAGATTCTGACCGGAATTACAGAATGTTGACCTCTTTTGAGTTGAGAAAAGAACGAAAAAAAATGCAGCATTTGTTTGTTCATTTGATAATGGCTGCACTGTTGTTTTGAATTACTATGTATTTACGATTAAGGTTATACATAGTTTCGAATTTATGGAATTTTTAACAAATATTCATCGAGCAGTTCAGTTTTATTAAAACTAACTACTTTATTCAAAAAAATATTGCAACTTTTTGCTTCTCACAATTGTCACAGCACAAAATAATAATGTCAAAATTATTTTATTTTGTCTTTATGTTGGTATTTATGTTGGTATTAGAGGACAGAATGCAGAACCTTAGTATTTTACAGGTCAGAAAATTCTGCATTTGTTATACTTTTGCAGTCAACATTTTTGAGAAAAGAACACGATTTATTTTAAGGTCAACATTTTTCTAGAAAAGAACGGAAAAAATGCAGAATTCTTGAAGAGGTCACAAAAAATACAGAATTTTTTTTAGAAAAGCATGCGCTATAACTCAAGCAGGAACCGTAATGTTTATAATTTTTTTCAAAAAAGTTAACAAATAATCGTTATTTTTTGACCGATTTTATTTCGATCAAAAACAATATGAGTTAAAATTTTACTTTTATTTTTTCGATAAAAAATATGATATTTCTAACAATTAAAATTTGACTTTAACTTTTTATTGAAATAAAATTGGTCAAAAAATAACGATTATTCATTAACTTTTTTTTTAATCAGAAAAATTAAAATCATTTAAGATTATTATTCCTTATCTTAAACATCAAACATTACATTGAAACAAACTAATTCTGAAAATAACTGTTATTTGCACTCAATCGTGAATACCCCAAATAGATTTAAATTCAATACAAATAAAGTATGAATGAACTGAATTCGCCTAACCTTTGCATTACTCAAAAAGCCTTTCAAAGGTCGAAATGGGCTCGGGTTAAGTTTTCTTTTTTCTGTTTTGAGAAAAACAGGTGCATTGTAATTGAAAAAAAAGTTCACATTTTTATAGGATTTAAGATTTGCAAAATAAATTGTAGACAAACTATTTTGTAATAAAGAAGTAATTGTATAAAAATATTGAACTAACCAAGAGTGGAAGCTCATTACTGTGACTTGGCAACTAGTTTGAATATCTTTGTAACTAAGATAAATTGAATTGGCCAATTTTAAAATATAATAATTTATCATGATCCTTTGAAGCATGTTTAACTTGATCAGTTTTGAGCCAAAACGTTATACAAAGTCTACTATTTTTAAGTTATTATTAAAAATATATTTTTTGTTTGGCTTTAAATTTCGTAGACATATAGAAAAAGCCGAGAAAAATATTTTCCCGAAATATTTCCGGTTTTTTTTCACTCTGCCATTTTTTAAAATAGGCGACTTAAATATTGGAATTTTTGTTGGTCTATTTATTATCAATATGATTCCTTTAATCTTATTTTTGATAAACGAAACACATTAAAGTTGTAAAAAAAATATTAGCTTTTGTGGGTTTTTTAAGTCTTTTGATTCTTTTTTTTTTTTTTTTTTTTTTTCAATTAAAGTCTTATCATGATAAAGATTTAAGAGGTAGTACAAAAAAATGTTACGTGATAATAAGATATATTATCTGAAATATTGGTGGAAATTTAGATGGAAACTATGCTATCATACATCATTGTGCATCAAGTGCGTGGCCCGTCAGCCAACAGAACCCAAAAGTAAAAACTACCATGCAAAGCTTCGTGAGTTTGGAGGCGGCATAAAGCTTGTAGGTTCAGTTATCGATGCACAAACTAGAGCATGTCACGATTAATCACGTCGTGATCGTAAGTGGACCAAGCTGTAATTGAGTTTTTCCCGTCGTGTCACAAATTTATTCGTGTCATGACTTGTAAATCTTCATTTTTCAAATCTTTGCAAAATTTAGTAACGATTTTTTTACGGTTTTTCTACCAATTGCATATAAAATGCAACACAAAAAGCGACAACCAACTTCGCTTTCTTTTCTTATTTCACGAAACGTCAGCGACTACAAATTTAACATCAAAGAGGAAAGAAAATCCAGACTGCTGGGTGTAAATTTGGATAGATTACTTTTTTTAAATAAAAGAATGTATTAAAATAATTTTTTAATTTAATTCAATGCATTTTAACTGTATGTTTAAATGTTGAAAAAGTTTGAATTTCAACTCAAATGATGTTATGCGGTTTCCATCTAAGGATTAATACTTTTGCTGCAAACTAATAATTTTAATATATATGATGTATCTATATATGTTATTAATTGAATTTAAGTTTTTATTTTAAAAACACTAAATAGACTCTCACTTAAAACTTAGTAAGCGTGCCTAATCGTCAAAAAATGCCATCGTGAATGTGCGTGATCATTAATCAAAAAATTATTTTAATCGTGACCGTGTGTGATTAAAAGAAAACACATCGTGAACGTGTGTGATCTTGACTCAAAAGTAATCATGCGCCCATCTCTAGTACAAACATTTAAAATCACGCACAACACAATTGATTATAAGCTTAGCCAAAGTTCGTTTAAAAGCTGAAATGACTCATTTGGTTTTGGCCCAATTTATAATTTCATTATTGTCACAAATTGTAGTAGAGTAGTTTTGACTTTACTGCCACTCTTTTAGCTGCCAATTTGAGATACCTGCCAAAAACCACAAAATTTCACTCATTTCTTCAATTCCGTATGAAATGTACTTGTTTAAGTGCCAATTTCATACGTGCCAATTTAAGTTAGCTGCCACAAACATGTGGAATTATTATCTCATATTCATTGATAATTTTTCATTTAACAGCCACAAAATTTTTTTGCAACTGTTGCTAACGAAAACTTTGTATATATGTAGTTTGTTTTTGTTAGAATGCTCACAGCGACCTTATCATTCAAGATACAGACTTTCTAGAACTGATACCAAATTATTCAGACTATATTAACTGTGACGCCGATGTGGATTGTTACGGAGAGTTATCGGATAACGAAATTCTCGAGTCTATTAAAGAAACTACTCCTATTGAGGATGAAGACATTGAAGATGAAGGAGACAATGAAGAAGATAACGTCCCATTCAAAATTCCATCGACTAAGGAGGCATTAGAAGATTGATATCATTCTAGAAACTATAGAGGATCATATCGTAAAAGGGTCTATAAAAGCTTTTAAGCAAACTTCAATCACAGAATATTTTTCTTAAAGGATACTTTTTAATTACCTTTTACTTAAACAATGTATTTGCAAAGACTAAAATAATTTGTTCCTTTTAATTATATTATTTTTCCTGAAGTACCTTTATGTTGTTTTATTAATAAATAATAAATGAAAAGAATATTAAAGTTTTTTCTAAATGACCTCTATATTTATTATGTTGACTTTATATGATTTAAATACAAATTCTAAATAACATAAGCATAGAGACTAAAGTAAAACAGAAATACAACGACAAATGTAAAAAAAAATTTGAAATTGAGAAAAACTGAGAAATTGACACTTCAAATCTCATCGCCCCGGTGGTGCAGAGTGTTAATGCGCGCTTGCACGGGTATCACAAAGATTTCTGATGACGCTTTTAGCAGGGCAGAAATTGTGCAATAAAATCAGCTAGGGATTTTTTTCCTTTTCATATTGAAAAAACTTTGTTGTTGTTGTTGTTGTTGTTTCTTTGGAAAAATTCGTTAGAACAATTAATTGTTCTAACTTTGACCTTAAGCTCAATAAACGATTTTAAACTATCAAACAACTAGAAATTGTATTTAAAATCAAGTATGATTTAAACTATCAAACATTTATAATTTGTATTTAAATCATATAAAGTCAACATGAAAAGAATATTTTTATTTTTTTTTTTTAAGTTTTGGTTATGGGCCATTTCTGTGGCAGGTAAACGAATCAGATTTAGTGCCATTTTGACTTACCTGCCACAAAATGCGTGCAAAATACGGTGTGGCAGTTATGTCAAAACTACTGTATTCAAGAGTGTGTAAGGCGTAAGGTTAAACTATGAGTAGGTATAAAACTTTTTTAACTATGTGTAAGGTTTGTGCAAATTATTAATTTCAGAGTATTTACTTTACTTTTCAAGTTTATTTCATCAAACAAAATTTAAATAATAATATCAGCTGATATCATTACTATATATTGATAACGCATTCATTATTTTGAAATTGTTGGTTTTGTTATGAAGTAAATTTGTTTTTCACCCTCCCAATTGAGATATATTAGCTGCGTTCCATTTGCTTCAAAATAATCCAGATTATTTTTTTTACATGCAAATTTTTTACAGAAAAATATCTTATGATAATATCATACCTTATAATTCGTAAACCATGATGTTGGCTATAACAGCTGCTGTCAATTCATTTTTTTAATTAATTGTTTGCATAATACAATCATTATTTGGTAGCCTTGACAGCTACCTATTTTCTCACGAGTTGCTATCATCGAATTCACATCGAAACACAAACAAAAACATCGAATCTAGTTGCAATAACTAAATTGAAGTATTTACAACTTTTCTTACGTTTATAGTACAACACACTCAGAGAAAAATATCGTTCACTAAGGTATCGCTACCATAACAGCTTACAAGAGTTGACTGCCCTGAATGCGGCCAATGTATGTGACATACATTCTCTATTTTGTTTTCTTATGTTTAACATTCGATAGGCGCAGCTAGAACTGTCACTCCTACCTAATATTTATTGTAACATAATTGTTTGTTCGAATTGAATATTGACTACAACTATTATTTTTTTTTACATGCAAAGCAAAAACAAAAATAGATTACTTTTGCTACCCATATAAAAGTGTGATATGGAAAAATTTGAACAATGGATACCTCGTAAAGTTTCATTGTTTGTTTCGTTTTTATTTTTGCTTTAAGAAAGTGTTTAAACTACGAGAAAGACCTAAAATAAATTTTAGTACCATTTATATTTAGCATAAAAATTTTAATTTGTTCCTTTCAAAAATATTCAAAAATGATGATACAACTGTACCCTTGTTGCATGAACCAATAAGAGAAGATCACGCAAAGAGCAGTGCGAGAAAAAAGTAATTTTTCGTGCAACGTCATCGGTCACAAGCATGCTATAAAACTGTCAATTTGCATATGTTTTGCATGCAAAACATGTGAAAACTCGAATAAAAGTAAAAAATTATAAAATTAATAAGTTTAATTCGCGAAAAAAGTGTTTGAATACTTTGTTTGTTTATATTTCCATGCAGTAACTAAATGTAAAGAACGCTGTAAAAAGAAAAACTGCAAATAAATAGAATACAAAATTGGATGTTCACTTTGTTTTTATTATTAAACTGTTTTGTTCAATTTTCTTTTCCTCTGCATCAAATTGTTCACAATTTCTTTATTTAATAATCTTATTTTAAAAAACATTCGTGCGCGGAAAAACATTTTCTTTATTTTGTTGTCACAAATAACACGCTCTGCACTAGTAATGTGCGTCTGCAAATAATTTTTGCTTATTAGCAGCCCGTCGCCATTTACGTCGTTGAACACTTTTTCCAACTCAGTCATATGCGCCATGAGCTTCCGTTGGCTTGGCTAACCGCCTTCGCTTAAATGATATACCTAACTAAGTGATGCTGCCGCTTCTTCTTCCAGCCTTATGTTCGGAACGTCTTTGTGCAATTTGTGGCAGATGTATCACGCGAGGTTTTCCAAACCGCTGTTCACTCCAAGAAAAAGATTAAAAATATTGAATTCATAAAATTGTTAAATTTTACTTACACTTGCGAATATAGCTGCCGTATTTTCGCTTGAAGTAACTGCTCTGAAGAGCGGTTAGAAATAGAAGCGTCCCTGTTTAGTTTTTCTATTTCCTCTACAGGAAAAACTTCTCCATGACCAACGACTCCTGAAGCAGAACACTTACGATTTTTTTGTTTTCGCGCTTTAAAATTCGCTGACATCGTTCTGCATTTGCTGGTTGCACCTCCCTGGTCATAACTGTTGGGACAGCGCCCGGCTTTAAGCGCATAGCTTTGCCAAAACCTATCGTAACATTTTTTAAAAGAATATTTACGTGGAAATGTAGAAGTACTTACCCATTTGAACTTGGACCCTTCTTTCGAAGTCTTCAGGCAGAAAATGATCTCCACAGATTCTTGCCATTGCAGTGTCGACATTTAGCCGACAAAAAATCTCCCATTGCTTACAAGCAATTTTTGCCTTGGGGAAACGGTAGAAACCAACGTATTTGTTTTTTTTTTGCTGTTGCAATTAATGCATGTCGCTACAGCACACTTCGTTTTAGTATAAAAACACATTACATTTATATGATAACTCTTTAAAATTTTAGCAAATAACATTCAACATCCAATCACTAATCGTAAACAAAAGATTTTGTGACCGATGACGTCAGACCTATCAGCTGTTTTTGTTTACAATATGGCGGCTCTTTTCTTTGCATGATCTTTATTTCTTGGTTCATGCCCTTGTTGTACCCTGGAACGAGTTGCACGATATAACGTGTAACACATACGATATGGCAGTGGACCTCCAGCGCATTGCAAATTGTCGATGAAATTTACTCACGGAAGTGCGATGCGAGAACGAGAATTAATTCGCATGAACAAATTTAGAAACCGCAACAATTTGGGGTCCGCATTACCACCTCTACCCTCCCACACACATGTTAAAAAATCAACAATGGGTGCATTCTGGAAAATCTACATGTTGTTAACATGTTTTATGTATCACTTTTCGCTACTTTGTGTTTCTTTTGAACGGTAAGTTGCATTTTCTGTCAACAAAGTTACAAAAATTGACACATTTGCGCTCAAAAAATTAAATAAATATTAAAAATATGAATTCGGACGAGATAATGAATATTTGTGTTAAATAATATGTAGAAAGCGTTTTTTTTGCTGTTAGTGGTTTGTTACATACTTTTATGGACACAAACAATTCAAATTTATTCGAAAATTTTTAGCGAAAATTAAAGCTTTCTTCTTCACTCACAACAGACCCAACTCTAGAGATTTTGAAAAATATTAATTTAAAAATTGTGTATCTGAAAAAACACAATTACATATGGGCATTTCCAAACTGGCGTTACGGACGATTTCCACGAATAAATATTAAAAAAATAAAATGAAAAAGTCTAATTTTTAAAAAGTTTTTTTATATTTGCGTAGTAATTAAGTAGCACTATATTAAGAAAAAACAATTACAACAATTAACTCTAAGGATCTAAAGATATAAGCAAAAATATGTGCTCGCGTTACGTTACAAAAAACGGAATTTCTGACTTGGATTACAAAATTTGCAAAACTCTCTGAATTGGGCCAGACTTTTTGTATACAACTTTTTTTAGAAGGGCTTAAAACAACATAAGTTAATTTTCCAAGTGATCAAATTTAAAAATCTTTTCTGTTTTTTTTATTAGGATTTTTGATCTGGCGTTACGTTACTGGCGTTACGTTACTAAAATTTCCATTGCAGTTTAATTGGGTATTTAAGTAATTAGGTAGTTAAGTAATTATGTAATTAAGTAAATAAAAAACAAATTTAATACATTTTCCTTTCCTTGCCTCAACCATTTTTTCATTATCTCTAGCCAATAGCTACGTTCCATTCGCTTCAAAATAATCCAGATTATTTTTTTTTACATGCAAAACAAAAACAAAAATAATAATCTTATAATGAATAGGATTATTTTTGCTATCCATATAAAATTATGATATAGCCTTTAAAAAATTTAAAACACAGGTGCCGCACCTATATATTTTTATGAGCTGTCATTTCATTTTTTTAAATATTTATTATTTGTTTGTTTGAAACAATGACTATTAAATAGCCATGACAGCTACCTATTTTCTCACGAGCTGCGACCATCTAATGTTAAACAGAAGAAAACAAAACAAACCGCGAGTGGCACACACATTGAACGCATTCAGCGGAGCCAACAATTGCACTTAAATTATTTATATAATTGCATAATATTAATAATTAAATTAAATAATTTACAATTTTTCTGACGTTTAGAGTAAAACACGTTCAGAGAAAAACATCGTTCTCTAAGGTATCGCTACCATAACAGTTCATAACAGTTTTGAACGACACCTAATAGTTATTGTATCATGATTGCTTGTTTGAATTTAATTTTGACTGCAACGGTAGTGCCCTCTACGAGTCGTTTTTCTTGTCGTTCCTTTGAGAAAATTTGTTATCGCGATTATATTAAGGTGAAAGGAACGCAGCTAATGCCTTCCATTTTTACTAAAACAAAAAAGCTTACGAAACAGTTACGAAAAAGAAAAACTAAATTTGTGAAACAGTGGATACGATTTGATCATCAAGGTTAATGAATTTATGTAGAAATTGATGAAACTAATAAAATTAAAATGTTTCTCTTAAATGATATAATAAAATAATAAGTTTTTAACAAGTTTTAATTCTTTCGTCACGGTAGACTTTTTTTCAAAAACTACAACATGTTACTCAACAGTTGCACAAAAGTTAAACAAAATTCAGTTCCCAGAATGCACCAATGAGACTGTGAAAAAAATATTCGTTCCATCATCTGCAACTTTGCCATGCTGCTTACACTGATTGGAAAATGCTTTCAAAGGTAACAGTTTCACAACTTACACATTATAAAGGAATTCCCCAAGCATTGAAAATTGCAATTGCAATAAAAAACGAAGTCCCATCACTAGCAATTTTCCTGTCAGTGGCTAGTGTTCAGTAATTGAATTAAAAATTTGTAAGGTTTTTTTATTTATGCTATAAGTTTTCATTTAAAAGTTAAAAAAATGCCATACAAATTTATAAAAAAAGTTCGGAATCAGAGCAAGCAAGTGGATGTTATTGAGATATTTATTTTTATAATATTTTTAAAAAAAATTTCCAACAGTTTAACAGTTGTTGTAAAATCATAAAAATAGGTATACATATTTTCAATTATTTTTCGATATTATAGTTTTCGATAATACTTTTACATCTCTTTTCTAGGAATAATTTTTCTTTATGACCCGGAGCCCTTTTTTAAAAAGTGTATTTGGTCCGCTACAAAAAATGTCGTTCCCTAATGGTTTACGAGATAAAATTTACGAAATTTTCAAAAAATTACCATATCAGTTATATGAAAACGTTTACATTTTTTATATGTGAAAATAGTTCTAAGAAAAATGTTCGCTTATTATAAGTTTTATCTTTTAAATAAGATATCAAGAAATGAAATCTTTGAGCACTTTAAAAAATACAAGGGATAAGTTGTTGTCCTAAATGCTAAAAATTGCAATGCTCATACAAGGTGTTCTGAAATTATTTCATTTTAATGAAAAATTTTTAGTTTAATAAAGGTTATTTGCTTACTGTGTTATTTGTTTATTAGAGTAGTTATTTGTTTATTAGTTTGCTAACCCTGATCAGGCAATGAATTATTTATTGATAAATAATAAATAATTATTTATTTATTCATAAAATTTTGCATACAATATAAAAAATATTTGCAGCGAAAAAAATAATAACAGCAACAAAATATATTATTGCTTAATATGGTACATTCAAGTATATAACTAAAATACTACAATTAAGAAGTGATATATGATGATATATGAAGTGAAAGGATATGAGTAAAGTAATATGTTGAAAAAATGTATTTTTTATTGGATTCTAGGGTTAAAGTTCTTATATTTTTCACATGGAATTACAAACGGATGCAGAATTATCCGATTCTAAATAAAAACTAGTAAGGAATTACCTTTGACTGGGCCGAAGTTAAAATACCCCCACGGCCGAATTAGAGTATATATAAAGTCTTAAGCAAACTGTTAAATATATTTAAAGAGATTTTCCCGTTTTGGTTAAGTCACTTTGTATGGGAGGTAGGCGTGGTTTTCATCCGATTTTTACAAATTTAATACTCAAAATAAATATTCAATTCAAAGACACTGTGCGAAATTTGAAGACATTAAATTGATTTTTGTGGAATTTAAAGAGATTTTCCCGTTTTGGTTAAGTCACTTTGTATGGGAGGTAAGTGTGGTTTTCATCTGATTTTACAAATTCAATACTCAAAATAAATATTAAATATATAAGACATTGTGCGAAATTTGAAGTCATTAAATTGATTTTTGTGGAATTTAAAGAGATCTTACCGTGTTTTGGTAAGAGATCTTACCAAAAACACGCATGGTTTTGGTTAAGTCACTTTGTATGGGAGGTAGGCGTGGTTTTTATCCGATTTTGCTCAGTTTCGAACTTCACCTACATTTTTGTATAAAAAGCTTATATTTTTAATTTCTTTATGATAGCTCAAAAATTACGGCTGCTATCGTGGACACAGTCGAACATAAGGACATGGCTAAATCGACTCAGGAGGTGATGCTGATCAGGAATATATATACTTTTCTATACCGGCCACGCCTCCTTATTATAATAAATTAATATACCCCCATTACGTTTTTTAAACGTGGGGTATAAAAAAACACACATTCATTAAATGAAACTGCACTGCATTTATTTATTGAACAAGGTCACATTTATGGATATTGTTATATTGTAGTTATGTGATGAAAGCAGAAAGCGCCGCAGTCAAAAATTTGTTGTTAATGTTCGCACGATTTTTAAGAAAAATTTTTCAAGTATTTTCAATGTTTCCAGTTAGTGCTGACATGGTTTAATAAACTGAGGCAGAATCCTCTTGTTGTAAGGATATTGTGATTCAAAGTTCCCAACATTTTTTTAATATTTTATATGCTTCCGGGAAGAGTCATAGTTTCCTCTGAATATACGGATTCATGTGATTCTGAATAAGCACTGAAAAATTTGCACTGAAATTTGAAGTTTCCTCGAATTTCATCTCCTAAACCAATCGAGAGCGAAAAATTTGTTTTGTTTTCAGCGCTTAGGAGGCCCAAATAAAAATAAAAAAATAAACTGGCCATTTCAGCCCTTGGAAGGACTTTGACCTAGCTTCTATTGATCACTTGTGTTGTGCGTGTTATTTGATCACAAATGACCGAGAACTGAACCTACCGTGTTTTATGCCGACTCCGAACGGCTTATGTTCTCAAGAAGCTTTACATGGCAGTTTTTACTCTCAGGAGAGGTGACATTAAATTATTTCAATTGAACATAAAAATTATTTCAATTGAAAAACTTTCTGTCTGAGCTGGAATTGAACCCGAGCTACCGCGGTTCCTTAGCTTAGGGGCCACGCACTCTACCCACTAGGCTACGGTCGCCTACAAATACATTTAATAGGAGGAGGCCCAAATACATTTAATAAAAACAAGAAAAAATATAAAAGGAGAAATTTGAGCCTCCACTTAAAAATTAAAAATTTGCACTTAAAAATTTGCACTAAAATTTTAAGTTTAATCGAATTTTATCTCTTAAGCCAATCAAGAGCGATAATTTTAATTTGCATATTAAGCCGAAAGCCCAATGAATATGAAGCCCAAATAAAAGAATATTAATAAAAACCAAAAAAATATTCGGGTACGTGCCCTAAAGTAAAATTATGCCCTTTTCTGAAATTGCAAAGTGGAGAAAGCTCATTTACAACACTTATATCCATTTAAATAATAAACACTTACAATAATTCTACAGAAAGGAATATGTTTCCAAAGGTTCCTTTTTGCTTATTCTACAATTACTTCAAAGCATTCCAAAACAAATTTAAAAGTTTTTCCCATAATAATACCCTTTTTTTTGTAATCTTACTCCAAGCTTGTTTGGCTGATTAGGTGTGTTGGCGAAAATAATGCTTTCGTCTGTTTGTATTCGTGTGCGGATAGGAAAAGATCAACAAAAGCAATTGGCTGTTTGAAACGCTTTTTTGAGTAACTCGAACGCTCGCTGCTTCAAACCATGGTATAATTATTTGACAAGGTAGTAGCGTAGACTGGCTTTTTTCTCACGAGCTGCGATGGGTAGTTGACAAAAAGCTGTTCATGCAATTAATCAAAGAAATGTGAAAAAATAAGCAACGACTTGAACATAGCTAGTCAATCGCAGCAATCTAAAAACATTCCAATAAATTTCGCGAACAAATTTAATGAATCAAAGAAAAGTTAAAAATAAGCACAAAGCTAGTCAAAAGCAGCAAACTACAACTCCTTTAGCTGTTTTTGACAACTACCAATCGCCAAAAAACTGTCACGGCTACCTTGTCACATAATTTTACCATGCTTCAAACCAAATCGAACACAGCCGCCATTCAATCTACGAGCTTGTTCCATAACAATGAACACTCACCTTAAGTAGATAATTCACCAATTCGCCTTAAAATATGAACAGCTGCTTGCTTTGACAGTTTATAACCTCATTTTTCTTCGCTGTTTTTCTACTATTACGCGAGACAACAAAATTCCTTAAATATTCTCCAAACTAACAAAAGCTTATATTGAATAACAGTTGAAAATATGTTTCTATTACGACGTGCTGTCCTAAGCGCAAAACCTCAGCCTCGTTTTATAACCAGCAGCTCAACAGTCAAGACGGCCAACACAGCTGCAGAACCTGCGGCTGAAGCAAATGAACACATTGAGATTCCCAACCGTATACCACGATCCTCCACCGACATATTGCAAGCCTTGTCCAATACAGTCGGCCACGATACTACTGCAGCGCATTACAAATACCACGATGATCCCTACTTAATTCCCACGTCGAACATGTCAAAGCGTGCCTTTGCCATGTCACAAGAATCTGGGCGAAAGGCTGCAAAGTGGATCAAGGAGAAGCACAGAACTTTGTTTATGGTTAGATATTTTTTAAATATAAACGAAGACAATAAATTTACATGTGTTTCCTTAGCACTCCGAGGCACAGCCACCGATACAAGTATTTGCACCTCGTCTAGTCTTCAACGAAGAGTCCGAAGTCGATGAAACTGTATTGCATGATCTTATTATGCAATCAGAAATCACTGACGCCATATTTGTCTACAACCTGATGAAACAGAAAGGTATCGAAGTCAGCCAAGAAATTAGACAAAGCTTGTTGGAACTAGTATGTTTCTATAATAACAATGAACCACTTCCCGAAGATTTAATTGAGGAACGTTTGTTTAAAATGAGTAATGCCGGTCGTGAAAGTCAATCTTCCGCCTGGAAAGAAGGTGAGCTGGCGGAAAGTTTGTTTGCAGAAATCGAACCAAAAACATCAAGCAGCTATGCTGCTATCATTCGAGGAATGGCCAAGTATTATCAGGTAAATTTAATTAAATGGCTTAAGTGATCAATTTCAAGACTAAATAAATTTTACAGGCTCAACGTGCCTATGCTTTGCTACAAGAAGTAACAGAAAAACAACTTGAGTTGGACACGCCAACCTTTAATTCCATTATTGCTGTTACACATCTACTGAAGGATACCGCCGATGAACGCTGGCAGCTGTGTCGCGACTTGTTGCAACAAATGGCACAGCAGCAGTTGCGTCCCAATGTGGGCACTTTAAATGCACTGCTTAACTGTGTTAGCACCTTTGGAAATTATAAACATGCACGTAATTCGGCACTCACAGTTTTTAAAGAATTCAAGCAACTAAGTATAGAACCCAGCCTTGCCAGCTATTACTACTTACTTATAATATTCTGTCGCGAACGTGGACCTGTCTCGCATGTCATCGTAGACATATTGCACGAACTGGAGGGCAAGGAATTTGAAATTGTTGATCCTAAGGACACGTACTTCTTTGTCACAGCCATGGATGTGTGCCGCAATCATTTGCATGACAGATCATTAGCCAAGAAGGTGCATGCATTGTTACATGTAGGCAACAACTATAACTTAGTTGGAGACACTTTCAAGGAATCTGTCTATTATCGTCATTACTTTGGGCTGCTATGTCAGACTGAGCCACTTGAGGAATTCATGCACACCTATGATCTGTTGGTTCCAAACATTTATATACCAGAGCCAGGTGTGATGGAAGAGATATTGAAGGCTGTTGAAATGAACGCTGCTATCGAATTAGTACCACGCTTGTGGTCCGACATTGTAGTCTTCGGTCATACCAATCGTGAGAGTATTTTAACGCGTATGCTCAATATAATGATTGAAAATAAGCCGAACATCAGCAACTTTTCCGAAAAGAATCTGCCCGAGCAATTCGCTAAAGTCGCTCTAGATATTTACACAAAAGTCGATGAACAACAAAAAGGGCGCGTTCAAAAACTAGCATTTACGGGTCAAATGATTGGTGATATTTTGACACTGGTGGTACGCGGCGGTGACTACGAAAAGGCCATTGAAATATTCACTAAAATTGACAAAAGCCAGCATCTTATTCCGGGTACTCCTTCCGAGGCATGTCTGAGTGAATTTATCGATGCATGCATTGCATACAAGGCCCCGAGCCAAGCTATAATTTGTTTGCAATACTCTGTAGAGAACAATATGGAATCCATGCCTCTGGCCCAGCAAATCAACGAAGGATTTACTTTGAATGAGGTGCATATTTCAAAAATGAGGTCGCTAGTAGGCGATGAATTTTTAAGAAAACCAGAGTCAGTTAAAGTTGAGTTGTAACATGTTTTTCTATTCATTTAAGTTTTTACCAAATTACAAATTTTATTTAATGTCAATAAATAATGTAATCTACCTAATTTAAACTAATCGGTGTTTGACTTGGTCTACTGTTTGGCAGTAAGGTGCGTTGAGTGGTTTAGGGCGACTAAAAACGTTTGTTTAGCAGCTTTAAACATAACGCGATGAAACATCTATTCCTTCTCATATCTTTGGTGGCAACATTAGTTTAACGGTTTTTTTCTGAAAGCTGCAATACCTTCTCCCAATGCACACCGTCATATGGCAGCTCACTTTTTATAAATGGCGATAACCAAACCCACTTCATGCGGCGGCCCATTACAGCCATCAGGTTACTTTTCCAACCAAGATCATATTTCATTGAGCCACGTTCAAAACAAACGTTTCCACGCAGCAGTATTGGCACATGAAATGCTATCAATACTATGGAATATACAAAAGCCACAATATTCAACTCGTAGATAAGCAAATAGAAGTTATTCCAGGACGTGTCCATTGTAAACATTAGCAAAGGGAGCACCATTTTCAGGCATGTAGTCAAATTAGCAAATGTCGAGGCGTGCAACCACCAGAAATAGATGCTGTTGTAGGTGGTGGTGTAGGCCGAACCGACAAACACATATAATATAAAGAGCACAAAGTAACGATGATTGGTGTGTCCCACACAGCAGCCCGTAAAGAAACAATGATGATCTCGCTTTAAGATGCACGTGCGACAGATGTAACAGTGCCAGGAACGTGGTGGCGCCAGCACTTCGCAATCATCACAATAGTGCCAGTGCTTACGCTTGCTAGCGTCCCTGGGTGGCTGCAGCAGTATGGCTAGAAGCTCATTTCTAAAGTAATGAAATTCTCAAATTTTGTCATACTCACTGCGTATACTAGTATCCACTAGCATGCAGGCAATCATGTTACCTTTGACGTTGAACAAGATAAAAATACCGGCTATCCAAGTGAAAATGTAGATAAAACTGCCCGTGTCATGGAACTCGGGCAACACGATGGCCAGTTCAAACACAAATGTTATCGGTATGAATATAAAAATAAGTAAAAAGCAGCCCGTGTCCGCCACAGTGCGTGGCAGGAAGTGTCGACGAAGTTGCATTTGGAGCACTTATCGTCTTGATCTTAAGGTTCCAATTTTGTATTTCACTTAAACTTTAATTGCATCTATCACATGCAGCTGTGATGTCATTTGCCGCCCACTTAAATGTTCAGAAATTTATAAAATTTATTTTGTAATATTTTGAAAGCGTTTTAAATGCATATTTATCAAACTAATTGATCCAGTTTTTGTATAGATAAAAAATGAAATTACCTACTTCAGTTTTTTCATTGTTATTGTTTATATTTAAAGGCGCTGCCAGTTTCATTCGTTCGATGGAGATAGAGAGAGTGAGTATTTCGTATTCAAAATCTACTCCCGCAATTACAGGGTGACGAGTTATATGAAATTGTCTGTTATTGAAAGATGGAAGCAAATTGAGTAAAAGTCCTATTTCACATGGGTTAAAAATGTAAAGCAAAACCATTTTTACGTTCTCTTACGTATTAAATTGTGTTTTGAAACCATGGAATTAATATATAAGGAAATTGTTTTGCCCACACATACTCGGTCTGTTTCCGCACTCGATTCAAGTAACTTGAAGTTGCTTAAAAGCATGGCAAAATTAGACAAGGTAGTGTTAGGGCGGAGAGCCGGTGACCAAAACTGTCAAAAAATCTGCAACCAATGAGAATGCTATATAAAAGCGAAAATTGCCAAAAATACCAAAATGGCTGAATTTGACAGTTGTGGTCACTAAGAAAGAGAATACATTCAGCCCTAACACTACCTTGTCTAGTTCTACTATGCTTGAAAGCGTTATTTTACAAATTTTTTAATCTGGAGAGAGAAGAATACCATGCAAAATGTCACTCTCTATTCAATTACAATTACTTGAAGTTAGAGCCTGAACAGAATCAAAAATCGTTGCGACCGACGATTGAAATAGCATAGATTCTAAGTCTGCGATTTATCGTTGCAGAAAACGAGCTGCGTATTTTGCATGTATTTTCCAACAACAACGAATCGTCGATCGCAACGATTTTTGATTCTGTTCAGGCTCTTAGTACGCATGGTAAAACTAGACAAGGTAGTGTTGGGGCTGAATGTGCTCTCTTTCTCAGTGACCATAACTGTGAAATACAGCAACCATTTCACTGTTCTTGCCTATTTATGCTTTCTTATGTGCCAGTTTACACTACACTCAAAAAAATATTGTAGTAAAATTTACTGCACAATGTGTATTTACTTCACATATATGTAGTTTTATTTATTTTTAAATACACATGTAGTTATTCACTATATTAATTTTTAAAAATTCTAGTTTTTAGCGACCGTTTGAAAAATTAAAAATAAAAATTCAAACTTATGGAATTTTAAGTTTTTAATTTATTTTTAGTTTGCCGACGTTTCGGAGTTTTTTGACTCCTTCTTCTGGGCGCGTTTCTTTACTAACTAGAGTTAAATTTTTCTTAAAAATTAACATATTAACATCAACATACATTTCATTTTCACTAACCAACACAAATGAATGTGGAGGAGAACAAAAAATAATAGAAAGAGAAAAAAACTCCAACATAAGACCAACATTAGAAAGTCTACACATACAAAAAAACATAAAACATATGATGAACAAAAAAGAAGACGTTGACAACATACGCTCAATATACAACATTCTACTAATATAGCATACAAACATTTTACCAATATAACAAAAATTCGAATAACATTTTAATTGTATTTGTCGTTTAAATATTTCCTTTGTTTACATTGTTAAAAAAATTTTTTTGTTCTCCTCCATGTTCATTTGTGTTGGTTAGTGAAAATGAAATATATGTTGATGTTAATATGTTCATTTTTAAGAAAAATTGAACTTTAGTTAGTAAAGAAACGCGCCCTGAAGAAGGAGTCAAAAAAACTCCGAAACGTCGGCAAACTAAAAATAAATTAAAAAACTTAAAATTCCATAAGTTTGAATTTTTATTTTTAATTTTTCAAACGGACGCTAAAAACTTGCCTTTTTTAAAAAATTGATATAAATGAAAAGTGACCTTTAAAACAAAATTATATGTTATTCAATATATTTTTACTGATTTTATATTTAAATAATTAATACTACACGAAGTATTTGTATGTATCAAGTAGTTGTTTACATACATTTATTTAAATAAAGAATATCTACATTAAAATAAACTGCATAATATGTATTTGAAAGCAATTATATTAATTTAAACTAAAATAATTATCAAATGTTCGTGATGAAGAACTGTGGTAAGTATAGTTCTTGAAATGTATTTCTTTTTTAATGCGAAAATACTTTAATTTTTTATATAATAAAAGCAGTCTTTGTTTTTTACATTGTATTTTTGCTTTATAAAATTTTAATCAGAAAAATTTTGAAGCAATACAGCAACAAAATGCGGCAGCAGCAAAAAAAATCACAACAAATGCAAAATTGCTGCTTGCTAACGGCGCAAATCCCTATGCCAAAAGTCAATATGGTGACGATGCATTACGCACAGCTTGTCTTAAGAGAGCTCATCAAATATTTGATTATTTGAAAACTCATCTGAAATATCCAGCATTTCGAATTGCAGAGGCACATCAGCTGATTGGTATATAAGCCTCCTTTTAACGATAAAGTAATATTTCAAATATAAAAGCCCACTTTTCTTGATGAACATGATTCAAGAAAATGTTCCGCTATTTGACGATGTTATGGGCATGGTAGAACTATTGAAGGTATATGCATTTCAGACTGCTCTCTTTTTCTCATAGCCAGGATTGTCAAACTCAAGCATTTTGCTATTCTTGCCTATTTTTGCTTTCATCGCATTCTCATCGTTTTCAGATTTTTGTATGAGCTGTCAACTTCGTTTTGACAGTTCCGGCAGTCTGTCTCTCCGAAATGCATCTATCTTCTCTAATTCTACTATGATTATGGGTGTTTTTTCTCTACTAACTGATTACTACAAGTGTGCCCTGTCTATCGCAAACAGCAGAAGGTCTTTGATCATGTACTCAAATGCGTTGCACACTTGATTTATCTGGTTATGGGCAGTTAGTCTTTCGAGCCATGATGTAAGAAAACCAGGTGTTAGTGAGTTTTTGACAACACCATGAATTTCTTCGCTTCTGTCAAAAAATTGTGAGCGAAAGAGCGGAACTGTTGATAGTTGTCAAATTGTGTTATTTGTTTGAGGTGCTAGATGATGTGCTATAGTTTCTATTGTGCGAATTAAGTGTAAATAAATATTTAATGCAATTAAATGTGCCGTGTTGTGTTGAGAAAAAGTTATTACAGTTGTCTTCGCCGATTTGCTAATTTTATCAGAAACGTGCGCTGGAAGGTGCCACCTACATGAAGCTTCGGCCAGCATGCAAATTGTCTTGCATTCACATCGTGTTTTTTTTTTTTTTTTGCATAACTCACAGCGTCTCATATATTTTTTATTATTTTCCATATCACTTTAATCTCAGTAAAATCTCATAAACTTGCAGAAAGACACGAATTTAACAAAATTCGTTTTCATTGCAATTCACCATCAGCTGTTTTTGACAAGAGCGAGGAAACATAATTTTATAATTTTGAGAGAGAAGTGTCAAACTCACTAGCACCTCTATTTCTTACACCATGTTTCGAGCAGTGCGTCATTTAGTACGTGAAAATATACGTAGCGCTTGAACTAGCGACACGTTGTTACATTTGGATGTCTCACGTTTAAATGTTATCAAGAGTGGCTATTTTGGCGATGATAATAATTTAAAGGTTGGCATTTTATTGATTTATTTATTTTGAGTAACTAATTTTCGTATGTTTATTGTGTTCATATGTTCATCATAAAAATAAAAATAGAAAAATGGAAGAACAACAATGTTTCATTTAAGCAAACAGGATTATTTTTGGTGTACATGTAGTAAAAATTACTATATGTAGGGGAAAGTCTTCAGTTGTGGACATGCTCCGGTTGTGGACACCCAAACCTATTTTTTGACAGTTGACAGATGTGGGGAAAATGATTAATGTCAAACTTATAGTTTGACAGCACACATAATCTGAGCAAATGCCAATGCGTAAACACGCATATGGTTTCTTGCTGCGAGCAAACAAAAAAAATCGTGAAATATTTTTCATTTCCAAAGTGCGATAAATCGCAAATGTTTGTGATGTGTTAATTTGCTGAACAAACAAAAAATGGCTACCATTTCCAGTTGTGGTCACCCTCGTGTACCCGGTTGTGGACACCCTTGTTTTTTTGTGTTTAAAGCGCGTGTTTGGCTTGTCCATGGCAGAATAACTAGGTAGACGCAATTCAAAGCACCCGTACATAGCGACACAAACAAATTTGTTACTGAACAATCTACCTAGTAGTCAAATGAAAATTAAATTCAAAGTTAACTTTTATTTGCTTTGTTCAGAGCCAAAATACAATTTATTCTGTTTTGAGGTCCCTTCACCAAATAAAGCCCAAGCCTTAATAAGGCCCGATTTCTAATACGCACATTTATTGCATTCACTGCTAAATAATTTTTTGCACGTTTAAACATGTTCATATCTGCATCACGATGCAAAAAAAATTACTTCGATTGCGCATCTGTGAAGCGAGTGACAGTCAAACGAAGTCAGTGGTAGCGTCAACAACGTAAAAGTCCGTTATTCTACGAATTAACTATTGCCTATGTCCAGCTTTGAATTAAAAATCAAGAGAGGTATTTTAACGAAAACAAAAAGGTTAACTGATCAAATCTAGCTGTGGTGTATTCCGAGAAAAACTTGATTAATGAAATGATATTGAGAGCGCCTAAAAAGGCCCAACAAATTTTTTATTTCCGGCTTTCTTTTTCCGATCTCCACACCCAAATCTACCAGGCAGAAAAAACTATCAGAAAGAAAGCCCTCCACTATAAAGGCCAGCAAATTACTAAAATTCTCTTTAAAAAAGCTAAAGTAACTTTATTTTTAATTTTAATTTTCAAAATAAGCTTTTGGCAATAAAAGTATTTTTTCGAAAAAGCTTTTATAAAAAAAGCTATGAATATCATTTATGTTTAGTATCAATTAAAACCAATACTTGTAATAACAATATGTGTTCTTATTTTATTATTTTCTGACTGTTTTGTTATGTTTCTTAACCGTTATAGATTGGGCCTTATTTAGACATTGTGGTCCTAATATGGCAAAAATGAGACCTTTTTAAAACCTTCTGAGCTGGATATATTTTTTACTTTTTCATGCTTTATTTTTATGTTTTTTAAAAAAGAATTGAATAAACAAAAATACAAAATTGCAAAAATAAGTTTTAAAAAACCCGTTTCTCTTCTGTCTGGTAAAAACCGTTAGGTTGGCCTTATTTGGGTAACTTACCTTATAACTTAAAACACAGCTAAATTTATTGAATTTTTAAGGATTTTGATAATTTTTCTTATATTTTCACACACAAAATCTGGGTACTCTTTTGATTTATACGGTTACAAGTAAATAATACATTCCTATGGCTGAACGAGTGAACGTCAAATGTAAAAAGTGATATATAGCTGCGCCTTTGTTTTGCTATCGTTTCTTGCTCTCTGAATTGCATCTACCTGATTATTCTGCCTGGGCTTGTCGATAAGATAAACATATAAAAATTTTCTTAAAATGTCAACACTAAAAAAATTGGCCGATTCTTCAGGAATGAATTTAGTACTCTGGTTGATACCATTAAGCGCTGTTTAAGGACAAGCAGTCCATCAAATCAACTGTCAAGACTTATGGCTTGCCTTGAACCAGTTTGATCCGGTATGTGAAGAAAGTCGAACTTAATTTTTATGACCTTTTTTCCGTTGAAGATAGCGTTCTGTTAAAATTCATTCGTGATTTTGGTCAACGAACTCCATCAAACAAGACAGCCAGCTATTTCACTTGCAAGCATTGCATTTCCGATTCAGATGAATAATTTTTTTTTTTCATTTTGCCATTGAAGACCATTTTTTAATTTTGCCACTGAAGGCCATTCTTTCTAAAATAAATAAATACCTACATATTCTTTTTTTAATTTATATACCTATGCATTTTACTTTATATTTTGTAGATTTTAAGCGATTTTACAAGGGTGTCCACAACCGGGTACAAAAATTTGTTTAGCTGAAAATTACCCCTTCACATAACTGATGATAAAATATCCCTGATCAACTGAATCTATATAGTTACTTCAGGAAAAAGTTAGCTGAGGTCTCTAGCTTTCCAATGGTGTACGTACTACGCATAATATTGACTTGAAAAAAGTTATGAGCGAAAAACGCAAGTGTGTCTACAACCGGAGACTCTCCCCTAGTAAAAATTTCTACATGTGTAGTAAAAATAAGTTTAAATGACTGCATAAAAAATTTCATATTCAGCATTTCCCCACCCCTCCCCCGGTAGTAAAGTTAACCAAATTATCCTAGTTCTGGACCTGCCTGACGTGATTACCTACAAAATGCCGCCCACCGCATCTTGTCCCACTTCTGGTTCTCGAGAAAAACGATACCCCAGTTTGAAAAAAGTGATTTCGAGAAAAACGCATTTAAAGTTTTATTACTGTACTTCGGCGCATATACATATATAGCTCTGTTATTCCAAAAATAGTTCGAATTTTAAAAAATCCTTTTTGGTATTATTTTTAAAGGATGTTAAAAGATATTAATAAAAAAAATCGAAAACAATTTTTTTTTAACAGGAGGTCATACCTTAAAAAAGTTATACAACAACTTTTTATGCATGTTATTTCGATCTTAAATTTGAAAAATAATCGTTATTTTCGATCCCTGCTTACAAGTCTTCACTGTCATAAAAATCATCATCAGAGTCTGAATAGACTTCAGTGTCACTCTGGGATTTTAATTAATTTATTGAAAGTTCGATAACTGTATTGAAAAGGTAAAAGAGTATCGAATAAAGCTCAATTCACGAAACAGAATATTCCTGATAACATATGAGTTTATAGAAAAAATATGCTATCTGCACACCGGTCAGACTGCTGAGTTCCGTTTCAGAGCCTGAACAGAATCAAAAATCGTTGCGGCCGACGATCTTTGTTGTTGGAAAATACATGCAAAATGTAGAAAAAACCGCAGCTCGTTTTCCGCAACAATAAATCGCAGACTTAGTGCATTATTCTGTATCACGAACAAGCACACTGACGATGAGAAAGACACGAGAAGCAATATAATTTTGTATGGAAGAAAGTGCGTTGGTGTGCTTCTTCGTGATACGGAATAATGCAGTTAGAATCTATTCTATTTCAATCGTCGGTCGCAACGATTTGTGCTTCTGTTCAGGCTCTCATTGGGATGGCGTTGCATCGGTTTTACTCCCGTTTTAATTCGCCGTGTTGCTGTATACGTGGCTAAAGAAGTTTCACTCCAAAAATATTTTTGTAGAAGAATTATTAAAAAGCGTATCAAATATCATTTCTTATCAAAATTTAAAAGATTTTTTATTTAGAACGCGAAGTTAACATAATAAAATAACGATGGTTCTTATGATCAATGCAGCAGCCCAAAAAGAAACAATAGGGCTGTTCACAATCCTGTGCAAATGGTCTTGCATCATAGCATTTGCAAAATGGTAGAGTATATTTTTATCCTACACTAACAAAATAATTGTTTTTTTTTTAGTATAGATTCAAATACAGTTCAATTTTCAACTTTTGCGACATTGACGTATGTGGCATAGCAATAGCATGACAATAAATTAAAGTGTTTGGAAAAAAACAAATTATTTTGATTGTTTGACAACTTAAATTAAATATTCATTCTGAAAAAAGAAAATAGTGCAATCTATAGTAATAAAACTCATTTTCTTTTTGCTTGTTTGTTTGTTTGTTTGTTTGTTTTTTTGTTTGGCCTTAATACAAATCTTAACGGCTCAACGGATTTCTCTCAAACTAGGTACACATATTAAGTTTATCTCAACTTAAAATGTTACATACTTAGTTTTTGCCACGCCCCCTATAAAATTTTTAAACTAACGGTAATTTTGTTATTATAAAACTCCTTGCCATTGGAGATTTTTGTGTATTTAATTTTAAAACATTTTTGTTCTTTTGACATCAAAAACACTCACATATCTTCAAAATTGGAGAAATTTTCAGTACAACGACTTTTTCATAAAACATCGTTACCTAAGCGCAAAAATTATTTTACTGTTTTTGTCATAAATTTTTTCTTTTTTTTTCACGAAATTTATTTTTTCCAAAATGTTTTTATTTTTTTTTACAAAAAAGTCAAGTCTCAAAAATAATTTATGTGAAAAATTACCCCAATATCTCTTTCCAATCAAAAGTTATGGCTAAAAATATATTTTTTCATACCAGACTATTAATATTACTGAGTTTTGTTATAAAATTCTCTATATAATTTGAACGTCCCCATTTATCTCTTAGAATTCTGTTGTGTGTCTAGAGTAATTACGAACATTAATTACGAAGCGCAAGTAACATGTTTACCAGTAACCAGTAAATTCAGCTTAGAACTAAAAAACAGTTTTTGATTGTGAAAATACAGTGATAAAATTATTCCTTCGTTAAAAAAGCACGGCAAATTTTTTAATTAATATTTTTATAATGGTCTCAAACTTAAATTCAACATGTTTTTACAAAATTCCAAAATTTAAAAAAATATTAATTCGAGAAGTGTATATGAAAATGTTTATATAAATCACTCTCGACTAACACCGGGTATATCAGCTAGTTTATAATAAAAAGCGCTGCCGTTCAGCATTTTTTATTGCTAGCCGACTTGCAGCCTTATTGTTGCTACCAATCGATCTGGCAATTGAAAAGTGTGAGTGTGTTGGTAAAAGTTTTTATTGTCATGACAAATTGTCACGTGTGTCCGCTGTGTTACTGTAACTTAAAATACTTATTTACACTCACTTAGCTTAAAACATTATCATTCCTTCATTATTTTATTTAGTCTCATTTGGATTTATGATCTAGAGATTTGGTCCATTTAATGCCATCACCGGGTAGATCACTTCTGACAAGCGGTGATAACCAAGCTAAATACATACGTTTTCCTAGAGTTCCCTCCATATTGCGCCTCAGACCCGCATCGTAAATGTATTCTTTGTTCCGTTCATAGCAAACACCACCATGCAAAACAGCTGATCCATGAAAAATAATTAGTACCACCGAATACACCAGTGCAAGTATATTCAAATTATACATAATCAAGTAGAAGTTGTGCCATGTTGACCTATGAAAAAGCATTAGTAAGGGACAAAGCATTTTGAATAGCGATAATCGATTGCTATACAGGCGAGCTTTGAGTACCCACAGGTAATACGAATTGTATACAAAAGCATAAGTCGCGCCGATAAACATATATATAATAAACATAATGAAAAAACGATGGTTCTTATGTCCCACACAACAGCCCATAAAGAGGCAATGATGATCACGCTTCAGAATACAAGTCTTGCAGTTCTTGCAGTGCCATGAACGCGGTGGAGCTAATTTAAGACAGTATTTGCATTGTCTCCAACCACTTGACTCTGCATTTGGAGGTTCTTTCAAATCATCATCTATAAACATAAAAGATCTTTTGTAAGCGCACTCTTGTGATCGCATTCACGTCACTTCACACTTACACTCAACACTGGTATCGATCATCATACATGCTATCATATTTCCTTTAATATTGAAAATGAGAAAAATTGCAATTACAAAGGTGAATGTATGAAAAAATCCACCAGGTTCGTGAATAGCTGGCAAGACGACCATCATTTCAAAAATAAAGACAATTGGTAAAGATACAGCAATTAGCAGAAAACATAATATATCGACTAGACGACGAGGCAGAATATTTTTTCGTATTTTCATAATTTTTTTATTTTATTTGTTGTTTGTTTATCACTTAATTTTTATTTTACATAAAATAACGAACCTAACTAAAGAGCAGAAACGATACTGACTAACTATTTGATTGGAGGTAATCGTGTTATCACATGTAGCCAACAACAACAATTATTAAAGTTTTGATTGTGACGCAATCTTATCGTTAAGAGCGTGAAAAGAAGAACAAACGCCAAAAGAGTAGTCGTAATTATTCTCGTTATAAAAAGTTAATATACATACACATTGGCTTAGCTTAAATATTTTGGGTCCGTGACGAAGAATAATTTTCCATTCCGCCCATCGCCCAATGAAGTCAACACAGAATGCTGAATCTTGCAATTATTTCAATCGAAAGTTAAACTGCTACAGTTTGAGAATATCAGGACATATTTATCAGGATAACGAAAACGTCATTAACGAATTCGCATATTTTAAAACATATGGTTTTTAAGAGAACATAGCATCTAAAAATTTTCAAAAAATCATATATAAGTTTTTTAATGAACCTTTAGAAACATGATTTTAAGTAATAATATAAGAGTGAAATTCTCAAAAAAAAATTTGTGAGCATATATCGGTCATTCCATGTCAAATCGGATGCTTTTCGAAACTCACATTTCTGTAAAAATTTGGTACTTTGCACGTGGATAGTACTTTAAAAAAGAAAAATATTTTCATATTTTTTTTATAATTTTCAATTTTTTTTTTGCAGTTATACACAGTGAAAAATTATAAAAAAAACAAAAATTGTCATTTGGACATGTACTCAAACAACTATATCTTCTAAACCGTTAGTTCTACAAAAAAATGACTTAAGACATATTTTAAAGATCTTAAATTGGTCTTTATTGTGGTGTTCTCTTTTACTAACACTTTCGAGAAAAATTTTAAATGTTTTGACCACTAAAAATTTCATTCCCATGTTTCAAGGCCAGCACCACTATTTTTTTGGCACTTTGAAAATATTATCGTATTAAGGCATTCATTCTTAATGCATTCTCAAAATTTGATGTTGGAGAATCAATGTTTACTATTTTTGACGAAATTTTTAAAAACTGACTACACAATTTTTAAGTACAAAATACTTTCATTTTTAATTTCATTTTTAAAAGTCAAAATTTTTAACAAAAAAATCCTAAATTTTATTTTGAACCTGAAAATCTGACAGACTAAATATGGCAGAAAAATAAAAAATACCTCACTAAAAAGCTTGTGTAATTTGTTATAGGATGGTGCTTTTTTTTTTGCTTTGCGTCAAGTTGTTTGGATTCTAGAGCATAAAAACAGGATCAAAGTCGTAAAAACACAAAGTCCAAAACCACAAAAAATCTGAGGCCAAATAAAAAAAAAAATTCAGTTTCATAACGTGAGAATGTAGCTTAAACAGTATTAGCTATCAAATTTCGTGTGGCATAACCACTGTTGACCAGTGTTATTTAATATTTACACTGTCATTGGTTGGTGCCATAGTAGAACCAGACAAGGTAGTATTATGATTGAATGTGCTATCTTTCTTAGTGACCATAACTGCCAAACTCAGCCATTTTGGTATTTTTGCCAATTTTTGCTTTCTCATTGCATTCTCACTGGTTGCAGATTTTGTATGAGTTGTCAACTTCGTTTTGACAGTTTCGGTCACTGGCTCTCCGCCCTAACACTACCTTGTCTAGTTCTACTATGGTTGGTGCATTAATTTGTAATACTGATGAAATCGTTTTTTATTATTAAAATATCATCGCGCGCGTGACAAACTGTCGTAATCAACATTTTTAAAATTTTTCTGGACATCTTTTCTCTGTTTTGGTCACTGTTTCACTACTTCTTTCTACTTCGTCAAGTGTCCATGACCACTTCAAAATGTATTTTATTTAGTATTTTATTCGGGATACAATGTTTTCCTACTATTTTCACGCTCCATTGTTCAATAACGCCCATTTTCTTGACCATTATTTGTCATAATTGTGCCTACCCCTTTACTTAATTTCAGTACCCTAGTGCCAATATTATTCGAGATAGTGTTTTTTTCTAATACTGCCGAGCCACCCTGTACTAAACACGCTCTTTTGTCTAATAACGCTCACTTTATTGATGGTAATTTGTAATAATTGTGCCTGCCCCTGTATTAAATTTCAGTAGCCTAGTTTCAATATTATTTGGGATACTCTTTTTCTAATATTTTCACGCCCCTTTGTCAAACACTGCTCACTTCCTGGCACCTCCGTCTCTATCTGTTGGAAAAATTACGGCAATCGGCTAAGTGCTTTTAGAGTTATCGATGTACATACATTAAAATAAAAAGAAATAAACCAACGAACTTGAGAACGTCCTTTTTGAAGTTTTGAAGTCGGTTAAAAAACAGCAAAGAGATACTTAAGTTAAGCAGTAGAGAATGAGGAAGGATGGGAGTGGTTAAAAAAATAATATATTACAGCTAAGCATTTTTTAAAAATTATAAAAACAACATGTTTAAAACATTCAATTCATCACAAAAATTAAGGGGAGTACCATTGCATTTTTTTAATAAAAATAGAAAAATAGTTTGTGTCAAACAGAAACAGTTTTTTCATAAAAATGATGCGTTATGTGAAAGAGTATAATAAATTTTCGATTTTCTTAATTTTTACTACAAAAACAAATTATGTCCCGTTTTCTGGAAGAAAAAGAAATATTTTATTTATTCATTTGATAATCTAAAGCCTTCATTTGACCAAAATGATTGCAATGTTCCGTAATGACAAGATATTATAAGAATAATCTACAGGGTTGCCAATATTCGAAGCGCCCATTTTATTTTTAAATAAATCAAAGAAACCACAATTTTTTGTCTGTTCGTCATGAATATCATTTAATTGGTTCAAGTAGATTTGCTTACATTATTTCTTGAATATGATATCTCGTAAATGGTCGCCATTGGCCTCTACGACATATTGTGCCCGTTTTGCAGCATTTTCCATGGTTTTCTTCAACATTTCGATGGGAATGGCGGTTATTTCTTGACGGATGTTGGTTTTCAGCTCTTCTAGGGTCTTTGGCTTGTTGCCGTAAACCTTTGATTTCAAATAACCCCACAAAAAGAAGTCTGGAGGCGTTAAATCTGGTGATCTTGGCGGCCAATCGAAATCACCATTTTTTGACATCAAACGGCCAGGGAACAATTGCTTCAAAAAATCGATTGTAGTGCGGCTTGTGTGTGGTGGCGCGCCGTCTTGTTGAAACCAGTAGTGCCTGATACGCTTTCGACGAACGATTGGCATGAAAACATTGTTTATCATATCGCGATAACGCTCCTGATTGACAGTAACTCTGTGGCCATTATCATCTTCGAAAAAGAACGGCCCAATGAGCATTTTAGCACAAACGCCGCACCAAGCAGTGACTTTTGCATCGTGACTTTTGCACCTCTTGAATCTCTTGAAGATTTTCAGTGGCATAAATACGGCAATTTTGTTTGTTTACCGTTCCGTTCAACTGAAAATGAGCTTCATCGCTCATTGAGTTGAGTTTTCACTATTGACTTGTTTTGTTGAATGTAAATTTCAACAATTTTAGAGCGTTCGCGTGGCGTGTACTGTTCCATTGTAAACATTTGCTTGGAATGACGCTTCAAACGCGGTATGTCATCAGTCGATTTGGCATCACTGCGGAAAGTTACAGTGTTGCCAGATGGGCGCTTCGAATATTGACAACCCTGTATATCTATACTATTATATAAAAGGAGACTCACGTATATTACTCAGCTCAGAACTAGAGGACGGTAGGCTCTATTTCTATATTTTTTTTATATTTGGTAGCTATGGTACGTATTTAAAAGTTAAGTTATATAAATTTGCTGATCATTATTTAAATAATTAATTAAATCTGAAAGAGCATAACCATACAATTCCTGTATTCTTATTCTCAGTGAGAAAAAATATCTCCCTTTTTAAGCTCTATTTGAGCAATATAAAGGTTGCGTGCAACGCTTAACAAGATGTGCGCAAAGCTAACAAAATTTAAAAATCTGTTGTGTTGAAAAATTTTTTATATTTCGCTGCGAGACAAAAGCTCTCTTTTCAAGCTATTTTAAAGTACGATAAAAAAAGTCAAAAAGATACTAGTGCTGCCACTTTTTGGAATGTAAAAATACCACCACTTTAATAAAAACACCGACAAAAATGATCTAGAGCTGTAAAATTGCTCAAGAAACTTTAAGCGAAACACATAAACAATTTTAATAATAACACAGGTTTACAAAGAAGAGCCAACTTTTGAACCAGAAAAGATGAATGTCCGTAGTCCGTTTCAGGTCAAGTTTGAATTTGTTGAAAATGCTTTTGTGCATTATTCTTTTGATGCTTTTGTGTTTTTACGTTCATAATATATTAGAACGTAATTTTACTTTTGAATTAATGGCTTAAATAAGTAAATCAAGTGCAAAAAAGTTGAAAATAATTAAAGCTTTTAAAAGGGTTTCTTTCTACAATTCTTTCTACAATAAAAATAAAAAAAATGCATTCACAAAATACATAGCTGAGCTTTTTTAAGCAACCGAGAATTTCATAAGTGCTGCCAAATTTTTAATTCTAAAATTCACCAAAAAGGTGAAAAAGCGCTTTTTCCTCAAAAGTGCACCAGATTTATTAGATTTTCAATTTTATTCAACACTAAATTAAATTCTAAACCTAACCATATTTTTAATTGTCAATTGTTTTATTTTTTGATTTGATCCCTCCGAAACTAAACAAAAAGCACAAAAAATGCAAGAGGCACCAAACCTCATGTTGCACTTAATCTAGTGGAAAATACACCAAATTGGCGTCAGTGTGAACAATGCCAAAATTGCTCAAAAATTTATTTAAAATATACGATTCTCCTGAAGATTTTCAAAAAATTTAGAAAACAAAATAATCTGAAAAATATAATAATTCAAAACGAAGACAGAAATTTTTCTAATAATTTATTATAGCGCAGGCCTAGAACCAAAACAACATATACAACTTCAGTCAAAAAATAGCAGTAAGCATTAATACAAACAAATAAAAGATTAAAGAGTTTTTTAGAAAAAATCAGTTTATGTTTTTATTTTCAAAATTTGCTTAATTTAATTCAAAATAGTGTTTTTTAAGTCAAAAAAGTTTTTTAGAAAAATCAGTTTATGTTTTTATTTTCAAAATTTGCTTAAATTTATTCAAAATAGTGTACTTAAAACTAAAATTAAATAGAATAAAGTTTCCCAGGTTATAATTTTTTTTTTAATGCATACTACTCAAAAATGAGGCGGTTAAAATAATAGCCGTCATAGCAAATGGTCATTTAAATAAATGTTTTTGACAATAAAAAAAATAGCAAAGGGTTCTTGAAAAACTTTTTTTAAGAACACTCGAGCTTAACGTACCGGGCACTGCTATTATTCTGACTGCTTGAATTCAGAGGTTGTTGAACAGAACAGCAAAATAACAAAGAACGGTTATTTCGTTTAAAAATATTGTGACTCAATTATTTGAGAATTTCTCAAGTAACCGTTTTTTCTCATCCTAATTCTCAAGAATATGTGTTATGTTGAGAAAATCTGTAGTTTTCAAGATATCGCAACAATTTTGATGTCATAATAACGGAAATTTTCAATATACTAGGTATACGTACAAACTCTTTCCGAAAAATCTTTCGTTTACCGTTATTTTTATTAATTAACGACTTTTTATAAAAAATGTGTTGTACTGAGAAAATAGTTTTCGAGATTTAGCCAAAAATTTCATGGAAATTTTTCAAAAATTTCAAAAAAGGTTTTACCAATATATTTTTTTAATCCTGTTATGCAGGACTTATTAAAAAATCAAAATACAGAAAAAGCTAAGCAACTTTATGTCACTATAACAATTACTGTAAGATGGCAATTCAAATTAAATAAAGTACCTAATTCTTTAATATTTATATCATTTTTTAATTATAAGGCGAACACAAATATTTTTATATTTTGCATTTGAAGTTAAAAAAAATACTTTAATTTTAAGACTTAAAATTTATGAACTCAGGTGAACCAGCGGGTATTTGCTAGTTATTATAATAATCAAGTTCAGGATCTTACTTACTTTCAATACCTTCCCAATAAGCTACGTGAATACCATGAAAAATAAATATTTTATAGGCGTTTAAAAAAAAAAAGAATAACAGTATAGCGTGTATACAGTACAGAAGTAAAACTTATTGATTTCTTAACACAACTACGCTCTATATGTCATCCTTCTGAGGGTTCCCATACAGCACACAAAAAATAGAAAATAAATTACTAAACTTTAGTCGAATACGACCAAAACCGTCAGAAATAAAGCATTTTTATAAATTTGAGGGCGGTTAAAGAGGTGCGGCAAAATTTTTTCCTTAAACTATTTCCTACTCGAGAAAAATCGACTGCCAAAATTTCAGCTCAGTTTAGGTTATATCTCAGTTTAGTCTAATACGATCAAAATTGTCCGAAGTATAGAATTTTTATTGATTTGTGAGCTGTGAAAGGGGGTGTGGCAAAAAATTGTCCTTAACTATCTCGTACTCGAAACAAATCCACTGCAAAAATTTCAGCGCAATCAGCCCAATAGTAAATTTTAATGATTTATCAAAAAGTGGGAGTGGCTATAGAGTTACCACGTCCATTTTTATTACAGTTCCCAAAAGTTACCTTACAAACTCAAATACCAAAATTTTAGTCTCATACGACCAAAACTGCTTGAAATACAGAATTTTCTCTGATTTGTGGGTGGAAAAAGGAAAACCAACCAACTTTTAGTACAGTTGCCGACAGTTACCATACAAACTAAATTACCAAATTTTAGTCAAAACCGTCCGAAATATAGCATTTTTATTGATTTGTGCGAGGTAAAAGGGTGTGTGGCAATTTTTTTTCTAAACTTTCTCATACAAACATAACATAAAATAACCTGCAGCCCCACACAAGGTCTATCTCAATCGTATCTGCAGAGGCAGAAAAAATTTTTTTACTCTAAAAATTTTACTCTCAACAAATCGCCGCCCAAGAAGTTTTACTTCAAAAATCTTTCCGAAAATTACGAAATATCAGTTTTTTTGGGGTCTCAAAAGAGTTTGCTAAGAAAAAAATTTTAAAAAATTTGTTAGCCGAAATTTGTGTACGATCAAAGTCTTTATTAGTTTGCTTATCTTCCTAAGTAACATTGTTGGAGCAACTAGGTGCGAGTGAGCTCTAAAAGTGTTCTATAGGTGTATTATATGTAGTTAAAGGTTTACAGCAGCTTTGTTTGCGGTTATTTATTGAGTTTATTTTTAACACATACATCTTCGACAAATTCTAAAAAGTACTACAAAAATTGTCATTGAACACCACAATCTCTATTGGAAACTTTATAACTACAGTTTAAGAGCTAAGCGAATAATAAAAAAGAGCTTTGCAAGAGCTCTTATTTGGATTTGACAGGGAATCATTCAGTGTTTTAGAGCAAAAATAGTGTTTTTAAACTCAAGAAAGTAGCCTTATATATTCTCTGCAAGAGTTTTAGTATCGCGACTACAGCTATAGTTGAAGCTTGCTGCTATATAAGATATCAGTAATATTTGCAATAATTAATATATGGCAAAAATTGGAACTTTGGTTGGGTATGCATTCTGAAGAGAAAAAAGGTGACATGCAAAAAACATGATTTTTTGACCAAAAAAAGGGTTTCAGGAGAACAAAAACAAATCATGGAGAAAAAGTTTTTAAGAGTTCTTCTTACTTTTGAGTCGGTGTCCGGAGAAATCTAAATTTCCATCCGGCTTACCGTACAGGATATGATTATGGAGACTTTTAACGATACTGCTGTAATAACTCTTTTTATATACTTTAATGTAACTTTTATACAAAAGAAGATTGAAGGAAATATATTTAAAATCAACGAACATATTTGAATCGAAAGTCTAAACTTTGAATCGTTTTTTTTTTTTTTTGCTTTAGGTAACGATCTTATATTGAAGAATTATTTGTACTAAGATTTTGTATTATTGGTGTCAAACAAACAAAACATTTATTAACTTGATTATCCTTAAGAAAACTGAAAAAGTTGGTATACCTAAACATATATTTGATAAAAAAAATGCATATTGAAGGGTATTCAATAGAGATTAAAGAAAACAGTACAGGTAGTGCTTGTAGCCTTTTTAATAGCTAAGAACTCATTGATAGGATGCTGAAATGTATCTCCAATTTTTAACTCACTTTTCAGTGGTTTAATTTTTAATTTTTTTAAATGAGCCGCAATTTTAAAGTGAATTCTTTCTTTTGGCATTTGTAAGTACCCTTCGTACCACCGAATCAAGTTTTAAGTAAATCCACCAAGTAGTTTCCACGTGATTCGCGCACAAACAGACAGATAGACAGAGAACAATTATTAAAATTACATTTTTGGAATCCACATCCTTCAAATGTTCAGCGCAACATGAATTTCGGAAAAACATTCAATGTACAGATATTTTTACAGTTTTATTATATGTTTCTTAAGTATATGTTTTAGTATATGTTTCTTAAATTTAAATCTAACATCTCAGTATAAAAAAAATTTTTTTGCATTTTTTAGAAAACATTTTTTTGATATGTTATGATTTTACAATTCTCTTTAAAAGTAGGTTTAGGAATACTATTGGGCAATTCACAGTTCATTGTAATGTTTTAATATATTAATATTTGAATGTACTAATTCTTTACAACTGTGAGCACAACTAAAGTGAAAAGTGTTGATTTGCAGTTTCAAAACAGCGCTGGAATCTTTAATATGCAGCTCAGATATTTAAGATTCTATTAAAGTTAAATAACTCAATTTAATATTCAGTTTTATTGAAAACTTCATCAAAATTATTTACCAGACAACTCTTTTTTATTCACTTAAAACAGCTGTTCACGAAATAACACATTAACACTCTACAAAAGCATGCCTTAGGGCATGTACAAAAGTGGCAACATTTAACACACCGGTTTAATTTGTGTTTACATGCAAAACAAAAACAAAGAATTAACAGGTAAAATAGCACATTTCAGAAATAGCAGCTTAAACCTTAATTAGCATGAACTGTGAATTGCCCATATGTTTACATACGAGATTAAAACAAACAAGATTAAGAAAAGCCCCTTTTTTAACCTACACTGTTTACACCATAGAAGTAATATATAAGGAAGCGGTGTAGTTCATGGCAGAATTACCCTGGTAGCATTGACAGTTGTTATGAAAAACATATACTGTCAAAAAATATGATCAGAAAGAGAGCGCTTTCAATCGGACATTGTCAATAAGTGAAAACATAACCAATAATAAAAACGTTGAAGTGAAAAAAGCAGCTGCAGATACATACGGCTGAAATAAAATAAATAGGTGTATTCACTATTCAGTGCACTTGCCTGTGCAGTTGTGTAGTTAGGTTTTCGTGAACTATCACTTTTTCAAAGCTGTCAAAATTTTTCAATGCACACAAGTACACAACTGCTCAAGTCCTCAAGTTTTAGGCTATAGTAGAAAAGCACTTGTGCGTATTTTTGACGTGCGTGTATTTTGTTTTTGTAAAGTGCACAAGTCCTCAGCTGCACTGGCAAGTGCACTGAATCGTGAATAGCCCTAATAGTCATTAAAGTGGTGTCTTTATGGAAGGAACAGAATATGTAATATTAGTTTTCGACACTTGCTTTATAATGTTAGTTGTCGATACTTGCTGTAATTTTGGCTTTGTTTCACTAACAGCTTGTGGCGGCCGTAGTGGCCTAGTGGGTAGAGTGCGTGGCCTCTAAGCTTAGGAACCGCGCTAGCCCGGGTTCAATTCCAGCTCAGACAGAAAGTTTTTCAATTGAATTAATTTTTCTGTTCGGTCGTCACCTCTCTGCAGACAATGGCAAACCTCAGAGAGTAAAAATTTCCATGTTAAACTTCTTGAGAACATAAGCCGTTTGGAGTTGGCATAAAACACGTAGATCCAGTTCTCGGTCATTTGTGATCAAACTTAATAACACGCACAACACAATTGATCAATAGAAGCTAGGTCAAAGTCCTTCCAAGCGCTGAAATGGCCAGTTTATTTTTTTCCACTCGCAGCTGTTTTTGACAGGCTATTCTTTCCTTTGGAAGAGAAAATATGCAGTTGTCAATAACAGTATTCCCTTTACGCTTCTTAAACTGCTTAAACCTCTTAAACTGCTTAACTTTCAACAATTGGGGAATTTTAAGCAAATTTTGTATGGGACATTTTTTACAAAGTTTAAACATGTTTGCTTAAATTATCAGCTGTCAAACATAAAACGATTCTATTATATATTCAATTAATTACTGCTAAAATGCATATTGTTTTAAATATTTAATTAACTTTTTCTTTTCACTTTGCTTAGGCATCATAAATGTTTAAATTTTATATTGTTACATTTATAACATCAGCTGTTATTGACATGTGCGCGGAAAATTAAACAGAATGACAAAGAGTGCATTCCCCTAACAAGAGCTCTGAAGTTTACATGTTTACGAAACGGGAAATTTAAACTTTTAAGGGAATACCATTAATGCTTCGAATAATTCTGCCACAAAGAAGTAAAGTATAAGGAAATGGTGTTGCTAATACATACACTGTACGTGAACTGTCGCACCATTCGTTAATTGTGCGAGCGAGACAGAATGTTTTTGACATTTCTGAGAACCCTGGCATCTGATTCTGAGACTCCTCAGCAAAAAAATTTAAAATAATTTAATTTTAATCATTTTTCACTACTTAAAAAGCGACAAAATCAAAGAAAAAACCACAAAAAAATGCACCATGAGTTGTGCGGTAAAAAATTGTAAAAGTTCAAGAAAACTATAAAATCAGCTAGTGATTTTTTCCTTTTCTTATTGAAAAAACTTTGTTGTTGTTGTTGTTTCTTTGAAAAATTCGTTAGAACAATTAATTGTTCTAACTTTGACCTTAAGCTCAATAAACGATTTTAAACTATCAAACAACTAGAATTTGTATTTAAAATCAAGTATGATTTAAACTATCAAACATTTAGAATTTGTATTTAAATCATATAAAGTCAACAGTTCAAGAAAACTTAAAAACAATGCACTTTCGTTCCACAGGTAAATATGTCCATACGGATTGAATTATTTTAGCAAAAGTGCTTTATTTAGTTTCTAACGATATTTTTTTAACTTATTTGTATTAGAAATGTATATATTTCTAATTAAAAATGGTTTAAAATGCAAATTAGACCCCGTTGATTCCGCGTCAGTTTAAGCAAACCACATCTGTCAAAACACAAACACTGCTTCGGGGGCGCGGTCATTTTTTCACAGTTGAATATACTTTTGGGGCGCTCTTGTTTTCAGCATGGTGAATCAGATTTAGTATCTGTTTGTTGAATTTTGCTGATTTCTGCAAAACAACTAGGCAGAAACACCCAAAAAAATAAGGATTTTAAAAAATTAATCTAATTTCATTTGTGACAGCGAAGCCTGTGTTGGACTTACTGAGGTTTGTAATCCCTAAGCAGCGGCCAAAGGCCTCCTCTATAATAGAGACATCTAAAAATATTTAGTTTTTTTTATTAAATTTAAAAAAAAACCTCGCGATTTTAAGTAAAAAAAAGGTTTGTATCTTAAATTCATGTATATTTATGTTTGATATCTGGTTGAATAGAAAGCTGTATTATCTCTCTTTTGATAACCATAAATTTTAGTTTTATTGGAAAACTTAAAAAATCAGCTAGATTTTTAGTCCACTTTTTCCAAAGTTGGATGCATGTAACTTTTAAGCCAACTGCGAGCGATCAGAAATTTTTTAAATAATTAGAGTTGTCGCTATTCTTGAAATGTTTGTAAAATTTTAATGCATAAGAACAAACTTTAATAGTTTGGGCCTTCTTTTACGATACAACCAAATACGGACCAGTGTGATTGTTTCTGGATTTGTGTGAACTAACACCAATATAGAAAATACCACACTTTTCTGCTATTACACCACTTCCTTATATTTTACTTCTTTGTTCTGCCATGGTGTAGTTGAACTGAATTGAAGTATTTTACAAACACAATGAAGTTGACACAAACACAAAAACATTCAAACAGGGCCGCAATCGGTCATGTAGTAAAAATGGGGTGTAAACAATTATTTTGTTTTTTAGATGAATGTTTAGGTGAGTTAGTAAAATTAAGTAAAAGACATGAACTCGGAATAAAACTGAAACGATAAAAGCTACTTTCAATGATTTATTAATAATTTCATTTCAAAAACATTTTTTATGAACTATTTGATATTAAAATAATACAAAAACTAAACAGCTAAAATACCGAATACGGCCCGAAACACACTGTACAGGTCAGTCTGCGTGAAACCAGTTTTGATTTGTGTACATGAACTGAGTTTGATTGGATTGGTGTAGGCATCCCCTAAATAATCTATGACGACTTCGCTTTTGTGTGCGTGTCAGTCCATCGTCACTACAGCTTTTTTTGTGCGTGAAATTTCGCGCACCTCACGTCGCCTGCCTCACCTCTCTTGCCTTAGAAAACCGGTTTCACGCAAACTGAGCACCACAGTGTATTTTGGGTCAATGCGAACTTTGAGAGAGTGAGCAAGAGAATACATTTTTACCAGCACGGTCACCAAATGATTCGGCTGTCGATACCAAATCATGGGATCAAAGCAGGTTACGTTGTGAAATTAATTACTAGATTTGTGTCTCAGCATGAAAACACGTGACCGGGGATCATACGACCTCCACTATAAAATTGACCTTACTGACCTTCAATAAGTCAGTTTTCATTATTCCCGCTTGCAGTGTTGCAATTTTGGTATAATTCAAGAACAGCAAAAACTCTCGTTTTTAATATTTTTTGTTGGATTATATGTAAAAATTGCAGGCCGCTCGCAATTGGTTAAGAAGTTATTGGCATCCAAAGTTTAAAAAATTGCCTACAAATCTTGCTGTTTTTTTTATCTTGCTGCATTATGGGTATCAAAAGAAAGGTAATGCGAGTACCTATTAACAAGGTATCAAACATGAAAATCCGTGCATAACTTTTTAAGATATAACTATTCTTATATTTACAATTTGTCTGAAAAAGTAGTGGTTTCCCTTTTATGAAACCGCTACACTAAAAATTGTCATATCTTAAAAAGTTATGCATGGAATTTTATGTTTGATACCTTGAATAGGTACTTTTATTATCTTTTTTGTGATATCCATAAAGCGTAGTTTTGTTGAAAAATTAAAAAACCTCAAGATTTGTAGGCCATTTTTCCAACTTTGGAGGCCCATAACTTCTAAGCCGATTTCGAGCGGCCAGATTTTGATTTAGGAGGCCAAAATTCATGTTCATGCCAAAAAATTAAAAGTTATAATTGTCGCTATTCTTGAAATGTTCCGCAATTTTCAAGAAGTTCCCAATATTTACAGATTTACAAACTTTTTAAGAAGATAAGCAAGGTGATTAATTATTAATCTACTTCATAATGAGTTTAACTTTTCTATGGCTAATCTAGTAAAATTCAATCACATTTAGGAATTAATCTAGTCGAGGGCCTGAATCTCGTTTTAATCTCTATAAGCCATATAACTTTCTAGAGTAATATTTATGAACTCTCTTCTTGTATTTATATTGACGCAATATCACTAATTATATTTATACGAATTCTTTATCGTGAAAATATGGCTGAGTTCTTAAATGCATTTATGCAATGCATCAGTGTGTTTTATTTTGTATTGGTTCTAAATACGAAAACTGCGCAACTATGTTGATATTCTTAAAAATAGTATAGTTGCGCAGTTTTGGTTAATAAGTTTCGGACCAATCCACACACTCATAAATTGTATTAATGCAAAAACCCATTAATGCTCACTACCAGAATCCGTTGAGTTTAGCTTTTAAAATTTTCAGCATAAATTTATATTAGCTGCATTCCATTCACATCAAAATAATACAGATTATTTTTTTTTTACATGCAAAGCAAAAACAAAAATAATAATCCTATAACAAATAGGTTTATTTTTGCTATCCATATAAAATTGTAATATAGCCTTTAAAAAATTTTAAACACAGGTGCTGCACCTGAATATTTTTATGAGCTGTCATTTCATTTTATGAATTATTTGTTTGTTTGATACAATGAATATTAGGTAGCCATGACAGCTACCTATTTTCTCACGAGCTGCGACCATCGAATGTTAAACAAAATAAAACATAACAAACCGCGTGTGTCACACACATTGGACGCATTCAGCGGAGCCAACAAGTGCATAATATAATTGCATAATATTACTAATTGAATTAAATAATTTACAATTTTTCTGACGGTTAGAGTAAAACACATTCAGAGAAAAACATCGTTCACTAAGTTATCGCTACCATAACAGTTCACAACAGGTTTGAACGACATACGTTCTCATGACACCTAATAGTTATTGTATCATGATTATTTGTTTGAGTTGACTTTTGATTGCAACTGTAGCGCCCTCCACGAGTGGTTTTTCTTGCCGTTCCTTTGAGAAAATCTGTTATCGCGATTATAATAAGGCGAAAGGAGCGCAGCTATTATTACAAGACGGAAAACTTTGAAGTTTTAAAGAAAATCAAAGGATTTGGGTGTGGTGAAGCATATGATCATAAACGATAAACGATAAATCATAAACGATCATAAACTTAAGCAGAGAAATAAAATAAAAAAAAATTAGAAAAATTATAAATTGGAAAATTTTCATTTCGTAGCGTAGGCGTTCATTTTTACGTAATGTACTTTTTTTAATTATATTTTCTTTTTTCTCGGTGTTTATAAAACAAAATAACTCACCTGAGTAACATTTTTCACTCTTTTAATACTGCATTAACAGTCGCGAACAAGTAAACAAAAAGGATTAAAATGTAAATATTTTTTTTTTTTTGGAAAAAGCATTCTTTGGAAAAGCATAAAAGGCTGAGGATTTTTGAGGAATTTTTTAAAAATGCTTTTATCGCGTATGATATATCATACGTTGTCATTAATGGGTTAAGGAACTCAGCCTATTTTGTTAACCCCGTGTGCCCTATTTGCTACAATTACAAAATGTGGTCATTAGGGGGTTTCGGATGATCCGACATGTCGGACAGATATGGCATGCTTGACGACAAGTCAGATCATTTGAAAGCAAATAAGACAGTCGGACCGACATGTCGGACGAAAATCAAAAAGTTTTGATTTTTCTGCCGGTCAGACCGACTTGTTGGGCATGTGAACGCAAGTCGGTCCGACTTGCTGCATTTTTTTTTATTTCAATAAAAGCGTCAGCGGGTAAACACCGACGAAGCGGAAAAATATAGAAAATTAATATGAACAACGTTAGAAACATTGAATTATAGATATAATTAATTAAAATTAATTAAAATTTCTATAAAGTATGGAAAGTTACTGGTCAATTATAAGGGCATCTAAAAATTGCTTGGCTATTATGCCGATGTGTTCTGTTTGAGAGCCTGCAATGGAATTAAGTCGTCGTACATGTCGGACTGTTCGAAAGCTCAAAAAAATTTGCTCTGTTAATTTGTCGTCGGACATGTCGGATGCAAATCGGATCGTCCGAAACCCCCTATTCTGAATTCTGCGGTACAGGAAAGTCTGTACTGACAAGTTTTTCTTCTGTACTGTTCTTTCTTTGATACTGTGCTGTTCTTTCCTTTGTATTTTCGACTTGCTGGCAAGAAAACTTGTCGTGTGGAAAAGAGGTTCAACTTGTGTGATGTGTTTCATCTTCGCAGAAAAGTATTTTGATGAGTAAACCGGAGTAGATTTTATCCATAGATTTACAACACTTGAAGCGGAGGTCACGAATAAAGTGTAAACGTCAATAACAGCCAAAAACAACATGTGCTGCTGTCAAAAATTTTTTCTTTTAACCCACTCGTTCGTTCCAGTGAAATTGTGAAATTTTCGTTCGTTTTCTTTAAATTTAATTTAAAGAAACTATATCAGCATAGCGCCATGGTGCGCCACAACAATCAACTTCCAGACAATCTGCCGCAGTTGCAAAATCTCATTAAGCGTGACCCAGATTCTTACAAAGATGAATTCAATCAACAGTACCGACACTTTCTCAGCAGCCTTGAAGTGTTCGAGTTGAATCCTAGCGATGAGAACAAAGCTTTGGACGAGTTAGTGATGTTTATAGCACAGGTGGGTGTTTGTGTTCGGAGACATGATAATGAATTTAAACTCATTTATCTTAAAAACTGTCATTGAAGGTTGCACAATGCTATCCGGATGTATGCCTTCAGTTTCCACAACATCTGGTTGACTTGATGCAGAACCATGCAACAACTCTGGATCCAGCGATGCGAAACTGCTTCGTAAAAGCTTTAATCCTACTACGTAATAAGAACTTGATACCTGCTATCAATCTACTAGAGCTCTTCTTCCAGCTTTTGCGCTGCCCCGATAAAAGTCTGCGTAGCTTTCTTCAGAATCACATTATTACAGATATAAAAAACATGAATTCCAAACACAAGGATATGAAACTAAATTCGGTAAGAGCAAAAAAATTTAAAAAGAAATCAATGTATTTACTTTTAACATTTTAGACGCTTCAAAACTTCATGTATTCAATGCTCAAGGATGCAAATCCAAAGGCTGCAAAAATGTCTGCAGATATAATGATTGAACTGTTTAAAAAAAATATTTGGAATGATGCAAAGACAGTGAATGTCATTGCCACTGTTGGCTGCTTTTCGAAAATTACAAAGGTATAAAATGATAACAGTTTAAATTAAGCCTTTTTAATCAAATACTTGCAGGTTCTTGTGGCTTCATTGAAATTTTTTCTGGGCCATGATGAAGAAGACAAGGGCTCCGGTGAGTCGGACAGTGACAATGAAATTGATCTTAAAGGAGCTCTCATGCAGAACCGAATCAATAAAAAGACCAAGAAGCGCAAAAAACAATTGGATCAAATCAAGAAACAAGCAGTCAAAGCCCAGAAGAAAAAGAAGAATGCACCCGCTTTCAATTTTTCAGGCATTCATCTCATACACAATCCTCAAGGCATGGCTGAAGATCTTTTTAAACAGCTGCAAGCGGGTAACGAACGTTTCGAAGTAAAACTGATGCACTTAGATGTCATCTCACGTCTAATCGGCATACACGACTTGTTCCTATTCAGTTTCTATCCCTATATCACACGTTTTCTGCAACCGCATCAGCGTCAAGTGACAAGAATTTTGCAATTCGCTGCACAAGCCTCGCATGAGCTTGTACCCGGCGATATAATTGAGCCCATTCTCAAGACAATAGCTAACAACTTTATTACGGAACGCAACTCTAGTGATGTCATGGCCATCGGCTTGAATGCGACACGTGAGATTTGCTTGCGTTGTCCACTGGCAATGGGCGAAGATTTGCTGCGTGACTTGGCCATGTACAAGACATATAAGGAGAAATCGGTGATGATGGCGGCACGTTCGCTGATCGTGCTTTATAGAGAACAACTGCCAGCGTTGTTGCACAAGAAGGATCGTGGTCGTCAGACTGAGGCACAGGCTGAGCACAAAGTACGTGCCTATGGCGAGGTGGAAGTGCACGAATCTATTCCAGGTGCCGAAGCTTTGTTGCGCAATTCAAAAACCATTGATTTGGGCAGCGATGACGATGACTCAGATTCGCAAGATGGAGAATGGGTGGATGTGTCTCAAAGTGAAAATGAGCTAGGTGCAAGTAATGAAATAGAATCTTCTGACGGGGAAGATACAGGCTCTAGTGAGGATGATGAAGATGCAGTTTCAAATGAAGAAGACGATTCAGATGAAGAGTGCGAACTAGAAACCGATGAAGAGGTTGAGGAAGAGGATCAGAAAAATTACTCCACACAATCTGAAAAGATCTTGAAGTCAAAGAAAAACAAAAAAAAGCAACAAAAGCAAAAAGTTGACACTAAAACAAATCCATCCAATTTGCCTGAAAATGTCAAGATTCTAAATGAGAAGGAAGCCGCACAAGAGTTAGCTCTAACACGTATTTTCAACGATGAAGACTTTAAGCGTATCAACGCTGCGAACCTTAAGAAGACTGTGACCAACAGTCGTAAACGTCCGTTGGAAAAAGACCGTGTTGAATTCGTCAAACTCGATGCCATTGAAATGATTTATAAAAAACGAAAGCACGATAAGGAAACTCGGTTGGAGTCTGTTAAAACTGGAAGACAAGATCGCGAAAAGTTTGGTTGGAAGGATGGACGCAAGAATGAGAATTCCTCGAAGACAAACAAAGAAAAACGAAAAAATAAAAACTTTGGCATGATAAGACAGAAGGCGCGTTCCAAGGTTAAGAAGAGTTTTAAGGACAAGCAACAAGCATTAAGAAAACATTTGCTGAAACAAAAAAAAATGAAGTAGTAGCAAAAAGTGGATCAAGTTATAGCATTAAGTTTTCCGTAACTTTCGAAAAGTGTGGTTTTATTGAAATGTATTTTTGAAGTACTATCAAATGTATCATAAAGATAACTAAATAACAGAAGGAAGTACCTCTATTGAAATCTTTTTTAAATGCAATATACGCAACTAAATAATCGAAATTTTATTATTATTAAGATTAAATTGAGTAAAAATTTAATGTTACTTAAATACAGAAGTTTCTATACTTTAAACAATTGTAAAATTTATCATTTCTTTTTTACCTTCGGCGGCGATCTGAGGATTTCTTTGTTCTTTTTGGACCTTTAACGAAGCACCAATCGACTTGTATAGTTTGGCCCATTATTTCTGATGCATTCAGAGCTTCTTTGGCAGCAAGTGCCTGCTTGTGCGTCTCGTATTCGACTAGAGCGTAACCTTTGGAGAACCCTGTACGGCGATCTAGATTCAAGTGTATATTTTTGATATCTCCATATTCACAGAATTTCTCCTGAATATCATCTTCCTGTGCCTCTTCGTGTATAGAAGTAACAAACAGTATCCATCCCTCTACTGAACGCTGTGGTCCCGGCTCAAGCTCATCGTCGTCTTCATGACGCACCCGTTCGTAACTCTGAATTGGTTCACGTGAATTGCTTTCGCTTCCAAAACCACGTCCTTTGCGCTTTTTTGCCTTTTCTTTTAAGCGCACGATTCCCTCTAAAATGCAAATACACATCCATATACAAATTTGTTTGAAATTAGAATGTTGCCATTAAATATTCTTACGATCTCCATCTTCATCGACCTCGAAATCTTCAGCGTTATCAATGTCCAGAACATCAGCCATTGTTTGTCACTATATTTGTTCAATTTAATTTAAAAAGTTTTTTTGCATTATTCAACAAAATCAGTGAAATAAATCGCCGCGGCAACGTTGTCAAGAAAGATTAGGTAAAAAATATGACAGTAGGTATCGATTTCAGGGCTGCAAGCTACGAAAGGGAAGAACACTAAAATTGTATAAAAAATATTTAACACGGAGGTTACACGAGGCATTACTGTTAAGACAGTGGAAATACGTATTGGTTGGCAAACTTTGTGTCTGTGAATAAAAGTCCAGTCAGTTGGTAAGACAGTTGGCAAGACAGTAGACAAAATAGTAAAAAATTTATATTTTATGAAAAATTTTTTTGTTAAAATTACGAACACGCCAAAGTTTTGCAAATTTCCAATTAATTCTATTAAATGTTATCATCTTCTGTCATTTGATATGCTTAATATCATTCTATTGTCCTAGATACTGTCACAACTACTGTCTACAGAAAAGATAAGACAGTAAAGCAGACAGTAGCAAATGGGAGTGTGTATGGGTAAAAATTTGTGAATGTGTTGCGACTGTCTTCCCAGCCAGACACCTAACAGCAAAATATGCTATATATATGGCTTTATACGTGATGTTCATATAAAATTCTCCATATATTGTAATTAAGGTTTGTTGTAGCATACGCACAACGATGTGCAGATTATACGGACAAGTTCCTTTCTGTGTGATCTGGCATCTCTGTTTGCCACACATGTTTTGCCCATAAAAAAAGGTTAAGCTGAACTGCTCACACCAATAACAAATTCAGCTGTGCACTCTTCTCCCCCCATGCCGTTGTCATGACGACCCCTTCCCAAGAGATTAATTTGTAAATTTTATTTTTTCAATAAACAATTTAATTTAAGATTATGGCTTGGTAATTAATGTATGTATCATCACACACAATTTTTATAAAATACATGTTTTTATATAAATAGCAAAATGGCACCAGCGACAGCAGCAGTTACTTGAAAATGTTTAAAGTTGAAATGCAGGTTTATGTTGATTATCCAGTTAACCAAATATGTTTCCCGGGAATCTGCTTGGTTTTCTGAAAATAAAATTTTTTTAATTTGAATTACATTATATTATTCGTATACTTCCTTTCGATTGCACTGCTTATTTTGTTTGGTTTGTTTTTTTTTTTTTTGCTACTTCAGTATATTTTTAGCCGTAATAGAGCAAGATATACAAACATTTATAACTTTCCTTTTATTATCATAACATCAGAACGTATGAATTAGTGAAAACCAAATTTTGTTTCGATGTGTTTGTGAATGCGTTAGAGCTGTCCAGCTGGGTTAACAGTACTGTCTCTCATAACCCCCGTGTAAGCTATGTGCCATGGCAAAATTAGACAAGTTTGTACAAGGGACGTACGAAAAACACCATAAAAAGCATATAACTCATAAATGTTTTATATTAAATGAGAGTGAATTCTCGAGCTTTAATAATTTTCTTTAAATAATTCATAGTAATACGGTAGTTTTTGAGAAAACAACAGTTTTATGTAAACCAAAATGTTATTTTTATTTACAAATTGTTATGAAATGTGAAATACTCAGTGGATTTCAAATACTTAAAATTTTTGCGAAATGTATTTTATTGTGTTTAAAATAATACCTCAATCACCTTATACTACGTTTACATACAGAGATTTAAACGAGGTTAAGTCCCTCAACGAGATTAACTCCCAAATCTTGTTGAGTTTTTTAAGATTAATCTTCTAAAAAATTTTGCAGCTCTGTAAATATTGGGAGTAAAGACATAGCCCTAGCCTAAAACAAAATAAAAGGAAGCTAGGAAATACCAAAATAAATCTCTTTCACACTAGTGTAGACAGTATTTATTACAAAATGGGATTTTCTTAGTCTGGTTTGTTTTAATGTCGTATGTAAACGTAATATTAGTCGGTAATATAATAAGAAAAATATTGGAAGTTTCCGTAGATCATCAATGAAGGCAAATATTATATTAAAAAATCGATAACACGAGAACAAATCGATAAATATATTTTCCCTCGGCCATTCCTTTTTTTTTAAGTACTTTACGGGGCGTGTCGACAAGCAGTAAGTCATTGCTTTCCATCTATAAAATTCTATTGCAAACAATGGCAATCAACATATAACTTTATCATTTATTAAATAAATTAATTATTTTATAAATTTCTTCCGCATGCTATTTCATTTTTGCCATGTATTGCCAAATTCGGCAATTGAGTGGTCTCCATTAGCAATATTTGATGTTTGACAGATGGCATGCAATGAATTAATGCTAGTCGAGACGCCCTGTTATGAATCCATTGTCAAATTGCGGCGCCCCAGTTATCGTTATCTCCCCTTTCCGATGCATCGATCTCTAATTCATTCACCTTGTAGTATATTCTTTTCTGGGAACAATTATGTATTCTTTCTGAGATTAATGTATAGGGTGTTTTTTATAGAGGGATGCAGCTTTGAGTTGGCATCACTGCTTTATTTGACTCATTTAACAGCTGATACTTGCTTTTTGTTTAGTTTGCTTTGACATTTTAGTATGGATCGACTTACACCAGAGCAACGCATGCAACTATAAAAAAACATGTTGACCTTAAAAAAAATCATTTTTTTTAATGTAGACCGCAAAAGTATAATGGTCCAGTTAGCCTCGCATGGCATAGCAGTGCATGGCTTAACAAGCGTCACATCGAAATCTGTTCAATAGGATTGGTGTGTATCTGATTATGCACAACATGGCAACGCATGGCAATGCTCAGATAAAAACAGAAATGCATCTCTGACTACATAGATAAACATGGAAGATCTATTTCATTTTGATATCTGTGTATTCTTCTATGTATTTGACGTTTTGGCAAAACAGATGTGAAGTTGTAAAATTGTTTGATCAAGTGCGGTTAATTTATTAAAATAAAATCGTTGTATTCTTCTTTTTTATTGTTTTATTTTGACCATGTGACTATGCTTTGCATAATCACCATTTATTTAGCTGTGTGCTAGCTGCTTATCTGCGTTGCATGCGCTGCTGTGCCATGCGAGGCTAACTGGACCATAACAAATGCAGAATAGTCTTGTATGTAAAATTCAACGGTTCTGCCCTCTTGAAAAAACAAAAAAAAATTTACATTAATATTTTGTGCTATGAAAATTGTAAAAAGCAAAATGTTGCAATTTTGAAAAATTTCTGACATTGAATACAATTTATTTTTTATTAAAGTAGTTAATTTTAGCCTATAGATCCTATAGCAAGATGCATACACTTATGCAACAATTTCTCACATATTCTTAACTTTAATGTTTCAGAAAGTCAGTTCATATTAATTTTATTTATTCTATTTAACTAGTTTGTAAGATAGGGAAATATAGTCTGTAAGATTGTAAATCGGTAGACGAAAATAAATAAATTTTAATAAAACTGAATTGCTCTATGAATTTTTGATTGGATATTTGTAAAAACTTCCATACAGTCAGCACTTTACAAAGCCTCAATCGTAAATACATCGGAATTCAAAACAACGAGTATTAGTTCAGCCTTGCCAATAAATCGCTACTAACTTACAAAATTCCGACTTTATCATTTCGACTTTTAGTATTTTTTCTACTAATAAAAAAGTAGTTTATAAAAAAATGCAGTTTCAGCTTTAACCAGCGTTGCCATAATCATAGTTTTAACTGTAAACAACAGTTTTTTAAACAGGCTTACAGTATTTTAAAATGGCTCGTAGTGCAAATAACAGTTTTTTAATTTCAGATTTGAAAAAAAATTAAAATACTTTTTGTTACTTTTCTTCTGCATGCTAGACTTTGTACCAAGAAAGATCTTATATCTTTCTTAAACTCGTTGGTTACCTGTAGAGTTGACTGTCAATCAGCTTCTCAGCTGGCATGATCTATAAAAAATGTTTTTTACACGAAGACTTACTAAAATTTGTCACAACTTAAATCATAATTAGTATTTTACAAAATCCTCAGTTTAAGCTTTATATAATATTTTTTAAATTTATATTGAAAGACAAGTAAAATAAAAAAAATGCTTGGATGTAAAATTTTCGCAAATTATTGTTCAGAAAATTTTTGTAATATTTTATAAAAAATTAGATTGTTAACGTAACTGAATTTAAAAAATTTGATATTAACAATATTGACGATTTTAAACCTCTGAAAAATATTTATTAAGGTAGTGAAATATCTATAGCATTGACGAGTCAACTCATAAATTACCACAATGGGAGGAATTCGACTTCAGAGAACATTTCGTAAAACTTTATGTTGAGCTATGTAATTAATAAACTGATAAATTAATATCATAGTATTTGAACATTTGGCTTTAAAAAAACCATCTTTCAGTTGAAACACTAGCTTTCTAGCGAATCAAAAAACTCGTTTCATTTCTATGGTACATTTCGACAAGCTGTATTGAAATAAGTAAGAAGCAACTAGCACAGATGGCAACCTTGGCAGAGTTGATGGCGGTGATCTATAAAAAGCCTACTGCTTTAAAATGTCATATGAATAAATAGCCAATTTGAACGTTCAATTTGTTCTATATAATTCAAATGAATGAATTCCAAATGTGTGAAATCATATACGACTTTAAACAGTGAGTTGATCACAGCTTAATCACTCAAAGACTACTGAAGAGAAAATGTAGCGATTTCCGAAATAGACTGTCTAGTCAGCTAAGTGATTGACTCTATACAGAGTTGTTGTTGTTGTTGTTGCCTTCTTAAAAAACTTACTTGCTCTAAAGCTCGCAATTAAATACATCTGATAAATTAATTTTAATTTGATAACTTGTGTCTCAACTAAAGTTTTAAAAACTTATTTATAACCATCTATTTCGATACTGATTCCACATTTGACAAATTTTATAAGCATTGATAAAATGCACGAAATTGATGATGAATGGCGCGAATAAAACACTTCAATTTAGCGATTTAAACTGAAGTGTTGACAGTAATAATGAATATTTTTTGGAATTTATTTTTAAAATAAAAAGAAGCAATGAAGTGAAGCATTTTCTCTTTTAGGAAAAATGGTTTCTGATGCTTTTTTCATTCCAGCTTCCAGAATATTTTCAGTGATTTATGAAAATAAAACAAAACTTATACATAAGTTACAAATTCCCGCACTTAGTGGTATTATCAGAACAAAAGGTCTCCTAAAAAGAATGCATCGAATTGTATTAAATTTGATAAATCAACCAAAATAAATAAAAAAAAAATTGATTCGTCAATTTACGAAAATTAATGAGTCTAATTTGAAAAAATAAAAAAACTGTGATCAAATGCTATTCAAAAGTACAAATTGTCGCTGCACCAACAAATAAATACTAATATTCAAGGTGCTTAATTTTTTGGGTTAAATTTTTTTTTTTTTTTTCAAAATACAGTTGTTTTTAAATTACGGTTTCTTTTGTAAAATATCTGCCAACGCTGGCTCCAACCAAAGTTCCAAATAACCAATAAAAGTAAATTTCTTATTGGTTGCGATCAAAAGACACAAAATTTACTCAACTGTGGCACAACCGTTGAGTATGTGCTTGCTGAACGCAGCTCATCAGTTTCTGATTAGCTCAATGTGTTGATTGTTTTGGTTGCGAATTATTTTTCCGATATTCTAACTCAAAGTGTTGCGGGTGCGTCATGAAGACGACGGTGAGCTTGAGCCGGGACCACAGCGTTCAGTAGAGGGCTGGATACTGTTTGTTACTTCTATACACGAAGAGGCACAGGAAGATGATATTCAGGAGAAATTCTGTGAATATGGAGATATCAAAAATATACACTTGAATCTAGATCGCAGTACAGGGTTCTCCAAAGGTTACGCTCTAGTCGAATACGAGACGCACAAGCAGGCACTTGCTGCCAAAGAAGCTCTGAATGCATCAGAAATAATGGGCCAAACTATACAAGTCGATTGGTGCTTCGTTAAAGGTCCAAAAAGAACAAAGAAATCCTCAGATCGCCGCCGAAGGTAAAAAAGAAATGATAAATTTTACAATTGTTTAAAGTATAGAAACTTCTGTATTTAAGTCACATTAAACTTTTACTCAATTTAATCTTAATAATAATAAAAATTTCGATTATTTAGTTGCGTATATTGCATTTAAAAAAGATTTCAAAAGAGGTACTTCCTTCTGTTATTTAGTTATCTTTATGATACATTTGATAGTACTTCCAAAATACATTTCAATAAAACCACACTTTTCGAAAGTTACGGAAAATTTAATGCTATAACTTGATCCACTTTTTGCTACTACTTTCATTTTTGGTTGCGAATTATTTTTCCGATATTCTAACTCAACGTGTTGAGCTAGAAAGTTTGTCAGTTTGAAGAATTTGATTTCTTAGAAATAAAGCAGAAAACTAACGCAAAAGTAAGTGAAATAAAGCAAAGAAAACAAAAATTTTATTAATAAATAATAATTATTGAAGAAATGAGTGGCCCAAGATGGTTAAAGTTGACTACCATCTTGGAAACTGCATTTATCAAGTTACAGATAGGGAAGAGTGCATATGAAGTTTCAAAGTGGTATATTCAGTTAAAAAATTTCTTAAAACTTAATACATTGTAATTCCTTAAGACACGGAGCTACTAACAGCACAAACAATGCTTTCCACATCGTCTATTTCATCATCTACACAAATATCAATTATTTTGTCCAAGTTCATATTATTAATATATATTCTTTATTTTTTGAGCCAAATTGTAACAATTTCTGAAACCACTGTGTCAGAAAACTTAACATAGTGTTCAGAAGGCACACAAGTAGCAGAAACTGATTCTGATCACTTACTCAACGCGTTGAGTAAATTTTGTGTCTTTTGAACGCAGCCACTGTCATTCTGAACACTGATATTCTCAATCTTTTTTCAAATTGCAATATCTTGTAATGATGATTGAACATACAGATTTGTTGGAAGATTTAAACTTTTTAAATATGTGTGCGTCCATGAGAAAGCAAAAAAAAATTACAAAACACGTTTTTCAAAATCTTGGCCAAATCATGACTGTTGTTTGCTGTTGAGATTACTATCACAACAAACTCTTCCACAAAGGAGCAAAACGCTTACTTCATCTCCTTCGTCCAATCGATTTTAATTAAAGTCGACATTTTCATCTGTTTATTAGTAATTCTCGTTAAATTTAAAATCAATTGGATCAAGAGAAATACTTAGTCGACAATATTTCTCTACGACACTAGGTCTGTTTCCGTCCTCGATTCAAGTAACTTGAAGCTGATTGAAAGCGTTATTTTATACATTTTTGAATCTCGAGAGAGAAGAATAACATGCAAAATGTCATTCTCCATTCTATTACAATTACTTGAAGTTTGTACGGGAACAGACCTATTATTTGTGGTAATATTACCCACTAATTGTTAAGTTCAGTTAATTTTAATATTTTGGTAAGAAATTTGGGTCATTTTTACCATTTTTAAATTAGTTTTTGTGGAACAAATTATACACTGTATTAACCTTTAAATAGAACTCTTAAGGAGTATAGATCACTTTGCTCTAAAATCAATATTGATTTTGCTGATAGTAACAATGTTTTTATGTAAGCTCTTAATTCTCATTGCATTAAAGTTATTGTAGCGTAGCTGTTACTGACAAGAGAGTCTAAACAAGACTTAAATTGTGCATACATTGCTTGTCTGAAAAAATTCATTATTTATAGACAATAAACTAAACTAAAAAAATAGTGCTGACAATATGAAATAAAAAAATGTTGCATTTATTATATTCTTTTCTCAGATCAAAAGAAAATGCTTCATTTTGTGAGGGTAGAATTTTTTCAGAAAAGAATGTGCTATTAGTTTGTCTTCGGACTTGCGCCGTCTAAAGTAGTGTTAATTGGCACCATTTATGTACAATTTTATTTTGTAAAATCTTTTACATTTGCCCAGAATTTCGCAGATCCCAACCACAAATCCCCTCCATTCAAATGGCAGCTGCTCGCGAAACAAGATTTGTAATTCTGTGTGGATTTAATAATAATTGTGAAAATTACATAAACAAATTACATCAAAAACAATTTTACAGATACATTGAGTGGTTAGTCAAAATAATTGAAGTATGTGCAAAGTATTAAAGACAATTCGTAGTTTTAGAGTCGCACGTTTGTAATCTAAAAATGTTTGCATAAGTGGTTGCGTGGGGCCATGATTCTCGGCCGGCGTCGTTGAACGCTTATCAGCCTAAGCACCGCACCAGCCACACTTTATTATAACACTATTGCAATCGCTTCAAAATAATAAGTGACTAGGCAACAGCTGCTGACCGTCAATAAAGCAGTTCAAACGGCAATTCAGTTATTTAACACTTGATTAATTGACGCAGATTGTTATTTATTAAGTACTTTTTTCAATATATAAATCAATACTTTAGCGCACGCGTTGTTTTGCTTTCAGAATCCGAATTGGTAAGGTTTTCAATCATTCAAGTTTTACAACATCAGTTCTAGGAATTTTCTGCTGTGGAAAATAACGATATGTACTCCGGTGATCTGGAGCTAGACCAACAAATTGTGTTATGGCTAAAATGGGACAGAAATGAGAAAACAAAGCAAGAAGTGCAGCAGCTGGTGGAACAGTCCAATTGGGATACACTACGTAAACGTTTGCTGCAACGTCTGGCATTTGGGACTGCTGGCTTAAGAGGTTGCATGCGCGCTGGGTTTGACTCCATGAATGATTTAGTTATCGTACAAACAGCACAGGGTCTGTGTGAATATGTATTGAAACAATTTCCTGAGCAACATGATTGGACGAAGCGCGGCGTGGTCTTTGGCTATGACGGACGCTATAATAGCAAAAGATTTGCAGAGTTATCTGCCTGTATTTTCATTAATCGTGGAGTTAAAGTGTGGCTCTACAGCAAAATGGTTGCTACACCTTTCGTGCCCTTTGCCATCTCTCAGTTAAATTGCTTAGCCGGCGTCATGGTGACTGCTTCACATAATCCCAAAGAGGACAATGGCTACAAAGTATACTGGGCTAATGGTGCTCAAATTATATCACCACACGATAAGGCTATACAAAAAGAAATATTGCAGAACCTCACACCACTGGAGAGCTCTTGGCAGACGGACAAACTAGAAAACAGCGATTTGTTGGCAGACCCATATACAGAAATGTTCAGTGCCTACTTCCAAGCACTACTTAAAAATTTACCCAAAAAGTGCAGGGAGACAAACGAAGCGAGCCCTTTGCGCTTTGTTTACACAGCAATGCATGGTGTTGGTTACCCTTACGTGGAAGAATCTTTTCGTATTGCCAATCTCAAACCTCTCATAACTGTTGCAGAACAGCGTGATCCAGATCCAGAATTTCCAACTGTAAAATTCCCAAACCCTGAGGAAGGTAAAAGCGCCTTGAAACTATCCATTAAAAAAGCCGAAGCCGAAGGTGTGACAATAATTCTAGCCAACGATCCGGATGCAGATCGTCTGGCATGTGCGGAAAAGGATTCAACAACCGGAACCTGGAAGGTAACAAAAATATTTCCTAATAATATCAAAACTTTAATGCGCATTTCATAGGTTTTCAACGGCAATGAACTAGGTGCTTTAATTGGTTGGTGGTGTGTGCAAAACTATAAAATTTTGCATCCTGAAGTTGATATCACCGAATGTTACTTGCTTGCCAGCACAGTAAGCTCAAAAATTTTACGCTCAATGGGGCAACAAGATGGCTATAACTTTATCGAAACCCTAACTGGTTTCAAATGGATGGGTAATCGTGCCGTTGAACTTATAAAGTCAGGGAAAAAAGTACTATTTGCTTTTGAAGAAGCCATTGGTTTCATGTTCTCCGACGCTGTTCTTGATAAAGATGGTGTAAGTGCAGCATGTCATTTGGCAACAATGGCCTGTCATCTACAAGCAACTGAAGGCATTAACTTAACAGAACAGTTGCGTAGAATTTACGACAAGTATGGTTATCATTGCACAAACTGTTCATATCTATTTTGCTATGAAGCTCCAGTTATAAAGCGTATTTTTGAGCGCTTACGCAATTTTAAGAATGGCCAGCCAAACACATATCCTACCTCAATACTGAATGGAAAATTTGAAATAAAGTATGTGCGGGATTTGACCACTGGTGTGGATACATCACAGCCTGATGGCAAGGCTACACTTCCGATCAGTTCCAGTACGCAAATGATAACGTTCAGTTTTGAAAACGGTTTAGTTGTAACATTGCGTACCAGCGGTACAGAACCAAAGATCAAATACTACGCCGAATTGTGTGCAAAGCCAGAGGAGAAGGATTGGCAACAACTTCGAGTCAAATTAGATCACATGGTTACAGCCATCGTTGAAGAATTTTTGCAGCCTACGGTAAACAATCTCACTGCTAAAAAAGACTAAGCAGCTCTAAGAAGTAACTTTTTTCGATAGCTATAGTTGTTATCGGTTTGGCATTTTGTAATTTCATCATATTTATAAAATCACACATTCTGTGATCTCACTCATGAATGTGTACATTTATTATTTAAAGTTTGGACGTTAATAGTTGACAACACATTCCAACATGTGTGTGTGTGTGTGTGTACAATGTCATTCGTTATTTTTTTTTTTAAAGATCAGCTAAGAGCTTATGTCTGTTGTATTAGCTGGTGTGGTGTTTATTATTGTTACGCGAAGCTTTTGCCAAACTGCACAATATCTATGATATGCATATAGAGTTCCTTGAAAGTGTTTATTTATTTGTTTTTAAATATAAAACCAAATTATATTATCTATCTGTATATTTGTTGATACCGTTTAGAATAATTCATAAAACTTAAATAAAAGTAAAATATCGGCATGTACGCTTATGATTTACTGAGGAAATCTTGAAACCAACAAAATTCTTAAGTTTTCTACTATTTATTAATTGTGTTAATTTTTTTTTTTTTTTTTTATTTATAACGAAGTTGTTATGAGAGGAAATGTACTTGTTTACCAGTTATTTCTTAAATACAGTGTAGCTGCGAGGCCTCTGAAGATTCTTTACAATTCTCAATTACATTTGTTCAGACTTGGCCGCTAAAACACTGATGACATCTACTTTACACCGTTAGCGACGATAAGAGAGAAAAAATTACGCACAAAATTGAGAATCAAAATTTTTTTCTGCTTAATTATTTGACGAAAATTCTACAAAAAACTCGTCAAATTCTGTAGAACGATTTTGCCAGTTCAATAAAGTTTTTAAGCTCAACACATTGCGTCAAAATGGAAGAAACAAGTTTTTTTGTGGATGACTAAGAAAATTTATGTGTCGATAAGAGCTTAAGTCTGATTTGAAAGTTTCGGTAAATCTTGTTTCAAACTTTTTAATCACCATATGATTTAGAAATGGTCTTTTGTTTTTTGTCAAAGTGTTTTGTTATAACTTTGGCTAGGGTCATGCTAGAAGCTCCGGACTTTATGTGTTTATAAAGATGTATGAACACATCTTCATCAACAACTCCGTTCTTTCTTAAGTCGACTTAAGCGATTATTGCTTGTGAAAATAGATTTATTGGATATATTCAGAACTCTGGCAAATAAAATCCGAAAAATACAAACAAAAAACGCGGCACGATTACGATTTCCGGGGCGCCGCGATTTGAAAGTGTTTTCTGGTAGAGAAAAACAAAAACAAATGTTTGGCCGAACAAAAAATCTATTACTCAACTAGTTATCGAGCTAACGATTTTTTAGTTTTTTTTTTTTTTGCTAAAATATCTTCAAAAAAACATCCATTTCTTTGCCATTATCCAATTGATATAAAAGATTGGTATGTCATTTGAAAGATAGTTAAATAACCTTTTCAATGATCTACAATACTTATATAATTGCAAGCGTATTTGTAATTTTATATGCAAAACTATATCATATTTATAATTTGTATAATTTATATTATAATTTATATATAATTTATATTATATTCATATTTATAATTTGTGTACTAAATTTACGTTATTAAGGTACTAAAATTTTATTTTTAAAGCTTAAAATTTAACCTTTCATTTGATATATTAATATACACATATATATTCTTCACAACTTACACTATATTACATAAAACTGATCAACTAAAAATTTAAAATTTTTTTCGCTGCCTAGAAAATCCTACTCATTCATATAAATATTACAGCTACAATGTTGCCTTAAGAACAGTAATTTATTGTAAAGGTAATATAAGAAAATATAGAATTAGAATACAAAACAACTTAGGTAAATATGCTTGAATTAACAACTTTCCGTACAAGGGCAAATCATTTCATCATAAAAAAACACATAAAAAATTAAATAAATCATATGTTTTATATACCAAACAAAAGATAAATTTTCAGGCTTCAATAATTTCATTTTGACATCTACAGGCAAAGCGGGAAGCGGGAAGGTGACATGTTACGTGAGGCAGGAATTTTAAAAATTTTGCGACTCATTTTGACGTACGTCAGAGTGAAGTTTGTTCTGTTGATTTATTTTCCTGTTTTTGAGGCTGTTCAGGCGCAGTTATGGCGCGAATTAATTTTGTTTATTCATAGTTCGCAAATTATTATTGTTTAAATTATGAACATTTCTGTGTTTAATATATCAAAAGAAAACAACAGGAAAAAAACAATAAACGTCGAAATAAGGCTGCCTCAAAGTGAGGCAATAATTTGTGTGTGAACACCTGATAGCTAGCTTATGCCAAAATGAGGCCAATGAGTCGCCTCTTTTGGGGCAAGTCTGAACAGCCTCATACTAATAACGGTAGTTTTTGAGAAAATAACATAAAAGCAAATATTTTACTTTTGCATACAAATAGCTATAAAATATTAAATACTCAACGGATTTGATTCATTTAAAATTAATATAAAAGCTTTATGTATTTCAAATAACACCTTAATCAGCAATATTGGTTATACACATAGAAAAATATAGATAGTTTTCTTAAAACAAAAAAAAAATAAAAATTTTCGATAAAAATCAATAACTTCAAAACAAGTCGATTAATAGATTTTTCCTTCGGCCATTCTTATTTTTTGTTAAAGACCTTCCTGAATCCATTGTCAAATCGCGGCGACCCGGAAATCGTAATATCGCCGAAAACGCGTATGGGTATACTTCGGCCTTACCTGAACCAACTCTTTCACCCACAATCGTTTCTAGAGGTGGGTAATAGCACAATTTTTTGTGTGTTGACTCACCAGCACATGTACGCCTTTGTGTGTAAGCACACTGTGCTAGCACAATTGTGCCACAATCGAAAAAAGCACTTATAAAAGTGTCGATAACAAATAGAGTGGTAACACCCTTTTCTATTGATTTGCTTACAATTTTCACAAATTGCATATTGTCAATTATTGCAAGTAAACCAAAGTAAAAGCAAAAACAACTTAACTAAGCAAAAACTTAAAAATGTAAGCAATGCAGTGCATAGTAGCGATAACCAATGAGTGTCAGTGAAGAAGCTTAGCACAACACTCTGCTATTCATCTCAACACAGCACACAAAAGTAACTTTACGAGCAAAAGTTCGTCAAAGCTCTGCTCTTTCTGTGCTATTGTGCCACTATGTGAGTCAACGTAGTGTGCTAGCTTACATGGCACACTACAGAGATTCAGCATAGTGCCATAGCACAGCACTGAGTTACCCACCTCTAATCGTTTCTCTTTTATTGATTTATGCCAAGGTCAAGGTTGTGGCACTTGAGAGAAATACACTCTTTTTCCGCCTTTGCTCGAACTGTCACTGTGCTTTTCTTTGTTCTAAGCATTCATTTTCTTCATTTCTTTTCATCCATTCTGACAGTTCGACCGAGCTCGCTCTCAAGTGCCACAACCTTATAAATAAGCCTTGGCCACGGTGTCAAGACAAGAATGGAATTCTAAAAATTTAACAATGTGAACCGCGCTTTTGGTAAAGTTAATGCCCTGAACACATTCTCGACTATACGACATAACAACTCGACATGAAGAAAGTGTAAACAATCTGGAAAAATCATACAATTTTTTCATTCACGCATATGCAAACCCTTATATTTGTGCTGTTATCACTCTACAAATCGGAAATAATTCTATACCAGTGGTAGCAACATTGTCATGTCGCTGCTACATTTTCATCAAATTAACATCCATAAGAAAATGGATGTTAATTTGGTCCGCCTACACGGAACAGTGTAAGTCCAAAAAACTTAGGCTGTGTGCGAATTGATCTAAATGCAACCTAAACTAAATTGAGTCGTTAAGGCAGTGCTTCCTAAATAATTTAGGAAATCCTCGAGCTACCTAAATGCTTCCTAAATTAGGAAGCACTGCATTATCGACACTATTTAGTTTAGGTCGCATTTAGATCAATACATATAAAATTTTTTATTAATACACTCACATTTGATTCACTGTCCGCGGGTCGCTGTTCACTATTGCCCATATTACACGATGTCTGTTTGCACGACGAACAATGAACACATTTTACGCTCTTTCACATTTTGTCCGCTGCTAGGTCACATGACAGAAATCAGAGATAAAGAGATGGGAAACTCTGTTGAAGAGGGATAGCATTAAGTTAGATTTTACGTTAAATTGGCTCCAATAATAACACAAAACATTTATATGTGGTCGTAAAATCAACGGAAAACAACCCTGGTTTATGGTAGATTGAAGAATATCATCAGTTGTTGCGTTTGAGGTCCGATAACTGTAAAACTTCATATTATAGGAAAAAAATGGTTAACAAAAGGTATACCACAAAAAACGTCGGAAAAACAATGGAAAACATCCCTGAAACATCATGGTGAAATCATCTTAGAATAATTACACCATAGGAATCAGTCCAAGCAGTGTTGTCGTTAGGAAAAATTTATGAATACTTTTTTAAGCCTCAGTGTAAGTTTGAATACTTTTTTCAAAAATCTTTTTTATATGAATATATGTTTTTTTTTTTTTGCAAAAATATAAAAAAGTAGGAATTTCCTTAAATTCCACAAAAACGCTAAGAAAAATTATGACACTGAGACATTTTTGGACAGTACTTTCTTATCAAAAAATAAAATTTGTGATAAATATATTAAGTCTGCCTCATAGCTCAGCTGCTGCTGAACAAATATTTTATAATTTAAAACTTACTATAAACAATAAGTGGCGGCCGTAGCCTAGTGGGTAGAGGGCGTGGCCCCTAAGCTAATGAACTGCGGTAGCCCGGGTTCAAATCCAGCTCAGACAGAAAGTTTTTTCAATTGAATTAATTTTTCTGTTCGGTCGTCACCTCTCTGCAGGCAATGGCAAACCTCAGAGAGTAAAAATTGCCATTTAAAGCTTCTTGAGAACATAAGCCGTTCGGAATCGGCATAAAACACGTAGGTCCAGTTCTCGGTCATTTGTGATCAAACATTTATACACGCACAACACAATTGATCAATAGAAGCTAGGTCAAGGTCCTTCCAAGGAGTGAAATGGCTAGTTTTTTATTTTTTTTTTTTTATAAAGAATAAGACTAGTAGATTTTTTTTTGGGAATAGGTAAGAGTATATGGTTTTGCAATATACTTAAAAACGAATCATTTTGAATTTTTAAATTTAATAAAAATAGAGGGCAATACCAACCCATTTTATTTATATTGCACTAAACTGAATAAGCTATTAAATGACTTTTTTATGTATTTATATATTATTTTGTATCATAGCTGTTAAATAATTATTACTAATCTTATTCATAAGCAATTCGATTATTTTTTTAAAAATGTGAAATAATTGATTAAGGACCAGTTTCACGACCATTAGATAAAAAATTAGTTAACTAACTAAAGGCTATTAGTTAACTATAACTTTTCATGATTTGCGTTTCACAATGCCTTAGTTAACTAATAGCAATTTTGTTAAAAAAATATGGCAGCACTGTATAAAATATATGTTTCTGACATTTTCTTTACATTTAATTTTTTTGCACAATTGAAAAAACAATGGATGCGATACAAAGTGAAAATGAGAGATGTGCTAATTTCTCATCAAATGGAATTGATTTTGTTATATGCATTTTGGAGAAGGAGACTGCTGCAACTGTCAAAACGAAGTTGATAGCTCATACAAAATCTGAAAACGATGAAAATGCGATAAGAAAGCGAAAATAGGCAAGAATAGCAAAATGCCTGAGTTTGACAATTCTGGCTATGAGAAAGAGAGCGCAGTCTGAAATGCATATACCTTCTCTAATTCTGCCATGATTTTGTTTTGGAGATAGTGAAAAAATACAAACACATAATTGAATGCAAAAATCCGATAACTAGAAGTGGCTGAGAAAGAGAAAACATGGTTAAAAATTGAAGCAGAACACAATTGCAAATATGCGGAACAGACGTATCAATATATGTTTGACGTTTTCCTTTTTGATTTTATTTTTTTCTTCATTCTGTTAGTTAACTAATGGTTTAAACCATCATCACTGGTGGCTTAAACCATTAGTTAACTTTGAATGTAAAACTCAAATCTGTTAGTTAACCTCTGGTCAGAGGTTAACTAAAGATCGTGAAACTGGCTCTAAGTACAATTCTTTTCTGTTCGTAATCGTAATATAATAATAACAAAGTATAGCAGTGAGAGGACTGCTGACCGAAGCGAAAACCTATATATAAAATATAAATGGAAGACGTTGTCCTGCCACGGACCGCCTTACTGCTATATAAGAATTTTCATGCTAATAGGGGGTTTCGGACTATGCTACATGTAGGATGGATTTGACAGGTCGGACGGACATGTAGGATGTGCGAAAGCTCATACTGCAGCCCGTCCTACATGTAGGATGAAATCAAAAAGTTTTAAAAGTTCCGCTCTGATCTTGTTCTTCTATGTGCGTCCTTGTTTGTAGATTTCCTTGGTAATTGTTGTTGGCGCAGTTAGCCGGAAATTTTTTGTAGGTGTTGTGAATTCTAATCGTGTAGCTACAGTTGGCATATGAAACTAGAAATATTTTTGTTAAGACTTATAACAAATTATTAAATTTTTATATATTACTGAAACTATTTCTTTTAAGCAAAAGTGTTACCATATCAAAAATACATATAATTAAAGTAATTTATTTAAATTATTTCATTATTGTTTAATATAAAAAATTAAAGCTTATTTATATCAATTTATATCATAACACTAACGCAATATACATGTTCACCATATCTATATTGCGTTGTGTATTAAAAATAGAATATTCTAAAATTAAGAAATATCTATAGCTTATAAATTATATATAATCCATATAAGAAATTAAGCTAAACAGTTTTAAAAAATAGAATGCTTAGAATAAGCAGACCTTAGTTATCAATTACTACTGAAAATATTAATTATTTTGCAGGTTTAATACGTAATTGTTATTATATAAATATACATAAATATTCTTTAAATTTCCTCAATGAGCTAAATTGTTCATATATATGAACTATATATATGTAAATATGTAAATATATACATATATATATATATGTATATATATATATATGTATTTCCGATACGGTAACACTTTTACTAAAAACAAATAGATTTACCAATATTATATATACTCTTTAATTCATATGTATAAACTGTTTTCTAAATTAGTTCGATGTCATATGCTGACTGTAGCTACAAATAAACATTCACAAAAAAATAAAGCTTACTGTACAACAATAACTACTTAGTAAATTTACAACAACAACGCAAAGAGAATTACAAGATCCCAGCGGTTGCTCAGCGTTAGAGGGGATGAACCGAATTGGCGGCGTAAAATATACAGCACTTTGCATGCTATATTTTCTGTTTGCCTGCTGTTTCGTTAATTTTTTTTAATTTTTTAACAGTTTTTTAAGTTTACAATATTACAAGTTTACGAAATATGTTGCAAGTACAAGCTCTCGAATTGAATATGTCGCAAATTGATAAAATGCAAATAAAATAAAATATTTGCGCTAAAATACGACCAAAATGTCAAAATTTGTAATTGTCAAAATTTATCGTCCATTTGACACAGCAAAAGAGACAAATTTATTTCAACACACACAAATTTTATTCAACTTGATATTTTCTATCCTGCCACGACTGATTGACACACAGCCATAGTTGACAACTCTGAATATAATTTGCCGCAGTGCTGAAAATAAAAAGCCACTGACAAATACAACAAGTGTGAAAATTGTCAAACTTTGTTTGACGATATGTAATAAAATAAGAGCGTGCATGTAATTATTTGAATGTTCAACATATGCCTTTATCACAACTTAAAGATTAAAATGTTAAAACACTCAATCCATACATTATTTTTCTTGTTTGCAAACGAAGTTCCAGCAGAAAAAAGAAGAAAAAGAAGATCAATCCATTTTTAAATCTCACCATGAATAGCAGGTGTTTGAGTAAAAGCAAATTTTTCAAAAATGTTGACAAATACAACAACTGAAGAAATTGCCAAACTTTAAAGGCATATATATATAAATATAAACCGAATTAATAATAAGTTGTGGTTGCAAACATCTTATTGCAACCTAACTTAAGTATTTATATACTAACAAACAGATTATATGCATTAATTTCAGGAGTTGCCAAGTGATTTCTTTGTGAGCTTGCGGCCGAATGACGAATTCCTTGGAAAAATACGTTGATGCAAACGAATGATTTACCCTCTACCAAAATCGTTCAATGCGCCTAAAGAAGTTTTCACTTCAAAAATCACAAAATAATTACGATTACTTCAGATTACGTAAATAATCAAAAAGATTTAAAAGTAATCAATAAAAATAATCCGAATATTTGTAGGAATTATGTTTGATTCTTATTGATTATTTAATAAATTTCTGTCTAAAATACTAAAAATTTTATTTAATTTTTTTGATATGTTTGTTTATATGTTAAGATATGTTAAGTTATTTAACAAAGATTTTCAAAAAATAAGAACGAAAAAATGCATTACAACATTTTCTGTGTTAATTCAAGCTTTTTTTTTCTTGCTTTTTAAAATTTTTTTTTAATGATTATATACATATTTGTTTATTTAAAAATAAAATTTTACAAAATATTCCGTACTTTAAAATAAAATTCTTAAAATAATCAAAAAGAATCAAAGTAGTGGTAGTACTGTATTGGAGTCTTTAATTAATCGATATTAAAAAATATATATGTATATATATAAACAGTTGCTTATTTGTTAACTTAGCGACTGTAAAGTGTGGCCTGCCTGGTCTGCTACACTATTAAGTAAATAAATAATCGAAAACCACTTGGCTACAATATTATTACAGAATAATTTACTACTGCTCAAGGAGTATTTTAACATTTCCTTTTAGGACGATTGTCCTAAAAACGTGTGGATGAAAGAGAAAACAACAGCTTGTACACGGCGAGACATACAGAAGCACTAAAAATACTATATGCAATGACGTGTTACTTTCATATATACAGCCCATATAGAGCCCAGTGTGTAAATGGGAAATATAGATAAATAAATGCATACATTTTGATGAATTACATCAAATGCACATTTTATCTTCACATATAGAATTATAAAAATACGGAAACACTAAAAGTCATGATAATCACTTCTAAAATTCAGCTGTTCCGTTCGCTTCAACTCTTTTAGGGTGTCATCAAGTATTCTTCTTTTTATTAAAAAAATTCTATACAAGCTATGTATGGCATTAGCAGCGGTAACAAAAAAAGAACCATTAACCCAAAGTTCATACTGTAGCTCCCACACTTTTGTTAATAAAACTTTTATTCTTTTCGATTATTTGCGTAATTCCAAGTAGTCGTATTTATTTTTTGACCATTTGTAATCGTAATAATTGATTACTTATCAAAAATATCTCCCTCAAGGATTATATAATGATTATAATTATTTTTAAAATACAATATAATCTGATTGTTTAATAATCGTAATCGCAATTAAACAGCTATGTTCTGTCTATTGTTTCTTGTATAAATATAAAACCTTTAAAATTAATGTAATAAACATAATTTATAAAATATATAAAAATAACACCAAATATAACAGACTGAAGTACTGAAATGTACATATGTTCCTTTTTAAGGCAGGCGCCGGTTGTTTAAAATTTGTATCTTCTTTTTCTTCTTAATCTTTCAAAAGTATAGTTTTTTGCCCATTGCTCAGTGAAAATCGTATTCTAGGGATCAAAATAAGAAACTTTGCCCGAGGAACTATACCTCTAAAACGAATTCTAATGCCCCAACTTTTCCGTAGGGTCAACATTTTAAAAATCCCTCTTTGACCCATTTAGAGTGCCCCAATCGAGTTCAAATGTATGACCGACCCCTTCTATACCTCTAAAACGAATTCTAATGCCCCAATTTTCCCGTAGGGTCAAAAGTTGAAAAATCCCTCTTTGACCCATTTAAGGTGCCCCAATCGAGTCCAAATGTATGACCGACTCCTTCTAACTTTGGAGGGCCGATCCACCCATGCCAGTGGCACACCCCTGGAACCCCCTGAGGACTCCCAATACAAACATTTCGTCTATTTTGGTTGGGCCTTAACAAGTGCTAGCAAATTTTCGGTCATCATAATGCAGTTTACAGACTATCCTACACGTGTGGCACATGGCGGCCAGGTAGGATAGTCTGTAAGCGTGTTTGCGAGTGTGGCATCTATTTTGGCCTGTTGGCAAAATTTTTTTATTTTCTCTGTCACACCAGCGGACGCTACAGCAAAAAAAAAACAATAAAATAACAAAAACCAAGCCTTCGTGTGGCACCCAGGTATGAACAGTATGATCACTCGCTATTTCACACCAACTGTCAATTCGTGCCACACATGTGGGATAATCTGTAAGCTACATAAGACCCTGTCTACAATAGCCTCACTCAACCGACTCACTTTGATGTCTGTTGAAGAGATGAGGAAGTGGGAAGGTGAATGTACCGTGAGGCAAGAGTTTCAAAAACTTTAAAAATTTTTCGACTCACTCTGATTTGACATTTGTCATTTTGAGTGTTTTTTTTTTGCTTTTATGCGCTAATAGTCGCTGAATTTGCAGTGCTATATGCAGCTACGAGGCACACACTCAGGGTAACATTTATTTGTTATTGCTTTAAAATGTTTTATTATAAAAACAGAACAAAACCAAATGCAGACTCAAAGTGAGGCAACTTAAGTTGTTCAGCCATCACCCCGGACTTGACTACATGTAGTATCGTATAAGCCCCGTTGATAGCAATGAAGACTGCAAAGTGCTGCCAGTTTGTTATAAATTTGCTACACTGTCAATAGTTGTCAAAGTGACAACAATATTTAGCGTCTGTCAGAAATTTTCTCCGCCGACGTCGACGACGTTCGCTCTCTGTGAACTCTGAGTTTTTAACCATTGCACTGTGCAAGTGCACTCCTATTTCTGGCGTTAATATCAGAATTGTGGTCAGAAATTCAGGATAAAAAAGCGCATCGAGGACATTCATTAAAGTAGAAAGCAGTGTACAATGATGGACCAGGAGTTGTTGCAGCCTTACGACGTAGATTTAGAAGAAGGCGAGGTAATTTATATACATCATTGACTGCTTTAAACGTAGAATGCAAATTTCACTGGAAAGAATACATGTATTATAAAACTGAAATATGACATTCCGTAGGTGTCTGGGAGTTCCGAGGCCGAAAACGATGATGTAGATGTCTATACGCCGTTACAACGGCCATCTACACTAACATCTGCTAATATTGCTGCACCTTTCAAGGCTGTGACTCCCTCTGCCGATGCTTCAAGGGACAGTGAGCCACTCAGTAACTGCAAACAAATGCAACAAGCTTTGGATGAAGACATAGGTAACGATGATTCAAATGGTGACCTCAGTAGCATCTCGTCTAGTGGCGAGTCGACAGACTCTTGTATGAAAAAGCTGTCTGCCGATGGCAGTTGCTCAAAGTCACCGCGAAAAAAGAAACGTGTTCGACGCACGGTCATGGTGCGTGTCCAACCAACGGACGAAGTACAGGATAAACAACGTGCACGTTTTAAAAAGTACGATATTTGGACAGCAGGACTGCAAGAAGATGCGCTCACAGAGAACATGCGTGGCATAGATATGACCAAAAGTGGACACAACGATCGAAATGTTGAAAATTATGACTACTCCCTCAGATACCGTTTAAATGGAGAAAACTGTTTGAAGCGTCGGCTTTCGAACTCTACCGATGACATCTCTGACAACGAATACCATCAAATGGTGAAACGTGGCCGCTCTGGAGACTGCAGCGATACCATTGATAGCTTACCACGAAAATCGGTGAAGAGTCGATTGGGTACTCTACGCTCACGTTCGTCACGCGGCAGACGTGGCTCTTCTCCCACAAGTGGTTCTGATACAAACTCATACGAACCGCGTTACATACTCGATTTGGATGATACACAGCAACGTGATCCATTGGATGTGGGACGTGAAATAGCTAACAAGTTGAACGAGGGGCATGATGAACTCATAGGTAAACAAAAATTAATAGGACAGAGTTTCGGGAAAATAAGTTCACTATTTTTTTGGATCTTTTAGTTCGCATCATCGAAGTTCTGGGTACCGAGCTGCCGATAGAAATTTACAAGGAAACTCAACGCATTGAAGCAGATGGCGGTATGATGGTCAAGGTGAGATATTTTCAAGATTCGAAACGAACCGAAATAATATTATTTTTATTAGAATGGAGTTCGACGTCGTACTCCAGGCGGTATTTTTCTATTTCTGCTCAAGGAAGATGAGCGTCTTACAGCTGAGGAACGAAAACTCATATTTGCCACAGAACAAAAGAATGCAAATAAGTGGCGAAAAGAGTTGAAAGCGCTTTCGCGCGATCGTAAAGTCGAAGAGTTAAAGAAACGTCTCAACAAGCAGAAAGAGCTGCCAGCGCTGAGCACAAGAAAAGAACTCTTTCATCTAGGATCTGAGTTAAGCCTCGAAAGTCAAACAGCTAATTGTAAGATTTAAGCTTTTATTCAATCAATACACAATATTTAAACATACATTTTTTTTCACTACAGTGTCTAATCCGCCACCATCACCTGTTGGTCAGGAACATAGCCCGGAGTATAAAGCGCACGCCATCAATCATGTTCAAGCAGAGCCACCCAGCCCAGAAAAGCCCTCAACCTCTGCATCTGCTTTGGCTGCTTTGACATCGCCTTCGAAGTATATGATTAACTGCGATGATGATTTTCTTGATATAAATTGTGGCGACATGGATTTCTTTTGAAACAATTCACACAATTATTTTTTTAATGCATAAAGAAATGGATATATATTTTATAAAGTAAGTCATATATAATTCGAAAACACAAATATAGTGCAAAAGCGAATTTTTCAAAAACTAAAGTATGACTTCGATGTACTAGTCGATTAAGTAATTTTATTATTTCATCTATATATATTTATTAAAGAGATTCTTTGTTTTATACAAGAGAGAAACAAAAAGATGAAATTCGATAGTATATCGCTTTAACAAAATAAAATTAACAAAAAATATATATAAATATCGTTATTTTATAAATAGAAATGATAGCCTTGTTTCAGGGTCTCTTCGGAAATGCATCAGGATGTGAAAAATGCTTTTGCAGCAGTCCAGAAATGCTAATTTTGCAGCACTGCAAACGTCATTCATTCGCATTAAAGAAATCCACATTGCAATTTGAATAGACCCTAAATTTGTTGACGTAATTAAAATATATAATATACGAAAAACTGGTCAACTCCTTTAACAGTATTGTTCTCGCATTAATGCAGACAATTGTGAATTGAGATTAAAACTTTTCATTGCACAATACTGTAGAACGGTACAATTGCATCTTTATTAGTCGAGCGTTTAAGTTTTGTTTCATTTGATTCTTAAATATTTGTTTGTACTAGGCATTTTGGTCAACCGTTGATTTTTTCAAACGAATAAGATTTATAGCCATTATAGCATTCTTTTCTGGAAAAAATTCTGCATTTTTTCTGACCTCTTCAAGAGTTCTGCATTTCTTCCGTTCTTTTCTAAAAACAAAATGTTGACCTCAAAATAAATCGTGTTCTTGTCTCGAAAATTCTGACCGCAAAAGTATAACAAATGCAGAATTTCCTGACCTGTAAAATTCGGTGGTTCTGCATTCTGCTCTCTAGTAGAGATGATTCGATATTTCTATAACAGGTATTTTTTCATTGTTACTCACAAATAACAGGAACAGCCTGTTACAGAAATATTAAAGTAACAGTGACTGTTATTTTTTCACAGAAAAATTTTAATCAAAGTAACAGCTTTGTTATTTAGACCGCGACTGTAACTGTTGTTTACGATTGTTACAAATCAAAGAAGCAAGTATTTTTATTTCAAATATTTGATTGCTGTTACCGCTGTTCTATTTCATTTGCATGTTTCTTTTGTGTGAACGTTTATATATTATTTAAAGCCATTCTTTATTTTGAACTGATTTTGGATTTTCATTGGAGTATTTGTTAAGGAATTTTATATAGAATCAGGTAAACATTATTTTTTTTTATATGTAGACCAATGATAATATTCCAATTTTTGTAATTTAGAGTATGAGTTCTCTTCGAGGCGTGGTTTTCATCCAGTTTTGACAAATTTCAAATATGTGGTGAATATTTTACTCCAAAGCTAATGTGCAAAATTCCAAGTTCATATATTAATTTTTGTGGCATTTTAAGAGAAACCGTTTTGATAAAGTCACTTCGTATGGGAAGTAGGCGTGGTGTTCATCCGATTTTGCTAATTCCCGAATTTCATCTTCGTTTTTTGAATATAAGCATGTATTTTTGATTTCATTACGATAGCTTACCAATTGTGGCTCTAATGGTGTCGACAGACAGACATACGAACGGACGGACATAGCTTAATCGAATCAGGAGGTAATGCTGATCAAAAATATATATACTTTTCTATACCTACCACGTCTCATTATTAGCGTTATGAACGGAGTGACAAAGTTAATATACCCCTTCCGCAGTAAGCGTGGGGGTATAAAAAGTTTCGTTAAGACCAATGTTAGTCGCTTCGACGTACACTACATTTATAAAAAGATTCACACCATCTAATTAAAAAGCCAAACACATCCGAACACAACGAGGGCAGCTTAACAACTATTGTGGTTACTGCAATATGGATAAAGAACACGATCAGATGAGAGAAAAAAAAGTTGTAAGCAAAAAAGTGAGCAGTAGTAGTCAAAACGACTAACATTGGTTATCCAGGGTTAAAGCAACGGTGGCTTTAATTGATAAGGAACTTCCAGTTTTAACTTCAGATGAATGGTTAACTATTGAGCATGCGATAAATGTTTTAAAGCCATTTGAGGCAATAACTAACTTAGTGAGTGGCGAGAAATAATTGTCAGCATCTCTTGTAATCATAATAGTAAATGGGTTACAAAATATTATTCCAAAAATTGGAGCTGAGATCGTCGATCGAAATTCAACAATCGAAACTTTAATAACTTCTTTGAGAGCAAGTGTTCTTCAAAGGCTAGATAATATGGAGGATATTACAACACTATGTTATTGTACTTTTCTTTTAAGACTTTAAAACGTGGAGTAAGTCTTAAAACTATTGCATTCTCCTATGAATCTGTAGCGGATCGAGTTAAGAAGATGGTCATAAATGCGATAGCTTCAAAAATTATATATATTGAGAAGCAAGCAGTCTGTTGAAATGTCATCGATTTGGAGTCTGTTCGACGAAAAAGCAGCTATATTTAAACCAAAGGAAACAGCTTCGCCTCGTGCGATAGTTGAAGTTCAGAGATATTAGATGAACCACTTTTGCCAAGGAATGAGGACCCGCTGATGTGGTGGTCAAAAAATTTCCATACTTTTCCTCACTTGAGTCAGCTAATGAAGGAAAAATTGTGTGCTATGGCTACATCAGTTCTTTGTGAAAGGCTTTTTTCAAAAGCCGGGCTAGTCCTACACGATCGCAGAACTAGACTAAAGTCAAGTCAAGTGGAAAGATTATTATTTATAAATTAAAATCATAAAAAGTGTAAAGATAAATCGCAGATAACTTAATTCGTTACCTTTCCCGGGAATTAGTGCCGATAAAAATAAGTAACTGCAAAATACCTAAAAGCAATTGTTTAATTTTTTATTTTATATACCTTAAATATTTTATTATTTTATTGGTTGATTTAACACAATTTCAAATAATAGAAAGGAAAATAGTCAAAAGAAATGTAAAAAATAGTCAAAAGAAAAGCCTAAAATACAATACAGCAGGGCAGTACTGCTCATGTTAGCTCGATTTCTAAATTTACTGCTGCTGCCTACTGACAATAAAGATGTACAAACACTGCTTCTACCGCTGCTATATTGTATTTTACGCTCAATTTCTTATTTCTTTAAAAAAATCTCAAAAAAGTCACGCACAATATTTTAACACCCTTTTTTGGATAAACCTCTTAAATATAATGCATTGAATGTATTGATCTCAGATTTTAATTTGTGTAAAATTATTTTAATAATACAATTTAATAATTTTTTAATGTTTCTTTATTTATGATTTTATTTGTTTTCCATGGAATTTTTCGAATTTGAGTGAAAAATATTACTTTTAGTTGCTAATAAATCACGTCTGTTATTTGAATCACACCAGTTTTTTAATCACTCCTGTTATTTGAGTTACAGATATTTGAGTCGAAAGTATTTGAGTAACAGGTATTTAAGTAACAGGTTAAGTAACTATTATTTTCCAGTAACAGTAACAGTCAGTAACAGTTACTGAAAAGTAACAACTTTGCCCATGACTACTCTCTAGTAATACCAACATTAAAACAAAAAAAAATATTTTGACAGTAATATTATATGCTGTGACAGTTGTGAGAAGCAAAATGTTCCAATTTTGAAAAATTATTAATCCAAAACAATTTTGGTTAAAGTGGTTACTTTTAATAAAATTTAACAGCTCGATGAGTATTTGTTAAAAATTCCATGCATTCGGCACTATACATAATCTCAATGTTTTTAAATAAACTTTCATTGTAAAAATTTTCAGTTTGAATACATTTTTTAAACGAAAAATTTAATGCAAAATCTTTAATATTTAAAACAAATATTTTTAAACATAATTTTAAAATATTGTTATTGAATTAAAAACAAATTTATTAAACCGCCATTTTTTCGAAGCCATTTTTTAACTTTTCCGATTTTTTGAAGTCAGATATTTTAATTCAATCTCTTATAGCGACGTATTTTTTCTTATTGGATGGAAATAATAAGAAAAATCTATACAAAAAACAGAAATGAGTTTATAGTTGAAAATTAAACACGCTTGTTTTAAAGTTTATTTTATAGAAACGCAAATGAGTTAAAGTTCTATTTTAAAATTTTTTGTTTAATTTTAAAGTCTGTTTTTTTCTCAGTGTACTAGAAAATCGTACTGCTATAATAATAATAATAATAAACTGGCCATTTCAGCCCTTGGCAGGACTTTGACCTAGCTTCTATTGATCAATTGTGTTGTGCGTGTTATTAAATGTTTGATCACAAATGACCGAGAACTGAACCTACCGTGTTTAATGCTGACTCCGAACGGCTTATGTTCTCAAGAAGCTTTACATGGCAATTTTTACTCTCTGAGGTTTGCCATTGTCTGCAGAGAGGTGACGACCGAACAGAAAAATTAATTCAATTGAAAAAACTTTTCTGTCTGAGCTGGAATTGAACCCGGGCTACCGCGGTTCTTTAGCTTAGGGGCCACGCACGCTACCCACTAGGCTACGGCCGCCACTTCGTACTGCTATCGTACTGCTATCCATAATTTAAATACGGCGAAGTTTAATTAAAATTTTATTTCCTATGAAAATATATGTTTCGATCTTTGTTATTATATTTTCCTTAACACTTGCCATTCAACATCACATTTATTGATTTCTGCAAAAAAAAATTGGATTCAGCTTTGTTGAGTGAAGTTAATTGTAAACATTTATTCCATGAAAATTAAGAATACAAATATTTTAAGTATTGTTATGGTGACATTGCACGTAAAAAAAGGACTTAATTGAAAACGCTTATTGTAAAAGGACTATAATACATAGACACTTAAAGTTTTTTTCGAAAACAATACAAAAAACCATAACCCAACAACTTTTTTAAATGCATCTTCTTCTCGCTAAGTGGCGTAAAAAAGTAGTTGTTACAATTTTTGGAATATAGTTTTTTGTATTATTTACGAAAAAAATTTAAAGTCTCTATGTATTAAAGTCCTTTTAGAAGAAATATTTTCAATTGAGTCCTTTTTTAAACAAGCGGTCACCTAAAAAAGTATTTTAAGCGCTAAAAAATTCTTGAATTATTTAAATAAGAAATTGTGTTAAGGTCCTTATTTTTAATCTTCTGGCTCTAGCCTGATCTTCATAACAATTTCTGTAACCTTCTGCATCGTTCTTAGTTGCTTTTCTTCTGACATCTCAAAAATGATTCCACAAATCATCTGACCAAAACCATTAAGAGTTTCATTGCCAGCTCGAGCTTCTCTCGCCTTGCATATTTTTTAAATGAACTCACTACCTCATGAAAGTCTATATCCAAATCCGAAGCGTTATCCTTTCTTCTTCTAGTAACTGGCTTAAGGGTAGAGTGCCTTGGTGATGTGTCCAATTCAATCGTTTCGAGAGGCATCGACGTTTGATGAGGCGTCGAGGTTTCGAGAAGCGATGAGGTTTCCGATGTGAAAACAATTCTATTGGTGACGAACACAACTCATCAAGTGCCTGCGGTGATGGAGATCTTGGTAGCTCCTCACAGATGTTTATTGTGCAGCGGCTTCTAAAAATTATATTAATAGATTATTATTATTATTATTATTACATCGTAATATAATAAAAATATATAATATTACGGCCAAGGCTTAACATGGTTTCTTAAAAAAAGCATCGAATCAAAAAGAGGCCGACATTCGATGATGTGAGCGCCACTTCCAGATGGCTGTTCCAAACGACGGGGTTCACGTGAAAACCGGTCTCTCAGAGTAGTCCATCTTCTGCGACATTGTTGTTCTGTAAATAAAAAGTATTAATATTTATTGGAACAGTTCACCCACAATAATTTCCACACAAACCTGTTGACCCCAGTTCGCTGGCGATTCTGCTCCAAACAGAATCTTTTAAATAATTCAGTTTATACGAAGATGAAGTTTTATTGTACAAGCAATCGTTGCTTTGGACAAGACTTATTAATTTTTCATCGTCTTTGAAAGTCTGCATCGCTAATTTAATTTGTATGTTAAAATGTCGTTGAACAAATATTCTGACTAGAAATGTCAAGTTGCGTTACGCAGCGTAGAATTCTATTTTCAATAGAACTCCCCAGCTAGACACGTAACTGTTAGATAACGTGTTATTTAACACGAGCGCTAACACGTTTCGTGTTATTTCCCCTTAAAAAATCCATACAAAACTTGTTACATTTGTTCTAGCGGTAGGTAAAAGTATAACAAGGTTTGCATCTCTGATTATCATACGTGTGATCTGGCATCTCTGTCTGCCACTCATGTTTTATCCATAAGAAAAAGTATACCTGAACTGCTCAAACCAATTACAAATTCAGCTTTGCTCACTTTTCCCCCCAATCCGTTGTAACATGCCCACCCCCTGACCAAAACTCTGGCAGAGTTTTTTCAATTTCAAAACACAATATTTGAATTACTTTCTTTTATATTTTTAATGAAACAATTATCTTCAAATAACGACGGTATATAAATTAAGCCAATAAAAACAAGAACACACACATTTCTAACATAAATTCATATTTTTTCATTAACACTTTGCTGCAATGGTGCCAGCGACAACAGCAGTTTAGTTGGTTTATCGGTTTTCTTGATATTCTTGGTTTTCTTGATACTTTTTTTTTCAGACAACCGAAAATTCTTCTCAGCAATAAACTATTTGGTTTTCTGAAAAGAAAATCTGTTTACTTTTTTTAATTTGATTAATATAATTTTAAACTTCCTTTCGATTGCAGCACAGCTTACTTTTTTGGTTTGTTTATTATTTTGCTCGTTCAGTAAATATTTGGCCGTAAAAGAGCAAGATATGCGAACATATACAACTTTCCTTGTTTAATACAACATCAGAACATATGAATGTATTAGTAAAACGAAATTGTGTACCATTGTGTTAGTAAAGTTGTTAGAGCTGTCCAGCTGGGTCACCCAGCTAGAGCAGTAACTGTTACATACGGCGTATATAACACGAGCGGTCACACGTTTTGCGTTACGTCCATATAAATTTTTTCATACAAAACTTGTGACCATTGCTCAAGCGGTGATCAAAATGTCACAAGGTTTGCATCTCTGATTCTCATCCGTGTGATCTGGCATCCCTGTCAGCCACACATGTTTTTACAATGAGAAAAATATATAGCTTAACTGCTCACACCAATTATAAATTCAGTTGTGCACTATCCTCCCCTCTCCCTATGCCGTTGTGTCTAACCCTCCCCCTAGCCATCAGGTTAGAGCTCCCAGCTAGAACAGTAACTGTTACATACGGCGTATATAACATGAGCGGTCACACGATTTTCGTTACGTCCATATAAAATTTTTCATACAAAACTTGTGACCATTGCTCAAGCGGTGATCAAAATGTCACAAAGTTTGCATCTCTGATTCTCATCCGTGTGATCTGGCATCCTTTTCTGCCACATATGTTTTTACCTTTAGAAAAATATGGAGCTAAACTGCTCACACCAATAAGGAATTTAGTTGTGCGCTATCCTCCCCTTCTCCCTATGCCGTTGTGTTTAGCCCACCATCTAGCCGATATATGCCAAATTATAAACACAATTTTTTCAAGTTTTTGAATTATTTGTTTAATAAAATATTTACCTTCCGGATAGATTTTGAATTATGATTATACAATTTTAACCAAAAATCAATAAAATTCAATTCAATAAATTCAATTCAATAAAAGCATAAATCGGCATGAACGGCACAGAACACCAAAGGCACATTTCGCAGTTGCTTGTTTTGAAACAATTTGTCCGAAGTATTCTCCAGTAGCTATTCAATTTGTAAATCTAAAAAGAAAAATTATTAAACTTCGTTTAATAATATTTTTAAACTATTTTTAATTTATTTTCAAAACTTCCATTTGACTTCACCATTTTGTGTTGCGTGTTTATTTTTCTTGTTGAGTTTATTTTATGGCCGCAAAAGAGCTAGACATACAAACACATATAACTTTCCTTGTTTCCCATGAAATGACAGCGTAAAAGTGTATTGGTGAACACCAAATTCTGTTTCGATGTGTTTGTAAAGTTGTTACAGCTGTCCAGCAGGGCTCTGGCCTCTTATATGACAAATTATAAACACAATTGTTTGAAGTTTTTGCATTAGTTTTTTAATAAAATATTTACCTTCCGGATAGATTTAGCATTGATTATAAAATTTTAACCAGCAAACAATAATAAAATAATAATTCAGCATGAACAGCACATTACATCAAAGGCACATTTTCGCAGTTGCTTGTTTTTCGAACAATTTGTCCCAAGTATTCTTCAGCATTTATTCAATTTCTTAATCTGAAAATAAAAATTATTAAATATCGTATGCACTATTTTTAATAAATTTTCAAAAACTTCCATTTGATTGAACCGCTTTGTGTTGCATGCTTATTTTTCTTGTTGAGTTTATTTTTGCCCGCAAAAGAGCTAGAAATACAAACACATATAACTTTTCTGTTTTCCATGAAATGACAACATAACAGTGTATTGGTGAACACCAAATTTTGTTTAGTTGTGTATGTAAACTTGTTACCAGTGATGTGCGGCGTAGAGAACATGATGTCGACAATACTATTGTCGACGGTGTCGAGAATGTCGTGTAGACAATTGCTTTTAACGACGTGTAGATAACTAATGTAAAAGGCTGCATGTTTATTGTAATATTTAATTAAATTGAGTCCAAGTTCGAAGTATTCCTTATTTTTACGCCTTCTGGGCATGGCTTGTGTTTGTTTAATTGTAAAATTTGTAAATTAAACGACTTTCCAAAAGGTTTTAAGAATCAGCATAATCTAAATGGAACTTGCATTTTCGCAGTGTTGCATTTTGTTGACATTGTTTACACAATTCTCGACATTGTCTACATTGTCGACACATTCTGCATTGTCGACACCAAAATGTCGACAATTAAAGACGACGCGTCGAGGAACATCACTGCTTGTTACTGCTGTCTAGCAGGGCAGCGTTGCGCTGCGTTACCTTACGATTTCAATATCCCAGCCAGACACCTAACAGCAAAATATGCCATATATATGGCACAGACATATGGCTTTGTACGTGAGGTTCATATAAAATTCTCCATACAATGTACGTTAGGATTGTTACAACATACGCACAACGCTGTGCAGATTATATGGACAAATTCCCATCTGTGTGATCTGGCATCTCTGTCTGCCACACATGTTTTAGCCATAAAAAAAGGTTTAGCTGAACTGCTCACACCAATAGCAAATTCAGCTGTGCATTCTTCTCCCCCCATGCCGTTGTCATGACCATCCCCTTCCCAAGAGATTGAAACTCTGACATTTTATTTCCAAATAACAAAAGCCAATTTGTAAATTAATTTCTTTTATTTTTTAAATAAACAATTTACCTTAAGATTATGGCGTAGAAATTAATGTATCATCCATCACACACAATTTTTATACAATACATGTTTTTATATAAATTTCAAAATGCCACCAGCGACAGCAGCAGTTGCTTGAAAATGTTTATAGTTGAAATCCAGTTTTATGTTGATTATCCAGGTAACCGCAAATGTTTCCCGGGAATCTGCTTGGTGTTCTGAAAATAAGAATTTGTTAATTTGATTTAAATTATATTATTTGTATTCTTCCTTTCGATTGCACTGCTTATTTTGTTTGGTTTGTTTTTTTGCTAGTTCAGTATATTTGGCCGTAAAAGAGCAAACTATACAAGCATTTATAACTTTCTTTTTTTATCATAACATCAGAACGTATGAATGTATTAGTGAAAACAATATTTTGCTTAGATGTGTTTGTGAATGCGTTAGAGCTGTCCAGCTGGGTAATTACTTAAACGTAATGCTCATATAACAGACTTCTGCGTGAAAGTTGCTAACGTTACGTTGCGCTGCGATACGTTCGCAAAATTGGACATAAAGGTTTGATTACCCAAGCGTAACGTGAGGTGGCGCAGCGGGATTCCTTAAGGCCCCTACAGACGACCAACTAATCGAACCACTAGTTGATCAACTGGTTTGTGTTTTTTCCTACACACACAACTTTCAATTGATGGCAGATGTTAAAATTCAGTTGAAAACATTTTATTTATAAAATGCCCATAGCAGAACTTCAACAAAAACCGAATAAAAAATTCAGTTTTCCGTTTAGTTGCTGAGTTTGTTAAAAACACGACAACTAATTGATCAACTCGATGAGCTTCAGCCGAAAAAATCAAAACTTTTTGATTTTCAGCAACTGGTTGGAAAACTGGTTGAAAAACTGGTTGGGTCGGTCATATATTTGGACTTGATTGAGACACTCTAAATGGGTCAAAGAGGGATTTTTAAAATTTTGACCCTACGGAAAAGTTGGGGCATTAAAATTCGGTCTTTAAGGCTTGATTACCCAAGCGTAACGTGAGGTGGTGCAGCGGGATGTAGCGTAGTGCGACGTTGCCACGAGGTTAAGCGATTACCGAAATCGTAGTCCAACATAGTGCAGGCGCCGTAGTGTAGGGCACTTATTTTATTTTAGTAGGCTTATTAACTTCTCCTCTTCAATAAAAGACTGCATCCTCTCTTAAATAATATTAAAATTTACAATTTTGTGACGTTAAACAAAAATTTTCGCTTGTTCCACAGCTGTCGAACTGTCTAAAATCGTAACGTTGCGTAGAAATCTATTTTCTACAGACTTCTACGCTGCGTCACGCCACGTTACGATTTTGGTAACGACTTGTACTACTTACTTACTTAGTTGTCGCTACAACAATATGTTTGTCTTGGCCTCATCTAAGAATTTGCGCCAGCCATTTCTGTCTTTCGATTGCTGGCGCCAGTTGGAAATTCCAAGCTTCGTCAGGTTGTCCTCTACTTGGTTTTCCAACGAAGGTCTTTCCAACGTCTTGTACACATATATCATTAAACAGATTTTAGCTTGACAGTTGGCAACCTCGCGGTACGTTACCTTATGCTTGGGTAATCAAGCCTTAACAAATGCAGAATTTTCTGACCTGTAAAATTCGGCAGTTCTGCATTCTGCTCTCTAGTAATACCAACATAAAAACAAAAAAATTTACAGCAATATTATATGTTGTGACAATTGTGAAAAGCAAAATGTTCCAATTTTGAAAAATTTTTTAAATTTAATCCAAAACAATTTTGATTAAAGTGGTTACTTTTAATAAAACTTAACAGCTCGATGAGTATTTGTTAAAAATTTCATGCAGTTGGCACTATACATAATCGTAATCGTAAATACATCGGAATTCAAAGCAAGTGCAGCCAATATCAAACGAAAAAAATGTTGCATATTTTCCCGTTCTTTTCTCAGCTCAGAAGAAGTCAACATTATGTAAATTCAGGTCAAAATCTAAAAAATTCTACATTATGTGAGGTCAGAATTTTTTTCAGAAAAGAATGCGCTATTAGTTTTAAGTAGAAGACAAATAAAAACTTTTATTTACGAATTAGTAAATTAAATAAGATCGTGAATGTCCCTGATAATGAAATGATTAACACGACAGTAAATATACACGACGAGTCACAAACTTATTTAAAGCCCAAATTTTTCCTTAGTCAAACCTCAGAATTTTAAATCAAATCTCGAGTCTTCCCCAGTTTAAAACAAATTTAGTTGTAAAATTAAAAATATATTCTGTCATTACTAATATTGCGTATAAATGTTCTTACTACGTATGGACCACCATATTAACATATGTTGAACATCGCCAGTAATAAGGGGAATTGTAAATCTTGAACATTTTCATGTTGGCTGCAACTGCAGCAGCTGCTCAGTGAAACGCCGCGCTCGCAGAATACGTAAAAATTTCCCATTACCAGCCTCTATCGAAAAAATGAGCGAAAAATAGAATAAACGGACAATTCTAGAGATTGCTGTTAGAGGAGTAGCAAAATACTGTAGAAGAGGCGGTTAACAAAATTAAGGAATAGCTGCGCTGACGACGCTGCTATTTAGATTTTTGTTATTTCCATAAATTGTATTGTGAAAAATTTGTGTGTAAAAGGTAAAATTAAGTGCCGGCTGAACGGAAATCCTAATAAGCAAAACGTTCTGCGAGCATTTGTGAAAATTTATTCGTGTGCTCGTCGAACATGCGTAAGACGCGTTCCCAGACTCAGGCCGAGAATGCTTTGCTATCCGGAAGCTCCACAAACTGCCCGCGTTCAAACGACCAGAGTTCAACTATAACTGTGAGTTCTGGGGAGTCTATTAGTAGATCTGGAACTGCCGCCACAGCGGGAAATGCTTTGAAACGCGCTGCTCCAAGTAATTTAGAGGATCCACAAAAAATAAGGGTGAGTTCATGGATAGATAAAATGCAATCCTGTGGTGTTTGAGATGAAGTGACCGGTTGTAGGTTTTGACATTTCTCTGGCTATTAGTATATTCAGTTCAATTTAGTGAATGAGTGAAGTTTAACATTTAAAGTAAATCTAAATACACAATCGCACAACGAATTAAGGTTGTTATTTGCTAAAATCGCTCTTGGGTATCCACGGCCTTCGCGGACAAAATATCCCATTATTTTATTGTGTCAAATGTGGCTGTGTTCAAGTCCATAATCGTATAGATGTGACATATATTTTGGTTTTGTTTTTAATACTACGTTTATATACGAGATTAAAACAAACAAGATTAAGAAAATTCCCTTTTGTAATCTACACTGTTTACATCAGTGTAAAAGAGATTAATTTTGACAGTTCGTTGCTTCGTTTTTCTTTTTAAGTTAGGGCTATGTTATGAAGGCGGTCATGAATTGTGATTATATCAGTGTAAATTTGAACTTTGAGAGAGTGAGCAAGGAAATAAATTTTGACCCAATCATGTGAAATTTTTCACAGCATTTGTGTTTTAGCTTGAAAACGTGACCGGGACCGTGATCATATAACCGCCACCAAAGGCTCACATAGACCAATTCTGGTTCTTAGTAGTACCGGTAGCGAAATAAAGGAACCTTTGTGTTTAATTGAAGTCTTTAAAGATTTGCGTTGAATTCGCAAACCTTAGGAGGGATTCCAGAGATACTTTGGTTACATCTTTAAGCGACGGGAACGTCGATGAGCCTAGGTATTTTAGTCTCGATCTAAGTAGGGCGGGGCATGTGCATTGTAGGTGCTCCAGGGTCTCCACTGTGCCAGGTTCCCTGCACTTCCTGCAGTTGTCATTCGTAGTGATGCCAAGCTTCCTCGCGTGGGCTGCCGCCATGCAGTGACTAGTGAGCATGCCCACTAGTGTCCTGTAATCTTTGCGCGGGAGTGCCAAGATGAACAGAGTTCGTTTTTCGCATTGTGCATTGCACATGATTTTCGAGATTTTGTACGATGTCGTACCATCGAACTGCCACCATAACACAGCCCTTACCCAACTAGAACTTATGGTCCATATTTGGGTTGCAGCGACGTCGCAGTGTTTATTTTTGTGTCAACATTGACAGTATACGTATTTGTTACCTTACAGAGATGACTATGTTTCGAAAGTAGTGCAACACAACGCCGACATTGTGTTAGTGAAAATTACTTTGAAGTTACTTATTACATTTTAGTATAAATGCATTACAGAGTTGCCAATTTTGTTTACAGCCATAAATATAATAAATTATTTTATAATTATAGTTTATATAAAATATAGGAGTACAACATAATCTTAAGTGTTTTGGATATTTTTTGGAGCTAAATGTAGATGGGAAAGAAGATTTTCGGTAAAATAACAGCCAAAACTTCTTAAAAATTTAAGCGCAAGATAAATTCAGAAAATTTTATAATAATAAATCATATGTTAATAAAAAATGTTTTAACCATTTTAAATAGAAAGAGCCTACACTTGAGTCGCAAGTTATCTTAAGTTATTATTCCATAGTTGAGTGATGCATTTTTTAAAGGTAAAACTTGATAAATCGTTACAACATTCTGTGACCTAGTGGTAAAGTAGTATTAAAAAAGAAAGTCACATTGAAGGCATGGTTACAATATTGGAATTGTGCCAATATAGTAAAAATAACGTAATTGTGTGACATTTTATTTCTAAAACGAAAATAAAACTAAGTAGGAATTTTTACAAACTTTTCCCACAAAATATTTTCCAAATCAGTATCGCTGCGACGTCGTCGTGTAAAAAATGTCGCAAAATTCTTCTTGGGTATTGACCTTTAATAAGTCAATTTTCTTAATTCCCACTTGCAGTGTTGCAATTTTGAAGAAATTTTCAATATTTACAGAGTTGCAAACTATTTTAGAAGATAAGCAATGAGATAAATTATTAAACTACTTCAGAATGAGGTTATGTTTTCTATGGCTAATCTAATAAAAACCAACAAGATTTAGGAGTTAATCTCGGGCGGAGCCTTAACCACGTTTTAATCTCTATAAGTAAACGTAGTATAAAACTCAATTGTGGCTGCTCTCATAAAGTAGTTTAGTGATTTGATGATATATATAGTGATGAACTCATAAGTAAAATAGGTGTACCACAAGGGTCAATACTTGGTTAAGGCTTTACCTATTATCTATACTATTATATAAAAATGAAACTTTTGAAAGTTAGCATGTTTGTGGATGCCGAAAACTCAAGAACCGTTGAAAAGATTTATGTAAAATTTTCACTATTCGAATCAGAATTGATCATAAATGGTTGAGAAACTGGCTTAAATTTAAATTTTATGTAAAATTCATATTTCAATTTCCTGCCTAAACGGTAAATATATCTGAAAATGATGTATGATCATGTAAAAGATCTTCTCGATTCCAATAAAAAAGTCTAAGGTGACATGCATCTACGATCAATGGTCTTGTCGTAAAATTGACACTTTAATAAAAAATTTAATTATTTTCTTACAAGCAGTTCGTCTGTTGATTGACTTTGGTGGTGTTATTGCTTGCAGCTTTGGTTTCGTTGTTGTTGCGTGCTTCCTTGTAAGTAAAACAACAGCTGTGCGGTGTGATGAAAAGAGAACAAAATAAAACAGTTATTGTGCAAAATAATAAGTGACACATTTTCATTGTAATAATTTGTTTGACAAATACAATTTTAAGACTTATTGAGAATTCGAAAATTTTAAATAGAGTTTTTGCAATTCATTAGTGTGGTTTAATGATCTCATATTGTTTGAATGTAATTATTTTAAAATAACATTTGTGTTCAAAAATAGGTTTTTTGAAGCATAAATTGAGTGTTGCTTTAGCTTTATTATTGTTTGTACGAATATTTTATAAGCCCAACCTCAGTATATATACCAATACTAATACCAAAAAATTAATACTAATACAAAATTTAAATTTCCATACAAATTTCGTATTCAAGTTTTAAAATATTTTTAACTCATTTGAATATTGAACCTACTACATTCTCTTTTTTACATAATGCAAAAGTGGTCAAGTTGCATAAACCTGAATAAACTTTAATAATAGTAAATGTAATCAAGTTATAAGCAAAAAATTCGAATTTATTTTGAAGGACTTAGCTTCTTATAATCAATTGTGTTGAGTGTTTGTATTATTAAATGTGTGTACAATGATTCAAAAACGGAACCCTCAAATTTTAAGCCGACTCTTAGGCTCATATCTACGTTTTCAGAAGATTTATTCAAATAAAAGAAAACCCTTGCCAAGCTTTATTTTTTAAATAAAAACAAAGTACTGAAATGCAGATACGACGAAAGACATTTTGGCGAAAAAAAATCATGCCAAGTTCTTTAGTATTATATGTTTTTAGCCTTTTTCCATATACTGGAAAAATGAAAAAGGTTTTGAATTCGAGTCAACGCGATTATTTTCCTGTCAAACTATTTTCCAATCGTTGAGAACTGAAGGACTTAAACGCTACAAGTTACATAGGTTTAAGTTGGATCTATATTCATGTTATGATATTCGTTCTATTCAACATTAATTATAGACCCGAGTTATTATCTTGCCATAGCCAATTAAAGTTTATTAAAATCATCACAAACTCGCACAATATAACTAATATACTATTAATCAGAGACCTGCAGCGATGAACTGCAACTGCCTTTACACTCAGTACATACTTGGTTTTTGTATGACTTCAATATCATTAATACCATGCAACATATTCTACGCCATCGAGCTCACTTACAACATCAGGCATGTTGCATTAGCCAATTGTACCAAAGTCAAACACTGTGTGATGTGTGCTTCGACTTCAGTGGAAAGTATAGATGTTTGCATAAAATAATTATGTGTATAAACCACAGCGCACGAACGGCAATCGTTATAATTATGCATTATTTTGAGCTACTGCCTCGTGTAGCATTGCAGGTGGATTTCAACTTCGGCTAAGCAGTGATACAAAAGTAAGCTTACGAACGATGAAATCAGCGCGTACACTGCATTTTTACTCAAGTGTTTGTAGATTTCTTCAGTATGAATAGAGTAAATAGTTTTAGGAAGTTTTAGGGGTAACGTATTTCGAAGATGATGTCAAACTTTAAAATTTAAGATGGCGGATAGAGTTGCCACCTAGATTTTTTCATTTATGCGAATTCTTGTAATTTTGAAATTCTGACAACGGATTTGATTTCGAATATAATGTCACAGTTTTAAAATTTAAGATGGAGGTTAGGGTTGCCACCTAAATTTTTACCACGGTACTGCCACCTAATAATATGTATTTTTAAGAGTTTTAAACATCATTTATCAGTGTTAAGGGGTCGCTAATTTCGAATCTAAAGTCAGAATTTTAAAATTCAAGATGGTGGATAGGGCTGCCACCTTAATTTTTTGTAGTTTTGTTAATTCGGGGCTGACAAAAAAAAATGGTACGCCAAAAATGGGTCGCTGAATCTGAATCCATTGTCAGAATTTCAAAATTATAAAATTTTGAAATAATAGGGTTGCCACCTAATAATATGTCTTTTCAAGAGTTTTAAACGTCATTTATCAGTATTAGGGGGTCACTGATTTCGTATCTAAAGTTAGAATTTTAAAATTCAAGATGGTGGATAGGGTTGCCACCTTAGTTTTTTGTAGTTTTATGAATTCGGGGCGGGCAAAAAAAATCGTACACCAAAAATGGGTCGCTGAATCCGAATCCATTGTCAGAATTTCAAAATTATAAAATTTTCCTACCTATTAATATGTTTCTTCAAGAGTTTTAAACGTCATTTATCAGTTTTAAACTCTTGAAAAGACATAATATTAGGTGGCGACCCTACAATTGAACAAAAGTTGTAGCTTTATTAAAGATCTGCATGCATACAAAATCTTATCAAAATCAGTGATTAAAGGTGTTTTATAGCAAAATAGCGTCTGATATAATTTCTTAAAAACTAAATTTAATAAATATCTTTAAAAATTTACTAAACAAATTTTATTCCTCACTCAATTAAACTTTAGAATTTATTTTAAAAAAGAAATCAGCTCAATTGAACCATTAGCTTATGAGCTACAAGCTCTCAAAAGTCACGCAAAGTAACTGCAATGTTACTGCAATGTTACTGCATATACTTTGTGTTCGGAGAACAAAATAAACGCTGGTTTTTTTATGCAGGAGTTACGCTTTATGTCTTTGTTTTGTTGCTTGTAAATGACCATACTTACCATTGCATACCAGAAGTTGAAAAGACCCTGCGCTGGTTATCAAACCAACAACTCGAACATGCATTATTGTGGTCTTACGACACGCTCATACACAGTTGGCTTCAATGTTGCAAGTATGTTCGACACAACAATCGCGGCGCTTGCGTAGTGCGGTCAGACTGTCACTGTATTTGTTGAGGGTAGATTGCAAGTAGCGAAAATGCCATCGCTTGCAGATCACTGCTATTAATTTTACCTTTTAATTTTTTTTTATTAGCAAGACGAAGCTAATACAGAATAGGTATCTCCTGCAATTATTCAAAAATCATTTATTCTTAGAAAAGAAAAGCTTAGTTTAATCTAGGGTGCGCAATTCTTTTGACATTTCCTTCGTGTCGTTTTTTATAGTTTTGGTTGTTGCAGCTTTCATTTCAATTTTATTTTTATGAGAATGGAATCGCAACAATATTTGAAATTTTTCAAAAACAATTAAAGCTATTTGCGTTACTAACTGTTACAACAAAAATAAATAAAAATTGTTTCCGTATCGCGAGCAAAGCAGGGGAGGGTTGCTAGTAAGTTATATGTTTACAACAGACGATGCAAATTTTATCACAATAGCAAGTATAGCAACAAAATTAGAGGGAAAACATCAATAAACATCGGAAATGGGCAGCAGAAAACCAATTATATAATTTTTCGCTCTCACTACAATATGGATATATCTATAAACGTCAAAATTAACAACACAGTGATACAAAGGGTGCAAAAAACGAAATGTCTTGGCATGGAAATTGATTAAAAACTCAATTCTGAAATACATATTAAAGAATAAAAAAAAATAAATTCTACCTTTAACAATGGCGGTAAAAAGAGTCATTAAGGAGACATCAGCTAAACTAACTTAGGACATATTCTCTCCAGAATTTGGTATAATATATGCAGTTGGAGCTAATGCAATAAATTTAAAGTTGAGCAAATAGGAATGCTGATGAATAAGGCTATTAAAGTCTTATTTAATAAAAAGCCAAAAATATCTTCAAGACAGCTTTACAAAACCACAAACAATTGGACATAAACCAGCTTATATTTTCCGAAGAATGTAAATATATCTTCAAAATCAAAAATAGCATGCAGAAATCAAACTAATTCTCACAACAAGAAACAAACACTAACATAACACTCGTAAAAATACAACTTTAAAATACCAAGAGCCAGAACATCCAGACAACTAAACAGCATTCAATCTATTCAATTCATTGCAAGAAGAAATTAAAAAATCCATAAATATTCAACTTTTTAAAACTAACTTAAAATTGTACCTAATGAATTTAAGATAAGTTAATCAAAACATTTTGATCTCATATATGTGATATTTTATTAATTTATGTGAAATAAATTTAAAAGAAAATTAATTTAAGAAAATGTATTTTAATTATTCTGAAACCACTCGTAAATAAATGAAACAATAAAAAAATGTTACATATTGTAAAAAAATATAAATCTTGCTGGAAAAATCCCATTCTGGCAGTATTTTATTGCCAGACATGCCTGTAAACACGCTGTGTTATGAACATACCCTATACATGTTTTGAACACGTATAATAAAACTAAAATTTCCCCGACAGTCCCGAAAATTTTTGCAATAACGGGAAATTAAAGCAACATCAAACACCGAACTCGCCGCCATGTTCTTTGGAAAGAATTGAATTTTGTTGAGAAGAAAGCAAGTAAAGTTAACAAAAATTGAAATTTTGCGGCAACTTTATTGCTTAAGCAACAAGAAAACTTGAATAAATAAAAAAGCTTATTTTATAAAGTGAAATTTACTTGAATGTGGAACAACTGAATAGATTTTAACACGATAAAAGTGTCCAAAGTTGTTAAACGAGGAATAATGGAGATTGTGGAGTCTCAGGCAACATTGTCGCTTTTCACTTTTCATTGTGGTAAATTTATTAAAAAAGTTATCCTCCATCACAGCAATTATAAGGAAACACGAGAAGTGAAATAAATAACGATAAGCCATATGAATATTTAAGGCTTATATTCGAAGGACTAAACAGGAACTGTGTAATTTCCTCGTCCAAACCGTCTGAAAGTTTGCCAATAAAAGTTGATGACTTTTTAAAATATATATCAGTTTTTGGTTTCTATTTCTGATTGAATTAAATTCATGTTTCGGCTTTCGTTGCCACACTAAAACACATGCACAATTACTCACACCATTACACGCGCACGCACACATTTAACACTACACATACACAATCAACAAAAGGTTGATATTCGGAACGCTACCTAGCTGGTACTTTGGTTCGCTGTTTTGATAATCGGAGCAGCACCTAGCTGGTACTGTGGTTCGTTATTTTGATTCTCAAAACGATACCTTAATGGTACTCTGGTTCGTTATTTAGTTACTCCGAACTCTAGGAATCTTCGGTTTACAGAATCCTAGGCTTAGTAAACAGCTCAAATTGGTTTAAATAGAGATAGGATGAATTAACCCTAGGTATGACAATGGGCCTCATGCCACACTAACCTAACATTGGTACGTTATTTTGTGATAAGTGCGTTTTTTATTAAAAATGATTAGAATAAATTTTCCATTCCATCAAACTTTTATATATTGTGTAAAATTGTCGATTTTGGAAACTAGTGTTTTGTACTGAAATGTATTGATATTCAAAAATCTGCTTTCCTGAACATTACGATTTTTAACTTTATACTTTTTTGACCTTCCATTTCCTTATCAGCTCTTTAAAGACTTCCGGTCTTGTTTTGTAACTTGGCAGTAAGTCCAGAAAATCTATGAAATGTTATAAAGGTTACTTATTTCTGATTTGAACACCAAATGCTTTTTAGGTTGATGCAGCTTTTTTGTTTGCTACCTATTGTTAATAATTTTTACATTTTTGTTTAAGGAATGTGAGGATATGGTAAATCTTCTTCGTTTAGTTGAGCTGCAAAAGATTCTCTCCTTCCTAAGTTTAAGCATTGCTGGACGCAAAATTGACCTACAACGTCGTATCCTCAGACTTCTAAGAACAAATTTTGAATTACTCTCTCAAAAAATAAAAGAAGTCTACGCACAGTCATTGTAAGTAAAGAGGGATGCACTATCACGTTCAGCAAGTTTTCTGTAAAAATTAAAATTATTTTAATCAACTCAAAGAGCGTGCAGCAATTTTTTGTTACTCATTGAGCGTGAAGAGAGATAAAGCTCAAAAACTTAATATAAAAAAAACTTAAATCATGCTGAAGGTGATCTGTGAATCCGACTTAACAGAGTCATATTTATACTAACTGCATGTTTATTCATTTAAAATTTTCACAAAAAAAAAACAAGATCCGAACGGCAAGTCGTACAGTACGGACCAACAGAACCCAAAAGAATGTATTCTCACATGCAAATGCCTTCCGTTCAACAAAATACTGGCACTCTTGTCAGTGCCGGTGGTCAACAAGCGGTTGGCCAACAACTACCTGGCCCTGCTGGTGCCGGAGGCAATATGGTTCCTTTCCCACATACCATTCCTTCACATATGCCCATTCATCCCGATGTACGTCTGAAGAAACTGGCATTTTACGACGTTTTGGGCATACTTATCAAACCATCTTCTTTGGTACCGCGAAATACGCAACGCATTCAAGAGGTACCCTTTTATTTCACGCTTACGCCACAACAAGCCACAGAGATTGCATCCAATCGCGACATACGAAACAGTTCGAAGATCGAGCATGCCATACAGGTACAGCTGCGTTTCTGTCTGCTAGAAACATCGTGTGAGCAAGAAGATTGCTTTCCACCCAGTGTCAGCGTTAAGGTCAATAATAAATTGTGCCAATTGCCGGTGAGTTCAACAGTCTCTCAACAGCATACAAATATCGATTGCAAAGTATCTTTAAAATATTATAGAATGTCATTCCAACAAATCGCCCAAACGTCGAACCCAAACGACCACCGCGTCCCGTCAACGTCACATCCAATGTGAAGCTTTCACCTACTGTGACCAACACTATAACTGTGCAATGGTGCCCCGACTATACCAGAGGCTACTGCATCGCAGTTTATCTAGTGAAGAAGCTAACGTCTTCGCAGTTGTTGCATCGCATGAAGACAAAGGGTGTCAAACCGGCCGATTACACAAGAGGGCTGAGTATGTTTTTTGTCCTTTAATTATTTCAATGAAATACTTCCAATAACTTTATTCACTGATAGTCAAAGAAAAGCTAACTGAGGATGCCGATTGTGAGATCGCGACCACAATGTTAAAAGTCTCTCTCAATTGTCCACTGGGAAAGATGAAAATGTCTATACCTTGTCGAGCATCGACTTGTTCTCATTTACAATGTTTCGATGGTAGTCTCTATCTGCAGATGAATGAACGCAAGCCAACGTGGAATTGTCCAGTTTGCGACAAAGCAGCCATTTATGATAACTTAGTTATTGATGGGTAAGTAAATTGTTGGTTGTAAACATATTAAATCCAATCAATATTTGGCTTCGTGTTGATATTTTATGACACAACAATTTTTATTAAAAATTAAATAATATAATAATTTTTTACTTATGTTTAAAATCGCTCAAATTGCTTCAAAATGCAATACGTTGGTCTGCCAAATAATAAAAAGGCTTTATCGTGCTAAATAAAAAGAGAATAGCGTCGTGGTCAAGCCAAGAAAACGATACCAACAATAGAAAAACATTGTTTAATTTTTATATATAACAAAAATACCCAATCTCGCGTTTCTATCGGATCCAACCTATAACTTCTTAACTAACTTAAACAGAAGCAATGTTGGAAGAAATTCCTCTCAATTCACAGAAAGAAATCTTAAACAGAGAAGATATTTAAAGATTTATTGAAAAGAAAAATATAATTTTATTAATTAAAGTTTAAGTAAATAGCACCAGTTTATTACAAAAATACGTCTAAAAATAAAGTTTTACTAATATTTTCCCTCTTAAATCCAAGTATTTCTTATCTCTTAGCTCAGAATATTTCTTCAAATTTTTCTTTAGTTTTTTAAAGGCGGGATTAGGTTTTAAACGCGAAAAAGGCGATTAATTTATTTTATCTACACATCTGAAGTATTTTTGGAAAAATTTTCAATTGAAGATATCTATAAATAAGTCCGTGACAACGAATCTCCGGAGACGCGTCGAAAAAAGTTGTTATGCTGTGAACACCATAACTCGTTACCGGATCATCTGAAACAAAAAAATCGAAATGTGTTTAAAAGGTGATATGTTTCCCTAGGTAGTCGGAGGGATTTTTTAACCAGATTTTTTATTTTTGGCAGCATTTGAAAGTGAAAAAGGCTATAACGAATATGTTATAATAATTAAGTGGAAAAAATGGTTACAAAAACTCTTCGTGACTACCTGTTAATTTATGTGTAGAAATAGTGTTTAAAATTTCAAAAAGATCGGTCAAGTAGACTTTGAGTTATATAGCATATTTATGTAAAACAAACGATGCGTGTATTTGATGAACACTTTATTCAAAAGCCGAGAGTCAGCTGTTTTGACTCCATGGTAGAAGAATATCAGACAACAGCGAACCAGCTGGCTCAGTAACGAACGATGACGTTAACTCAGTACTTTATGAAAGAAAAAAATTCGAACGAAACGTCAAAATTTGACGAGAGCAAAATTGTCTTCGTTGCGAAAATGTATAGCAGGAAAATGGAAGTTACTGCTAACAAAACGTGAATTTTATTTTAGTCCTAGCTTAAGCCCGGCGCGTTGCTGCCGCGGCCCCGTTGCCAAACGCGAATAAAATGTTCAGTGAAACTGTATATGTAAATTGTGGTCGAATACTGAATTCCATGGCTGTGCGACCTATAACTCAAAAGCTGTTGAATTTATCAAATTTAGGTTGAATGGGAGGAGCCACGCCAAATAAATAAATAACTCAAAAGCTATTCAATATCGCAAATTTGGGTTGTATGGGAGGTGCAGATAAAAGCCACGTGTAAATTGTGGTCGAGTACCGAATTCCGAGGATGTGCGGCCTATAACTCTAAAGCTATTCGATATCGCAAATTTAGGTTGGTGCCAATCTCCCTTGTTTAACGCCCATGAAATGCTATCAGTGAAAAGGAACGTGTAAATTGTGGCCGAATACCGAATTCCGAGGCTGAGGTGCCACGCCCACTGGGGGTGAAATATACTTTACGACCTATTCTCATACCTACCAAATGTACATACAAAACTTCATGAAAATCGGTCTAATCGTTTCGGAGGAGTTCTGGAACAAACACCGTGACACGAGATTTCTACATATTAGATATAAGAATTAAATTTTTTAACAATCATAGGAAATTGCACTAATATTGATAATATAAGTCAATATTTATTAAAAGCACAACAAGCAGCAGCAACAGCAAAAGCGGCAATAGGTGGCAAAAGTCTATGGTTGTCATCAGCAGCGCAATGTTAAACTTCCATCAGCAAGTGGACATCAACTGTGCATTCCCGTACTCGATTCAAGTGTCTTGAAGTTGCTTGAAAGCGTTATTTTACAAATTTTTGAAGCTCGAGAGAGAAGAATAACATGCAAAATGTTAATCTCTATTCTATTTCAATTACATGAAGTTAGTATGGGAACAGACCTAATAGTTCCAAACCTCCGCTGGCAACAATAATAATCGTATCGCGGCAAAAGTCAACAAACAATGCAATTAAAAAAAAAAAAACATGATGTAATAATAAGGACCAACATAAAAATATATCCTTCAAATAACACTAAAATTTGTAAGGATTTTATGTTTAATCTTAAACATGATCCTGAACTTTTATAATCTTATAATACTGCTTATTGACAAGTTCTCACGTTGAAAGGATTTTACTTAGGCTAACGACGAAGGCTCCGTTTTACATAAAGATGCTATTAATGTTCACGAACGATTTGCGACAAAATCGATTTAAAGTTTTTTATACTCGAACCTCCCAGTATGAGGGCCGGTCGCTTGAAACGCTGTATCTTTGTTAGTTTTGCTCCGGTTTACTTAAAATTCTTTCAATACTCGACATGTTGTACAATCAAAAAAAAAAAAAAAATGAAAAAAAAAAACAGTTTTACAACCGGTTTTTATCAATCCTTATGAAAAAATCGATTGTTTGAATTCCAATCAAACAATGGCTTTGAGAGAATAGATTCTCTGGTGGTATTCTGTGGCTGTAGCTTTTCTACAAGACTATTAATGGGTCTCTATCAATAAATAGTCTTGCAGAGGTCTCTAGGAGTTCAATTAATTTTAGGTCCAGAAAAAACTTTGGGAAACAATTGTAAATGGCAGTGTAAGATATAAAACAAAATGGGTACAACGAGTCCAATCTTCTGAAAGGTTTCAATTGTACCAGGTTGTTCAATAAGTTTCTATAACCGCACATAGATGTTGGTAGTACGTCCGCCATTTTATTTTTCTGAAAATGGTACTAATTTCTTCTGAACACGTGTCAAGTGTCATGTAGGTCTGATAACTCAGTCTTATATTAGTAAATTAGTGAGAATTATAAGGTGTTCTCTCTCATCCCATGATATTTTTCAATATTTTTCCGTGAAATACTGCCTTATTTTAATAATTGTAAGGGTTTCATATAAATAATTTTAAATGAAATGTCAAAATAAGGCAGCCTATTTTTTCCTGATACTCCGAATGAGAACACCTTATTATAATTACACCATGATATTTACAGCTGTTCGAAGTAGACGTGTTACAGTGTTTTTTTAAAATGGAAAAAAAATCAAGCATCAAGCAAGAATTTTTCTTCTTGAAAGGGATAAAACCAAAATAAATTCATGAGTAACTATTTGGAGCGTCCTTTACTTACAACAGTGTACAACTGGGTTACTGAGCTTAAACGTGGTCGTACAAGTCTAGAAGACGATCCACGTCAAGAACGTCCAAAAGTGCATTAACACTATAAATCATAGAAAAAATACTGGATATGGTTTTGGAAGATCGTCGATTGACTTGAGAGAAGCCGTGGACATCTTAATAGGCAGTGTGAGCCATATTTTAAGTGAAGTTTTGGGTTTCAAAAAGGTTTGTGCACAATGGGGTGCCGCATTCGCTAAAAATGAAACAAAATCACATTTGAATGAGATTTTCTCTGCAATATTTAAAAATATCTTATACGTCGATTCATCACTATGGATAAGACTTGGGTCTACCACCATTATCCTGAATTAAAATAAGAGGCTAAAGAGTAGTGTGAACCTGGTACTTCGGCTCCTAAGTGAGTTCATGTTCAAAAGAAGGTTATGTCATTAGTTTTTTAAGATGCAATACCGATTTTGTTGGTGGATTATCTTTAAACTGGAAAAACAATTAATTCTGAATATTCAACATTTTGGATCAGCTCGACGCAAAGATTCGTGGAAAAGACCCGGTTTGCAGAAAAACAAATATTTTTTATCAGGACAACGCATCTGCTAACAAAAGTAAAAAGCCATCGCTAAAATCAGTGAATTTAAGTACGAATTGTTGGAACATCCACCCTATTCGCCAGATCTAACTCCCTATAACTTCCGACCTTCCGAACGGTCACTTCAGCGATGGGATCCATAAATTAGAGGACCGTTGGAACAATTGTATTATGCTTCTGGGAGAATATACTGAATAATAAAAAGCATTCAAAGCCATAAAATTATGTTTTTTATTTCAATTCTAGAAACTTATTAAACAACCTGGTATATACATGTAGATGTATAGAATGCTTTTATGACAGACAATTTAAGAAACAACAACGAAATCTTACATGTTCTAACGTTTTTGAAGGCATTTACCTTCAAAATAAATACTTTTTACAAATTAGCAAAAAGTTTTATTTATTTTTGAAGTAATAAACTCAAATAATAATTTCACATAAGATATAAGAAAAATTATATATCAAAGTGCCTGATATTTATTACTTTGAGCTAATTGTGATGAATTACTTACTATATATATTAGGGCGGGTCAAATTCTGGCTCAGCGAAATTCGTAAAATACATGTAATTTCAAGACTTTTTCTCCACTACAGCATATACAAATTCTGAAAAAAAGCTGTGCGGACTTTCGTAAATAGATTCATACACATACATTCATATTTTATAATTGAGAACAAAATCTATTTACGAAAGTCCGCACAGCTTTTTTTCAGAATTTGTATATGCTGTAGTGGAGAAAAAGTCTTGAAATTACATGTATTTTACGAATTTCGCTGAGCCAGACCAAAAAATTCGTCCATACAAATTGACCCGCCCTAATATATATATATAATTTAATCTACACGATTCTAATGTTTTGTGAACATTTACATTAGGTTAGGTTAATTCGAATGCATCCTGACGGAGGCTCACATTGATCAGTTCTGGTCCTTAGTGGTACCGGTTGCAATGAAAGGAACCTGTATGGTTATTTAAAGTCTCTAAAGATAATATTTCACAATTCTTAGGTGCTTGCTACACGTTCAATATTTATTTACTTATTTATTCTTTTGCTATCTACTGGGCTATGTCCTCACAGATTACATTCTTTAACACTGAGGGCCAATTTTTCAGTGCGAGTTTAAACTTTAGTCAAATTAAACCTAGCTTAACTCACCAAAGTTGAACGTTGAACGCATTTATTTGTAATTTTCTAGGTGTTATGGAAAGTTTTACAATTGGTCTGTAGTTCTTAACAAGCCTTTTTTGACCTGACTTCAACACTGGCGATATAAACGAAATTTTCCAATCATCAAGAACCTTGCCCAACTCAAGAAACTTATTAAATATCAGCGTCAAACCAACATATAAAAATTCAGCACATCTTTTAAACAAAACTGGAGGAATCAATCATAACCAGCTCCATTATTAATTTTAAGATCGCGAAGCGCATTGCGTACTTCTTCCTCAGCTACAACCGTGCTTCCTATGTTAACAATATCAGATATACTTGACAAATCAGGACGTTTATCTAAATTAAAGTTATCAAAAATATAAACACGCTGAACTAAAAACACGCTATATAAATTAGCGTTTGAATATTTATTTAAAATTAGTAAATTCATACAACAAATTATATCGAACCGAGAAAACCGAATTACATATATTTAAAGAAATGAACGTGCGTATGAGTCGATAGGAATTTCCGAACTAATGTTTTCATGAATATTTTTTATATGTTTGCTAAGCCAAACCTGATTTGATTTTTTATTTGATTTTAATTACCCTAGGGTATTTTATTTTGTCAGGTGTTGACAACAAAAACCAATCCAAAGAACTCAGATATCTCCTGAGCACTATTTCCTACCCTTCCTTGAAACTCCATAGAATTGGGGAAGCCACTCATTTTGAGTTTAGAATTAAAGAAGACACAAAAAGACAAATTTATTGTGATATTTGGATTGCGATCTCATGATCGCGCGCGAAGCTACATTACAATATTTATCGCATTAGTATTTACATAACTGACATTCTGAGGGGTTCATTGCAAAAGGGTTCACAAAAAAAAGAAGCCTGTTTAGCTATCTTGCTGGCTTTGTCCTTACAGCAAAAAGTGAAGAGAAAGAGCTATTTTTTTGTTTTATTTTACCGCCTTCTGCCGTATCACGAATTGATAAAAAAAATATGCTATACGTTCAATATTTATTGACAGATTTTCGATCCGATCAAATATATATTGAACTTGTAGCAGGCGCCTTAGGATGGATTCAATTAATATTTTGGCTATATCTTAAAGTGACAGGAACGTCGATGAGCCAAGGTATTTTAGTCTTGATGTGATTAGGGCGGTGCATGTGCATAGTAGGTGCTCCAGGGTGCACCGTGCTGGTTTCTTGCACTTCCTGCAGGAGTCATCAGTGGTGATGTCCAGCTTCCTCGCGTAGGCCGCTGTCATGCAGTGACCAATGAGTATACCCACTATTGTCTTGCAATCTCTGCGTGGTCGTGCCAAGATGAACAGAGTCCGTTTTTCGCATTGTGAATTGCACATAGTTTTCGAGATTTCGCACGATGTCGTATCTCTCCATCTACGATTCACTGCTTCTGTGGCTCTTTTTTCGAGGTTCTTGTTCAACTCTTGTAGCGGAGTAGGTACATGTTCTGTGAATTCTGAATATTGACATTATTGCTGTAAAAATGTTGTACGACATTTGATATAAACTATTGTAAAAAACATTTACCAGTAAATTTACCAGTTAAAGTAAAAAAAAAACATATTTACAATCATATTAACACTTCTTTTTCATTGCAAATGCTGTTATATTGTTGGTGTCGATCAGAAAAAAGTTTAAATATTTTTCGTAATCAGCCACTTTGCTGATAAATTATGCTCTAAAAAAAAAGACATACGGAAATTTTCTTATTTTTTTGTAATTTCTTGCAGCTACTTCCAGGAAGTTTTGGCTTCAACGCTACTCAAGCCAGACGATACTGAAATTCAACTACATAAAGATGGTTCTTGGAGCACGCACAGCTTGCGCAATGAGTCCCAAATCATTGATACACCTACCAAACCAATTGATAAAGTAGAAGTTATTTCCGATGATATTGGTATGTTTAACTATTTGCATAGCAGACCAATTTTTTTTTATAAAAATATTATTTCAGAACTCATAACCGAAGAAATAAAACCAGTCAAAGTTGCAGCTGCTCCTATCACACCTAATGATCAGCCAACGTCGACCACGAATAGTGAAACTGTAATTTTGTTTATGAAATTCATTGACGTGCATATTTTAATCATAATTTTTTTATTCTAAACTTCTCTATAGGTTGATTTGACGCTTAGCGATTCTGATGATGATTTACCTTTGGCAAAACGGCGTCCAGCCGCCAGTGCTAAACAGGTACCCACTGGACCAGCATCAACGTCGTCTGCTACTTCATCGAATATGAATGGAGCGCGAGCGATGTTTAATATGCAGCAGCAGCAGCAGAAAACACCGGGTACGTTAGATGCATTTTCGTACTAAGTAATGAGAAATTTAAAGAAAGAAAAAAAAACAAAATATGCATACCTTTAAACACTGCATAAAACTGACACCATCAATTCATTCGTTCGTTTGTTCGTTCTTCTTTAATCATTCACTTAAAACTCAACAAAATGTTATTTTTCGATTTGATTGCTTTGTGTGTTTCTGAAACGTAATTTGTTGTTTTGGTCTTAAACAACACCACCTACAAAATTCATTTACCATCATGTATTTGCAATATTTGCTTAAAGATTTTTATCTTGTTTTATGTTTGATATTTTCCTTATTTTCCTAAGAGAATGTTACCGTTTTATATTGTCATTTATTAGTTAAATTTGCATGTTTTCAGATTAGTTATTTGCTTGTGGGAGACAGAGAGAAAGTTTAACTGAAATAAGAATGTTTTTAAAAAAGGATGATCTTGAGGAATCTAGCTTCCCTATCCTATCGTAGTGTTAAAGAACTTCCAACGAGCAGCATAGTATTCTCAGGTATTCCTCCTTAAGGTCATGGAGCCAAACTAACTAAACAAAAAAGCCCTGTCATTTGCATTACAAAAACGTGGATTTTCATTAATTAAAAGTTATCCTTAAAGTGGAATTTTTTTTATTGAAATTGCTAAATAATAATTTTTGCATACAACGCCTTGCGACGCCTTAATAAACTGGTTAAGTTTTAACTTTGGGTTAGCAAAAACACCTTCATCACTTTACTCGTCTTTCAAAAATCTCTCAAAACTACTTGTTTAAATTTGAGCACTACGAAACACCTCAGTTTTAAAAAACTTCTAGAAATTATGTGTCACGAATTTCACATCATAAAAAATTTTAAAATTTTAAATAGTTCACAAAAATTGAATTGGTATTAAAAAATTTTCTTAAATTATTTTCGGTAAAAAAAATTCAAGTCATACATTTAACTAACAACACAACTCATTATAAAAATCGCGGACCATTTATTCAATTATAAATGTCAACAATGCACGAATACCAACAGCTCTTGGAATCTTCGATTATCGTGTCAATTGGCCTTTTGATGCATCTAAATAGCATCAGTGTCATCGAGCTGAAGCACACGAAATTACCACTGATGACACCAAATGCAGCATCAAGTCTTTTTATATTTTCGGTTCTTTGCGTTCTCGCGAAACTGCGTCCGCTCTGGCCGAACGCATTACATAAGCCACAGAAGTTTTTGATCTTTCTTGTGGAACTATCGCTCATTTTGTACGCTGCTGACTTTCTGCTGCGTCAAGTGTGGCTACCATGTCTGAAGCTTTTGAATTTTATCTGTCATTTTATGGGTCAATATGTTGTCGTCGCCAATGAACATTATCTGGAGCACAGTGCTCCATCATTGTCATCGTGGATACGTAATGATGCCTTTTATATGGCCCGTTTTATTCTGGCAGTCATAGCTTTTTTCTTTATGATGGACATTACCGGCATGTTAGATTTTGTGTTTGCCAAGTTTAGAAATCAGCCTACCTCCTTCATGTTTAGCACAAGTGGTGGATGTGATGACGATGATCCGTATACTATGCAAGAAGAAATTCTAGCAGAGGACGAACCGATGGAATCTCTTGTACCGCCATCACCTTTTGATGTTAACGAACTGCCTTATGTGCCACAGGAGGATCTTTTAAATTTAGGACATCGTGTTGGCGCACGACGTCGACGTAATCCTATGCGTAAATCAAAACGTGCTGCCAAGTTATTGTTAAATGATCCGGATAATGAATGCTTTTGTTGATAAAATTTTTACTGATTTATACACAGAGTTAAATTAACCAAAGAATATGCAATTGAATTTAATAAATTTTGTACAGAGCTATTGTTCACATTGTCATATAGTGACGATCGATAGTGTTTTTTCTGTCCATTTTTATGCAATTCATGTTTTATTTGTTGTTCAGACTTGAATTTGTAAAGTAGTATGAATTGATATGGTAAAAGGGAGGGTCTTTTCAAATGCTATTTGTAAATATTTAAACATATATATATAGTTATATTTTGATTGGCTAAACGGTTGCTGAAGAATTGTTTATTTCATCTGATTTTTTAAATTTGAAATCATTGAAATCATTTGAATCATTTACATTTGAAATTGAATAGTTCTTGAATAGTGCTTCTATTAGGAATAAGCTGTTAACATTAGTGCAAAATAAGAATAGGGAATTAACATGTTTCTTTGTTTACAAGCAGCTTAAGGGTCTAGACTGGTTATTTGGGTCGAAAAAATCTAAAGTTTTTTGTGCATTTTTCAATAGCTATAACTGAGTAGAATATCATACTAAAAGGACAGATCGAAATTCGTAATTGTTCAAAAATTATGATCCTCCGAGCCGACCGCGTCAAAGAAGGTAACTCACTATACTTAAAATTGTAAATGCGTTTTCTGGAAAACTGCGCTTTTCAAGCTGGCAACTCATAACTCAGCCAATTTTTAGCGAATCTTAAAATTTTTTTTTAAAAATACGCGTAATTAAAGTGTACATGCAATAATATCACCGATACATTCAATATAATGCGATCCATAGATAATACAATCTAATCGTCAACTGAGTCTGTTGTTGCTCAAAGCAAAGCGTGTAAGGTTTTGTCAATTGATCAGTTTGGCAGTTGTCGAGTTGGTTTATGAAATTCAAAAGACTTTGATTTTTCCAATAGCTCGTTTCTATAACTCTTCTCGAATGATTTTCTCGTATGCTTTTCTCGAAATGACATCACGATGATGATGTTATTCTCGACTGCTCTATTTCTACAAGTGTGGTGAATCGAATCTGTCAATCGAGTTCATTCTCACTTGGTCTTTGGCAAGTGAGTTGGAGCGCTTAGTTATAAAATTCGATTTGTTCTACGAATTTCAATTGTTTATGGCAACTTTTAAAGCAATGAATGAGATAAATTAATTTTCGTTTTTACAAAGATAAAAGTGATGGTGAGTTTTTCAAGTTGCAGAAACACTAATACTCGACCGAACGAGTTCGACCGTTCGAGAATGACTTACGTCACTTTCCTTCGAGTACTTATTGAATGATTTGTAGAAATGAGCTACAGGTTTCTTCGCAAGTCTTTCGATTCAATTGTGCTGTCAATACGATGGTCAAATCGTTTGATTAGATGTCAACAAACATATTTTAAGCTGTCGTTTGTAAAGAAAATTTTACAATTGTTTCTTAACTAATAATATATATTTGATAGTTAAAAGAAAATTTTTCAATTAAGTTTATACAGTGTATGACCCAGAATCAATTATATTAAAAGACTCAATTGACAATGAGATTGTATTGTGTATGGCTCGCATAAGATTTTATATCAAAGCATGGCAGAATTACCCAGGTAGCACTGACAGTTGTTATGGAAAACATGTACTGTAGGGCGGGTCAATTTGTATGGACGAATTTTTTGGAGGTCTGGCTCAGCGAAATTCGTAAAATACATGTAATTTCAAGACTTTTTCTCCACTACAGCATATACAAATTCTGAAAAAAAAGCTGTGCGGACTTTCGTAAATAGATTTTGTTCTCAATTATAAAATATGAATGTATGAATGTATGTGTATGAATCTATTTACGAAAGTCCGCACAGCTTTTTTTCAGAATTTGTATATGCTGTAGTGGAGAAAAAATCTTGAAATTACATGTATTTTACGAATTTCGCTGAGCCAGAATTTGACCCGCCCTAATGTACTGTCAATAAATATACTCAAAAAGAGCGCTTTCAATCGGCCATTATCAATAAATGAAAACATAACCAATGCTAAAAATGTTGAAGTGAAAAAATAACCACCTCCCAGCTGCAGATGCATATGGCCGAAATAAAATAAATATTTATTTAAAGTGGTGCCTTTTTGGAGGGGGGAGGGGGACATCACGTCGTGGGGTATTGCCGGCGTCTCCACACGTAATGATGGCACTGCACCAGTCATGCATGATTTTCTATGAAGATTTTGACAAGTCTTGCTCTGTAAAATGTTTTTATTATTTCAATGTAATTCATGAAAACTGCCTATTTTTCGGCCTATCTAACCAGACCTGTCTCTTAAGTCTGATGTCAATAGCTGCGATTTTTTCATGGGAGATCAGAATTATATCATTGGATTTGCAAGCAAAGCAAAAACAACAAATGATCCAGCAAGTGAGCTGGATTTAAATTTATCCAATTCTATGTTTTTAAGTGTTTAGGTCGCAATGTAGAAGTAAGCAAAACTTAGCCGTTATTGACGATTAGATGGCACTGCAACTGTAAAAATGGGCGGTATTGCATTATTTGACATTTAAAAAGTTTGGTAGCATTGATATTTCTAACAAGAAACCTTTTTTTAATTCTTCAGTGAAATCTTCGCTTCTCGAACTACTCAAACTATTTGACTCCATAAGCAAAAGAATAAATTGTTGGGCATCTTCCATAACACAATTTTTATATTTCGCAAATTTATCTTCCAGCTTAAAATTTACATCAGCTGTATGCAGAAAATAGTGCCATCTGTCTGTGAGTTAAAAACATCGCAAAAATTGAACTAAAGCGTTTTTTTCAAAAATGATCTGATCTCTCATGAAAAAACACAGCTAATGTTTCGAGATATTTGGCTTTATTATTCTTGATCGCCATATAACTTTTATGAGAGTTCCATTGGTTTTTGGGTCATAACTTTGTGTCAGAATGCTATAATATTCTGATGGTATATGAAGATATACTTACGTATAATATTTAAAAATTTCAAAAACCATAAAAAATCCAAGTGATTGCGTTGTATTATAAAAAGTATTTTTTCACAAAATTCAATTTGATCTATAATTTTTTTAAGTAAACCAACTTTTCACTAAAACCCCGTTTACTTGTAAACTAAACATCAGTTTATCATGAAACTTTGAAGGCTAATACTTTAAAAGTAAAACTATCTGTATATATAGTAATATACGCCATCTGTATTTCATCCTATGAACTTATTGAGGTTTATGTTAAAGTTGTTGAAAATATGTTGAACTCACCGTCTGCAAAAATTCGATTAATGGTTTTTTAACGCTTTTTGGTTGCCTTGGCTACAGATTGTCAAATTCCTCACAAAATTTTTTTCTTGGTGACCGACCATTCATAAATCATTGATACAATTAACTGAATGACAGTTATTTGCTCATTACGTGCCCATATTCTTAAAATCTGTGCTCTAGGGAATTCAAGTTCCATGAACTACATTTTGTTTTTGTTTCTTATATGGAAACCACAAGAATCTGAAGAGAAAAATTTCTATAATTTTCTCAGGAATTTGCTTAAAACTTGTACAAAATTTCACTCTTAATCACAAACTGAAATCATTCAGTTTCATGCAAGCCAAAAAGGTTTTAAAGCATGACACTTATAAATTGTGATGTTGAAAATTTAAAATACGAGAAACGTATTACCACTGGAAACATTTTATAAATTAAATTCTGCTTATGGAAACGAAACACTTAAGGAACTTATAAAATAACAATTTTGCATTCTAAGCACAAAATTAATTTGTAAAAATATTGTAAGTTGTTTTGCAAAGTTTTTGCTGTACTTAAAATTGTCGTTTTAAAGTTACAAACTTTGTCAAGTTTATGAACGTCTCCATAAAGAACGCATTCTACAGCGTGAAACAAAGTAACTGTCGCACTTGCTTTATGGCATAAATCAAAAGCACTGTGTGTATTTTATTAAACAATTTTTATTTTTTATTGTAAGCATTCTTTACAACTCATCTTTCAATTCAAATCTTTCACCTTTATTTTTTTTAACAATTTTAAACGATTGGCCAAAGACGGGCATGCGGCAAGCAGCTAATTTTCAGGAATATCATCCCATATTTTTATTAATCGTTGCTTAAATTTGTCTACCGTCATGTTTTTATGTTCGTTAATTTGCTCATCATTATAACCACAATAGAAAAGTCCACGGGGCTTAGATCAGGGGATGACGGAGGCCATTCGTCAACAGAAATAAAACATGGTAAATTTGCTCTGCACCAGCTTTGAACGATTTTCACCTTGTGTGCTGGAGCAGAATCTTCTCCAGAAGGTTCTCCAAAACATGTTAAAGTAATATTCCGAATTATTTAAACGTCTTTTTCGAAGAAAAGAAGAAGAACAAAGATGACTGACGAAACATTTTGAAATCTTTCAATGGTTTTTTTCATATGATTTCATATAATTTCAAAATTAGTTCGAGTGTTGACTCCATGATTATAAGCAGAAAATAATTGACAAAACTTGGGCGTTCAAGAAGCTCCCGGCCTTACAAAGAAAACACACGATTTTTGCCAAAATTATTGTTTATTCTTTCACATAGTCCCCTTTCAGCTCGATAAACTTATTCCAACGAATTTCTAACATTGCGATCGATGACCTTTGAATAGTAAGATTTCTCAAGATCTCCAAATTACGCTTTAGTTTGCAATTCGACCTGCTCATTCGTCGCAAATCTCCTTCCCTGAGCCACCTCTTTAAGTTTGGGAACATATAATAGTTGCTGGGACCAAATCTGGAGAATATGGGGCACGAGAAAGCAGTTGGAGGTGTAACTCGTGCAATTTGGCATGGTTTCGATCGATTTGTGAGCTGGAGCATTGTCATCGGTCCAATAATTCGCGGTAATAGTCGCTGTTTATTTTTTTCCTTTTCTCAAATAGTCTATGTCACTTATAGCCACTTGAATGACAAAAAAACATGCCAACACCTCTCCGGCCGTTATTGAGTCTTCGCTCGCTTTGGTGCACTTGTGTCCAATGGGACCTACCCACTCTTTTCAATGGTTTCAATCGATTTGTGAGTTGGAGCATTGTCTTGCAAAAATATGATTTTTTTTTCTTCGATAAAGGTCCGTTTGTTTGTGATTTCGTTCTTGAATCGGTCCAATAATTCGCAGTAATAGTCGCTGTTGATTGTTTTTCCTTTTCTCAAATAGTCTATGTCACTTATAGTCACTTGAATCCCAAAAAAACATGCCAACACCTTTCCGGCCGTTGTTGAGTCTTCGCTCGCTTTGGTGCACTTGTGTCCACTGGTCCAATGGGACCTACCCACTCTTTTGCTGATTTCTTAGATTCTGATGCATAGTGGTGGATCCATGTTTCATACATATTCAATATTTTACGCAAAAAATCAGTCGGATTTTGTTTAAACATGTCCAAACATTGTTGGGAAGTGCTGCGTGCGAACACGTTCACGTTTTATTGATTGTTAACAAACGCGGCACCCATATTTCAGTCAACTTTCTCATAACCAAATGTTCATGTAAAATTGATACCACCGACCCATTTGATATGGCTACGGTTGTAACTATCTTACTCACTTTCACTTTCGGATTGTCCAATACCAAATCGTGGATTTTTCCAATATATTCTGGAGTAATCACTGTTTTGGTGCTCCGCCGGTGCTTCTGAACTCTGCAATCCAATATTTTACGATTGAATACGACAGAACAGATTCCCCATAATATTTATCGAGCTTTTCTTTTGTTCATCAATCATGGCACATAATTCTTCTGTATTCGTTTTTTTAACAATACCAAAAGTTGTTCAATTTAGAACACTGTAACGTCACTATTCATTGACAGATCGATCTGACCTTAATGGTTTGTTCATGTTAAGGTTGCCACCCGTCAAAAATGTTATGCATTTGAAGAGTGGTGGTGCCGTCACTTGGAGACTGGCATCTTGAACGTCCTAGTAGAAATAGGTTGACAATGCCAGAGTTGTCAAGAAACAACATATCGATCATTTCGTGCAAGGTTTATGGTATAATAACTCGTTATTGTTGAAAAATTATGCAGAAATTTAAAATAAATTTTGGTATAAATAGAAATGAAACGTTATTAATACAAAAAAGTGAAGAAATCGCTAAAAGTCAAAACGACACAAGTATCTTTAAAACCGTCAATTAACAGGAAATCGGTCTGGAATTCATCCAAATTGAAGATATGATAACAATGCATATTTCTGTATATTTAACTAAAAAAAAAACGAAAATTTTGAGTTGTGACGGTCTTGCACGAAACTAAATTGTTAGCGTTTCCTACAGCTTCTACGATTAGAGTTAAAATTTATGAGAGAATGAGTTCTGGAGAATCGAATGAAAGTGGTTACAAATTGGTGCAAATAGACGATATCTGCAGATTTCCTTCGTTCACTTAAATGTCAATTCCACTAAAGCCCCTTAAGAAATTTGTTTAAAATATTTAAGATTATGTACTCGAAACTTAAAAAAAACTAACAATACTGGCGTTATAACATAATTCTGACCTCGGGACTCGAACTCTATGCAGAAAATTTCTTCAGAAATAATCTCAAGCTGCCAAACAGCAACCATGAGTCCTTTGTTTATAGATCTGTGCATTTTTTTAGAAACTATTTTGTTTCTTTTTTAAAAAAAGAATTATATACCTGGCAGTTGGCTGTTGCCAATCTTGCGTATATAATACTCGTACAATGCTTGATAAAATAGTAAATTGTTTGTTCAAATCATTTGAATGGTTTTAAGTTTGTTTGTCCTCATTTGTTAAGGGACTAGTGGGCGTGGATAATCTTAACTTGCCGTTTCTAATTTGATAAAAATCTTATAATAGTGTAGATTAAAAATATGTGTTTCTGTGCATCTGTCCTTGTTTCATTTTTGTTGCAACTCATCCAAGTAAAATACATTTTTTCCATACAGCTAAAATTTTTAGAAAAAGAAAACTTCAGAAGATAAAATGAAAGAAATTGAGTCAATATTGAACAAAACATAATGATAAAATAAACAAGATAGCTGCACGAGTGAAAGCAATGAGTCAGGATTGTCGAAAAAGTACAATACAAAATACAACAATGAGCGGTAAAAAGCGAACGAAAGTTGTTTTGATTTGGATAGTTTCGAGATTTTGAAACCTTTATTTTATTCTACCTGAATCATATCGACAGCCGATTTTTAAAGTACGAATTCAAGTACACGTTAGCAATATGTGCAATACATTAACTTTAACACCAATTGAAGAAGAGGAATCGGTTGTAATAAAAAATATTTAAAAGTAGTTTTGTTCAATTGTCTTTAAATTTTTATTATAAATATTTTTCTTTTTTTAATATCTTGTTGATAAAATTAAATTAATTGTTATTTAATTATAATGTATTTCTATAATAAAAAGCCCTATGTTTAATTTGCTTCGAATTTCTTTATTTGCACCTAGTTTTTTGTGACTTCTTACATTGTATAAACTTTTATTTAGAGCGTCAATCATGTTTACAATTAACGATATTTATACATATATTATTTTTTTTTTTTAATATACAACTCGATAACTGCACAACATTTTTTCATTCACTTCTACCCTTGACTCGAAAATCAATGAATTTTTTGTAAAAAAACGAATGGCTTTCTTAATTAACTGCTTACCAGAAGATGATGCAAAAAATAAACTGGAGGAAAACGAACACAATTTTCAATATATGGATCTTGAAACAATGCCGCTTCATAACAACAATAATGCAAATACTTCTAACAATAATAACACTGCATAAATATCGTCGTCGTCGTTATGGTCTTGAGTTCTCGAAGTGGAAAATATTGATTATGATTAAGTGTTCGAACGGTATTTTGTATATGTTAAGTATCTTTTATAACTAGTGCTTAGCTTTTTATTTGAAAAAGTTTTGTGAAGCTTGCTAAATAGTGCCATCTGCAGGCTTTACTATCTTCTAAACTTTTCTGCCAACCTCTTGGTAAAGTCGCTCGCTCATGCTTTTTGTTTTGATTCGATCACTACATAACACATTTATTGGTTCTCGTCCTTGTTCTATTTTGTGTTTTTTAAGTTTTGTTTTGAAATTTTTCTATGTTTTCAGTGCGAAGATAAGAGGAGGGAAGGAAGGGAAGGTTTATTACAGAACCAACCAGAAGTTTGCCCAAATCAACTTAATTCAAGTCGCACTCAGTTAAATTATTGAAATGTTATTAATGTTTTTCTATTTGCTTTGTTTTATGAGATTTTTGCTTGATGCCTTTTTTTTGGGAAACAACTCAAATCAATTCAAACACTTTTTGCATTAAAAAAGAATAAAATTTTTTTTTAAAGTTAATGTTTATCGTTACTTCTCTTTGGGTTTTTCTTTTTTTGCAATGTAAGAAAAAAAGTTTTGTATCGTTGTATATTTTTTTATTATAACTGCTACTTTTTCAAAACTGATTACTTGTATTTAACTCTATTTCACACACACTCACACACACACATACGGAGTTGAAAGAAACAAACAATTAAAGCGAAAAATATATAAAAACAAAATAAGAAATTTACAAAATTTTAGAAGAATTTCTCATTATAGTTAAGCCTAAAATTATGCTAGTTTTAAGTTGATATTAATACATATGAATATGTAAAAATTAAGTTTATAACTATATATATATTTCTTATAAAGCAACAACAAATTATTGTAAAAGATGCATAAATATCTGCTGACATGTTACACTAATGTGTGCAATACATACAACAACAATTACAAATACACACACGCCCACAAACACACACTAGTTTTAAGAGTTTAAAATTTTTTTTTGTCTATTTTGACAGCTATATTTTTAAATTAAGCATAGACTTTGTGGACGGCTTACGAAATAAATTGGCTTGGGCTGCTTTATTTTGCAACTATGGCTTGCAACTACTGAAGAAAATCAATGGTCTGCTACTGTAGCGCATCACAATGCACCAACAATACATTCACACATCCTGTGTGTGTTGCTTTCACTTACTTATTTTGTGAACAACTTTGAGTACCGGTAGTTGCATGATTTTTTGTAATTATACACAATACTAAGTATTGTGTCCGTAGCCACGTTATTTCGTGGGCCTAGCTTTAAAAATGAGGTAACACAAATTTAGTTTAAGCCTAGTTAATATTGAAGAAAAATTAATAATAACTGTAAAGAAATCATTTCTTTAACTTAGCTCTTAAGATGAAAGTAAAGAATCTAATTATAATTGCTAGATGGAAGACAGCAAGTTTTAATTATGTTAAAAATAAAAGAGTTATTATAAGAATAAAGAAAATAAAGAATAAAGAAAATAAAGAAAGAAACAAAATACTATGACAAGCATAAACAAACAAACTAAGCAAGAAAGAAAGAAAAAAAAACAAATAATTTGCAAAATAAAAATGTAAAAGCTATTCTGAATTGTTTTTTATATAAAATATTTATATATATTTAAACTTAAAAATAACTATTTTAACCACTGTTACCTAGTGGGTTTCTTCATGATCGCTGTAAATAGTTAATTTTCAAAATTTTATTTAATTTAACTACACAAAAAAAAAATAATGGTAATGAAATTTTAACATAATCAAACAATAAAAAATGACTACTTATATGAAAAATTAACTCGTTGTTTTATTCTTACGTTGAGTGTTGCAGCGTTGTACGTGGTATTTTTTAAGTTTTTATAATTTTTATTTTAAGTTTACGAAATGGTTTCTTGCAGTTTTTTTTTAATTTTTCTGCTTTACTTTTTATTATAAAAAACTATTGGTTTTTCTATTTTTTCAAAGTTTCTAATTTTTCCTGTATTTGATTGGTTTGGTTGTAGAAAACTGTGTTCAATTTTGCAAAAATTTCAAAAGCTCTTTCTGTTTTACTTTGATTTTTCTAACTTCTTCAGTAGAATCTCCTCAGTTGGGTATATTGAGCTAATTATACACAACTTTTTTGGTTTATAAAATACATTTCTATAAGCGTTCAGAATACATTTTCAAAAATCTTGATGCTAAAATACACTACTTCAAGTGTTTAAAATATATTTCTAAAACTTTTGTTACAGTACATAAAATAATTTCTTCATGAATTTCTTTATATTGATGACTTTATGTCTCAATAACATTTTCTCTGAAAAATTATTTTTATTTTAATACACACAATTTTTCAAATATCGCAAAATGTTTTCTAAGAATTCTTGTTATTTGCATTTAATGTTTTTTGCTTTTTTCGATATAGACTTTTTATTTTCTGCTTTTTCATGAATGTTTTTGCAATAAGATTTGAATATTCTTTAATTTCAATGATTTTCGCTCAATGGCTTAGTTTGGTTTTCTCAAACTACTCTTATAATTTGGCTTCTTTAAGAAATTCATGCCCACATTTAATTAATTTTCTATATATAAGCTCAAATATTTTTTTATTTTTAAATTTTCAGATAATGATTCCACCATAATTTCATTGGATTCACCTTCGCCGCCTTCAAGTCCAGCACGTTCTGAAACAGGCATGCAAATAAAAATAAAATACACAATAAATCCTTATATTTTATAAATATTTCTATATCTTAGGTGTCTCTTCTACCACATCTGCGCCCAAGACTAATTACAACAAGTCCTCCAATGCGCAGCGTCAAGATATGATTGTAAATACGTGTACTTTTAAGCGTTGATATGTATTTTAATTCAAGTCATCGTCATCATATGCAACACCAAAAGACAATCATAAAACACAATTCATGTAAAAACAAATTAATCTTAACTTATTGACTTGTTTTCATTTCCATGTTAATTGTTTTAGTATTAAAATTTTGAGTTTGATTTATATTTTATTATCGCATCATACCTGCTTTTCTCAAGTGGAATTTTTTTTTTTAATTATAAAAATTCATACCTAAAATGGTACAAAACATTATACAAAAAACATCCAACCATGCTTATATTTATGAAGAGTTCAATTAGATTTTATGTTTTTATATAAAATGATGAAAAATAAACCATGTTTAGATTAAGACCTAAACTAAATTTAAATATTAACTACTTTTTCTGTTTTTTGTCAAACGTACCAGCCACGTACAGGGCTATAAAATTATTTTTTCAATTTTATCTGTGAATGCTTAAAAGTTGAAACTAAATGGTTTTAGTTGATTTTAAAAGTTGCTGCTTTTTTTGTTATTCCCAAACTTTAAGACTCAACCCGAATCCAGCAGCAAAGTTTTTCTATTATGTCAGAATAAAATTCTGATATGGTTGTTGAAAGTACTAATATTTCCCTTCGAACCCCGCTTTTAACTACATCGATACCTTTCTTTTTATCTTGAATATCGTAAATTTTAATTTATTAGTTTTATTTAAATATTGCAAGAATATCATTCAAAATACACAACACCAAACTAATGATTTCAAATGATGTATATGTATGTCGGATAAAAATACGGTATTGATGTAATTTAAAGTGGGTTATAAAATTAAAGAATAGTAGGTACTTTTAAGTACCATCTCAGGTTTTATGGCTTATAATTGCATTGACTTGCAATAAATATAACATCAAAAAAGCTAAGACACGTGGTTTTTGCACTTTCGAATAAAATACTAACGCGATATTGAAATTCTTCAGAGTTCTTCAGAGTTCGTGTAACAAGACTAGTGTCGATTGGAGTTCTTTTTAATATCTGTATGTTATTTCTGATACTTTTTCTAAAAATATTTTTGTTGGTCATTGTTTTATAAAAGCTTCATTGAAACCAGTCATTTTTAAATTACAACTTATTCTTAAAATCTTTTAAAATATTTTGTTAATTCAGCTTTTTAGTTATTTTGTTGGTTCTGAAAATGATACCTAAACACTATAAAATTGTAAGTTTAAATTAAGAATAAACTAGAAAATACGTTAATTTGTATCTAAAAATTCATCACTGGTCACGTGTGCAAAGTACGCTTGTGATCATGATAATTTAAATATTGGCCATTTTTGTGACCAAATAGCTCACTTATTTAAGTGTATTGTATTTACATTTGGAGCATTCCACGTGAAGCGGAGAAAAAGTATCCTTTAAATTTTGTTTCCTTTTAGATATGTTTCTCATCTTAAAAAGACCCTTACTTGTGTGTTTGTTTTGTGAAATGTAGCACATCTATAAGACAGATCCTAACTTGTGTGCAAAATTTTTTTGTCTATCCGAAGCTTTACAAAAGCTTAAAACTAAAGTTTTTTTCGTTTGACTTGCAAAATTTTTTGTTGTCCGCTTCAAGTTGAATGCTGCATTTAGAAGTGTGCCTGAATGTAAGAGTCACGTTCAAATATTTAATCTAATAAATAAAAATAAGAAGTTAACTTCTTTTGAAGTTGCATTAATAAGCAGATGATTTTATTTTAACAACTTAATATTTTTCCTTTAAGTACAGGAATGTTCAAAACCAAGAGATTGGAATATAAATAAATATATGACAAAAAGGAAAATACTGTGTAAAGGTATTTTGTAATTTCGTTCATTGATTAAACAAATTTCAGTGAGCTGTAAAAATATACTGAATAAAAATATCAAATAAAAAAAAATATAAAGAAATAGTTATAGTAAAATTAAATTAAAACAATTGAAGATCCTTTCCAATTTAAACAGGGCTGCTGATGTTACTCAAATAATTCGGCAGAGATGGATTAACTGCAGCATTGGCATTTTTAAAATCAATTATTGTATTAATTTAATTTTACTATAATTTTTTCTTAATATTTTTATATTTGTTAATTTAATTCGGTATATTTTTGAACCTAGTGATGAACAAGATCGTTCGAGCTTGGAAATAATGACATGTTATTTGTTAAGAGCGTAATGATGATGATATCGATATTATTGGCAGTAATACGCACGAAGTCCAGCGATTCGATAAGACAAAGTATGTGGTGTAAACAAACAAACAGTCCCAGCGTCTTGTCCTTTACGGTTGTAAAGTGCTTCGTCTTATTGGAGTACAGCAAATAATTCTTTCTTTCAAGGTAAAGTTTTAACCGGTTTTTAAAATTACTAAGGAATTATTGATGCGTTTTAGTGTATTCGCAGTTTTGAATGGTTTTTTTATGACATCACTTTTATGTGAATGGGGTTTTTACTCAAATATCAAACTCTAAGTACGTTTTGATTATCAAGGCTTATGTTTCAATATATAATATCGAGTCAATAATAGCACTTCAATATATCTGTGGTCACAAGGAATAATGACTAAACTCAAAATATCGTAAAAAAGCGGTATGGAAATTACTTTATTGCCAGTTTTTGGAAGTATGCAGATATCCATTTTTTGCCCAAAATTGATCATCACTTATGTCTGCACATATTTTGTTTGTAACGGTTCACATATTTCAAAAAAATGGGTCATAGTTCGTGCAATTAAAATATCGTTTTTTACGATACTTTGAGATTAGTCGTTATTCCTTGCGACCACAGATATTAAGTTTTGTGGAATTTATGAAGGTTTTGCTATTTTTATGACGTCACTTTGTTTGCGGGTTAGGTTAGGTTGAGACGGCAGCCGCTGCACTTGCGTTATCCATACCACACGTACCTCGGCTCACTTAGACCAATAAAGTCTATTGTGATACCGCTGAACGTTTGGCCTTGAGTCTGAAAGGAACCACATTTAGCCTTTGGAGAAGCTTATAATACGTTTGACGCTTGTCTTTGATATATCGTTAAGCTCGGAAAAGAAGATCTTCTGGTGAGCGCGGGACAGGAACATATAGAGTCCGATTCTAAATAATTTTTCCTGGGGAATCGGAAAAGGGAGTTTTAATTTTTCAGATAGCAGATAAAGACATCGGGTTGGGGTCGTTTCGCAGAATTTAAAAAAAAAGATTAAAAAAAAATCTGGAAATAAATCCTGAAAAAAATTTCAAAATCTCGCGCGCGCACTTAAGGAATACATTCTATAAGTAGGTTTTTCAAGAATTATGTATTGAAAATTTTACACTATTTCGAAAAGTGTTATATCTGTGGTCTTACGGAATAATGACTAAACTCAAAATATCGTAAAAAAGCGATATGGAATTTACTTTATTGCCAATTTTTGGAAGTATGCAGATATCCATTTTTTGCCCAAAATTGATCATCACTTATGGTTGCACATATTTTGTTTGTAACGGTTCATGTATTTCAAAAAAATGGGTCGTAGTTCATGCAATTAAAATATCGTTTTTTACGATACTTTGAGTTTAGTCGTTATTCCTTGTGACCACAGAATATAGAAAAAATTTCTACATGAACTTAATTGTGAGCTTTAGAACAAGTCAGACATCAACTCTGCCAAGGTTGTCATCTGTTCTAGTTGCTTCTTATTTATTTCAATGTTCATTGGTGTTCGACAATTTTTCGAAATGCACGATAGAATTGAAACGAGTTTTTGCTTTGCTAAAAGCTAGTGTTTTTAACATAAAGGTGGCTAAATTCACAACCAACTGAAGAGGAAATGTAGCGATTTCCGAAACAGACTGTCTAGTCAGCAAAGTGACTATTGACTCTATACAGAGTTGTTGTTGTTGCCTTCTTCAAATCTCACTTGATCTAAAGCTCAATTCAATTAATGTAATAATTTAAATAAAAGATCACAATTATTTAACTAAAAAATTTAAAAAATTTTAAAAAATGTCATAATTCGAAAAATGTTAAATTAAAAAAAAAATTCAAAATTTTGAATAAGTGTCAAATTTCCATAAATGCAAAATATTGTCAAATTTGAAAAATGTGAAATTTTTAAATAGTGTTATATGTTGAAAAGTGTCCAAATTTTTAAAAGTGTAAAATTTCGAATAAGTGCCAAATTGAACAAATAAAGGAGTGATTCTACTTTAGGGTCCACACCAGAGATCTGCAACGGATAGCTTTTTTGCGACTCTGAGTATATCCGAAAAAAATAAGTACAAAAACCTACTCACCCTAAGCGCACACAACTCGACTCATATTCTCTTCTACGAAGCTAGAATGCGGCGGCTCAAATAAATATGAGTATCCTAAGTCATGAGTCGGATCAGGAAAGATCGGGTTTTTTCGGTTCATAAATACTTATGGTTGTTGTCGTCTTGCTGATACTTATCCTACTTGCCCAAATACTCATAATCGACACAAGTAGCCGAATCACTCGGCTCATCTGCCACGGATATGAAAGAGAGCGCAGTAGAGCGCAGCAGTAAATAGTGAGCGAGTTTTTTGTATTTGTTTTGTGCTATTTTTTCCTACGCATATCTAAATGCTGAATAACAGATGTGTTATTCTTGTGTTGCTTTTTGTTTTTATCGTGCACAGTGAAAGCTGCGCATGAGGTAACGTTGTTAAGGCTTAAAAATAATACGCAGTTTCGATAGTATCGTAAGTCATTCATTTTCTGCAATCAGCAATTATTATTAAATTTGTAAAGTATTTTTTTATTTTTCTGTAGCCTTCAGTTACCAAATCACATGCGCATAATATAAATTACACTTCTATTGCACGTGTTTACGCACAAGAAGCAAACAGACACGTGCGCCGCACAGTGGTTGAGCCCCATACAAAAGTTGTCAATAAATAGAAGGACTCATCGTAAACCAATTAAATTTTGTGTATTATTTGGAATTTGCCTTATTAGAATACACACAAAAATATTTTTGAATCCGCCCTCAATCACGCCTGCCTCCCATACAACACAAATATTTAAAACGCCATATTTTTTTTGTCTTAAACCAATACAAGAACCATTCTGTCAGAAATCTTCAATATATGCCTATTATAAAAAAAGTATTTTCTGCCACGCCCACCTCCCATACGAAATTTTCCACTTCACGTGTTTTTCCGTATTCCAAGTTCAATGAAGCGCTGCATCTAAACTGTCTAAATTAAAGGTTTATAGTATTCAAAAATATTATTTGTTTGCTTTTTATAAAAACAAAAAAAAAAATCATCAAAAAAAAGCTTATCGTTTCGTTTGAATTCCAAAAAAAGGAGTGAACCTCATGCTTTTTGCCACAAATTGGCACTGGTTGTAAATGTGATACTATCAACAGTTAAAAAAGATAATAGCATACTTTTTAGCATTGTGATAAAGTGAGCACAGGTCGTGTAGCATAAAAACATGGCTTGCATACACGGAGAAAACTGTTTGCAAAATTAGTATTGTGGTTAAGCAAAACTTGCGCTTGATTCTAAGCCACTTCAACATTATGCAAAATTTTAGCAAAAACTAATCAAAATATGCTTTTCTAATATATAACAACTAAGCAAATATTTGCTTGAATTAAGTAAGCATTTGCTCCTCCCATTTATAATAACTTAGCAAATTTTTGCTGAAATTAAGTAAAAATTTGAATGTAATCAAAATTTTACTTTTTCCTAAATAATCGAGGAGTGATTGCAATTTAGCAATCTTTTTCTTAAATCACATTGTGATTGAGCAAAGTTTTGCTGATTTGCTTTTAAGCAAAACATTTGCTTGATTCAAGCAAATTAATTTTCTCCGTGTACGTATTCTAATTCTGTTGTTTAGAATCAAAGAATATATATTTCACTTTCAGCTAATTGAAGATGTTTGAAGAACATTTCTTGACAAGGGAATTTGAATGTTTGAATAGTTTTGAAAGCATTTTATTGCGAAATTCATTAAAATGTTTCATAGTAAGCTATAAGATAATGTGAATTAATTTAACTTTATACATATCACATTACTGTTTTACTAATTCAATTTAGTTGTAATTATTTAAAAAAATATTTAATATATATTAACATAGTAGATTAATAGATTGAGAAACACACTATAGAATATTTAAGTACTCTGCAAATATAAAGTATTGCAAAAGAAGAATGATAACATTTTTAAAGCATTTATCGTATTTAGTAAGTAAATGCTTTCACTATTTACATTAAAAATTTAACGATTTTAACTCGTAAGAAGTGATCTTTAAACAAAAAATGCCTCAAATAATACTAAAGAAAATGACTATAGCAATAAACCTTGAGACTAAACATATCTATATTTTCTTCTAAACGCATTTACCAAATGTTGTTCAAGGACTCAAAAATTTCTGTCAGTTTTTTTTAATCGCTCAACTTACAGTCCAATAAAAGCATTTCTTTATTTAAAATATCGTCGACATCCATAGATCATTATGTTTTATTCTGCAAAAAATTAAATTTACGTTTTTTTGTCATATCAACTTTGCATAAGAAATTTATTGCAAAAATAAAAAAAAAATATTTCAAGAATGCAAAAAACTTTTTCAATAATGTTTTGTGTACTTAAAAAAACCAGATTGCAATACGTTTTCTCAATTGTCTGTAATAACTCTTGAAAAATATCAATATTTTACGAAATTTTTTCAACATTTTTACATCAATCGTATATTAAGGCGTCTACACAGAAAACCTATATACATATATTTCTGATAAATATTTTGGAATCATGTGAGTTTGAATATTCTTCAAACTTCTTCAAAAAAATTTATTTTTACTGCAATTTTTTTCAGTAATCAGTAAAATTTTACTGGTAATGCAAATTGAATTTCATTATCAGTAAAAATTTATTTTTACTGCAATTTTACTGGTACTGCAAAGTGCCCATCTATGTTAATAATATGTGTAAAATACTTATAGGCATTCGGCTCATTAGCATTTTTTCGGTTATAAGTACATTCTCATATCCGAGAGCGGCGTGATCCGATCCACTTCGAGCCGTTTCCAAATCTTCCTATTAGAATCTATCACAAAAATGTCAACAAAAGCCTTTGCTGCATTTCTTTTATGTTTCCTAACCTTAAAAATACCAAATGTTCGCAATGGTTATGGGAGAAAAAAGGAAACTATTGCTGAAAGAATAAACATGTTGCCAGCTCGCTTGTGCTCACATAATTCTAAAAATACCTCTGCCCGAAAAAGTCGACAAAAACGTCGGCAGAACAACATTTACAGCACGCCGGCAGAACCCAATCTTTGTAGTCTTGAAATATCTCTCGAGAGCGAACATTGAGTTTCTGCTCCTCTTGATATAATTTATTCTCTTTGGTATTTATGAACCGAAAAAACCCGATCTTTCCTGATCCGACTCATGACTTAGGATACTCATATTTATTTGAGCCGCCGCATTCTAGCTTCGTAGAAGAGAATATGAGTCGAGTTGTGTGCGCTTAGGGTGAGTAGGTTTTTGTACTTATTTTTTTCGGATATACTCAGAGTCGCAAAAAAGCTATCCGTTGCAGATCTCTGGTGTGGACCCTAAAGTAGAATCACTCCTTTATTTGTTCAATTTGGCACTTATTCGAAATTTTACACTTTTAAAAATTTGGACACTTTTCAACATATAACACTATTTAAAAATTTCACATTTTTCAAATTTGACAATATTTTGCATTTATGGAAATTTGACACTTATTCAAAATTTTGAATTTTTTTTTTAATTTAACATTTTTCGAATTATGACATTTTTTAAAATTTTTTAAATTTTTTAGTTAAATAATTGTGATCTTTTATTTAAATTATTACATTAATTGAATTGAGCTTTAGATCAAGTGAGATTTGAAGAAGGCAACAACAACAACTCTGTATAGAGTCAATAGTCACTTTGCTGACTAGACAGTCTGTTTCGGAAATCGCTACATTTCCTCTTCAGTTGGTTGTGAATTTAGCCACCTTTATGTTAAAAACACTAGCTTTTAGCAAAGCAAAAACTCGTTTCAATTCTATCGTGTATTTCGAAAAATTGTCGAACACCAATGAACATTGAAATAAATAAGAAGCAACTAGAACAGATGACAACCTTGGCAGAGTTGATGTCTGACTTGTTCTAAAGCTCACAATTAAGTTCATGTAGAAATTTTTTCTATATTCTGTGGTCACAAGGAATAACGACTAAACTCAAAGTATCGTAAAAAACGATATTTTAATTGCATGAACTACGACCCATTTTTTTGAAATACATGAACCGTTACAAACAAAATATGTGCAACCATAAGTGATGATCAATTTTGGGCAAAAAATGGATATCTGCATACTTCCAAAAATTGGCAATAAAGTAAATTCCATATCGCTTTTTTACGATATTTTGAGTTTAGTCATTATTCCGTAAGACCACAGATATAACACTTTTCGAAATAGTGTAAAATTTTCAATACATAATTCTTGAAAAACCTACTTATAGAATGTATTCCTTAAGTGCGCGCGCGAGATTTTGAAATTTTTTTCAGGATTTATTTCCAGATTTTTTTTTAATCTTTTTTTTTAAATTCTGCGAAACGACCCCAACCCGATGTCTTTATCTGCTATCTGAAAAATTAAAACTCCCTTTTCCGATTCCCCAGGAAAAATTATTTAGAATCGGACTCTATATGTTCCTGTCCCGCGCTCACTAGAAGATCTTCTTTTCCGAGCTTAACGATATATCAAAGACAAGCGTCAAACGTATTATAAGCTTCTCCAAAGGCTAAATGTGGTTCCTTTCAGACTCAAGGCCAAACGTTCAGCGGTATCACAATAGACTTTATTGGTCTAAGTGAGCCGAGGTACGTGTGGTATGGATAACGCAAGTGCAGCGGCTGCCGTCTCAACCTAACCTAACCCGCAAACAAAGTGACGTCATAAAAATAGCAAAACCTTCATAAATTCCACAAAACTTAATATCTGTGGTCGCAAGGAATAACGACTAATCTCAAAGTATCGTAAAAAACGATATTTTAATTGCACGAACTATGACCCATTTTTTTGAAATATGTGAACCGTTACAAACAAAATATGTGCAGACATAAGTGATGATCAATTTTGGGCAAAAAATGGATATCTGCATACTTCCAAAAACTGGCAATAAAGTAATTTCCATACCGCTTTTTTACGATATTTTGAGTTTAGTCATTATTCCTTGTGACCACAGATATATTGAAGTGCTATTATTGACTCGATATTATATATTGAAACATAAGCCTTGATAATCAAAACGTACTTAGAGTTTGATATTTGAGTAAAAACCCCATTCACATAAAAGTGATGTCATAAAAAAACCATTCAAAACTGCGAATACACTAAAACGCATCAATAATTCCTTAGTAATTTTAAAAACCGGTTAAAACTTTACCTTGAAAGAAAGAATTATTTGCTGTACTCCAATAAGACGAAGCACTTTACAACCGTAAAGGACAAGACGCTGGGACTGTTTGTTTGTTTACACCACATACTTTGTCTTATCGAATCGCTGGACTTCGTGCGTATTACTGCCAATAATATCGATATCATCATCATTACGCTCTTAACAAATAACATGTCATTATTTCCAAGCTCGAACGATCTTGTTCATCACTAGGTTCAAAAATATACCGAATTAAATTAACAAATATAAAAATATTAAGAAAAAATTATAGTAAAATTAAATTAATACAATAATTGATTTTAAAAATGCCAATGCTGCAGTTAATCCATCTCTGCCGAATTATTTGAGTAACATCAGCAGCCCTGTTTAAATTGGAAAGGATCTTCAATTGTTTTAATTTAATTTTACTATAACTATTTCTTTATATTTTTTTTTATTTGATATTTTTATTCAGTATATTTTTACAGCTCACTGAAATTTGTTTAATCAATGAACGAAATTACAAAATACCTTTACACAGTATTTTCCTTTTTGTCATATATTTATTTATATTCCAATCTCTTGGTTTTGAACATTCCTGTACTTAAAGGAAAAATATTAAGTTGTTAAAATAAAATCATCTGCTTATTAATGCAACTTCAAAAGAAGTTAACTTCTTATTTTTATTTATTAGATTAAATATTTGAACGTGACTCTTACATTCAGGCACACTTCTAAATGCAGCATTCAACTTGAAGCGGACAACAAAAAATTTTGCAAGTCAAACGAAAAAAACTTTAGTTTTAAGCTTTTGTAAAGCTTCGGATAGACAAAAAAATTTTGCACACAAGTTAGGATCTGTCTTATAGATGTGCTACATTTCACAAAACAAACACACAAGTAAGGGTCTTTTTAAGATGAGAAACATATCTAAAAGGAAACAAAATTTAAAGGATACTTTTTCTCCGCTTCACGTGGAATGCTCCAAATGTAAATACAATACACTTAAATAAGTGAGCTATTTGGTCACAAAAATGGCCAATATTTAAATTATCATGATCACAAGCGTACTTTGCACACGTGACCAGTGATGAATTTTTAGATACAAATTAACGTATTTTCTAGTTTATTCTTAATTTAAACTTACAATTTTATAGTGTTTAGGTATCATTTTCAGAACCAACAAAATAACTAAAAAGCTGAATTAACAAAATATTTTAAAAGATTTTAAGAATAAGTTGTAATTTAAAAATGACTGGTTTCAATGAAGCTTTTATAAAACAATGACCAACAAAAATATTTTTAGAAAAAGTATCAGAAATAACATACAGATATTAAAAAGAACTCCAATCGACACTAGTCTTGTTACACGAACTCTGAAGAACTCTGAAGAATTTCAATATCGCGTTAGTATTTTATTCGAAAGTGCAAAAACCACGTGTCTTAGCTTTTTTGATGTTATATTTATTGCAAGTCAATGCAATTATAAGCCATAAAACCTGAGATGGTACTTAAAAGTACCTACTATTCTTTAATTTTATAACCCACTTTAAATTACATCAATACCGTATTTTTATCCGACATACATATACATCATTTGAAATCATTAGTTTGGTGTTGTGTATTTTGAATGATATTCTTGCAATATTTAAATAAAACTAATAAATTAAAATTTACGATATTCAAGATAAAAAGAAAGGTATCGATGTAGTTAAAAGCGGGGTTCGAAGGGAAATATTAGTACTTTCAACAACCATATCAGAATTTTATTCTGACATAATAGAAAAACTTTGCTGCTGGATTCGGGTTGAGTCTTAAAGTTTGGGAATAACAAAAAAAGCAGCAACTTTTAAAATCAACTAAAACCATTTAGTTTCAACTTTTAAGCATTCACAGATAAAATTGAAAAAATAATTTTATAGCCCTGTACGTGGCTGGTACGTTTGACAAAAAACAGAAAAAGTAGTTAATATTTAAATTTAGTTTAGGTCTTAATCTAAACATGGTTTATTTTTCATCATTTTATATAAAAACATAAAATCTAATTGAACTCTTCATAAATATAAGCATGGTTGGATGTTTTTTGTATAATGTTTTGTACCATTTTAGGTATGAATTTTTATAATTAAAAAAAAAAATTCCACTTGAGAAAAGCAGGTATGATGCGATAATAAAATATAAATCAAACTCAAAATTTTAATACTAAAACAATTAACATGGAAATGAAAACAAGTCAATAAGTTAAGATTAATTTGTTTTTACATGAATTGTGTTTTATGATTGTCTTTTGGTGTTGCATATGATGACGATGACTTGAATTAAAATACATATCAACGCTTAAAAGTACACGTATTTACAATCATATCTTGACGCTGCGCATTGGAGGACTTGTTGTAATTAGTCTTGGGCGCAGATGTGGTAGAAGAGACACCTAAGATATAGAAATATTTATAAAATATAAGGATTTATTGTGTATTTTATTATAAATTTATTTTTACTGCAATTTTTTTCAGTAATCAGTAAAAATTTATTTTTACTGCAATTTTTTTCAGTAATCAGTAAAAATTTATTTTTACTGCAATTTTTTTCAGTAATCAGTAAAAATTTATTTTTACTGCAAATTTTTTCAGTAATCAGTAAAAATTTACTGGTAATGCAAATTAAATTTCATTATCAGTAAAAATTTATTTTTACTGCAATTTTTTCCAGTAATCAGTAAAAATTTACTGGTAATACAAATTGAATTTCATTATCAGTAAAAATTTATTTATACTGCAATTTTTTCCCAGTAATCAGTAAAAATTTATTTTTACTGCAATTTTCTCCAGTAATCAGTAAAAATTTACTGGTAATGCAAATTGAATTTCATTATCAGTAAAAGTTTACTGATTACTGCTTCTAGTAATGCAGTAAATATTTACTGCAGTGTGCCCATGTATGATTATTAAGTATGGATAGAGTTCAGAACAGCACGACACTCGGGTATGATTTGGGTATCCGAATTCTGTCGGATACTCATTGCAGTTCTCTGGTCCACACTCCAATTTTTTTTTATATATTTATTATATGTGTTATAATTTTACACTTTTTTCGATATAACAACCTTTTTTAAAATTTAAAGATTTTTTTTCAAAACTTATGCATATTTTTTTTTTGTTTTCTAAATTTTTTTTTTCAAGATTTTATTTTTTCAAGATTCTTTTTTCAAGATTTTTTTTAAGATTATTTTTTTCAAGATTTTGGTTTTTTTCAAGATTTTGACATTCAATCAATCGGTCTGATCCCAAAGACATCAAATTTTTTTTGTTTACACTCCTGAATATTTGTTGATGAACAAATTTGCATTAAAAATTTCGAAAATGTTCTTGAACTTTATCTTAAAAATCAAAATACCCTTTTCCGATTCCCCGGGAAAAATTATTCAGAATCAGGCTGATAGGGTGGGTGATGGTTTCTTCCTCCTCCTCGTCCCTGTAGCTTCTGCGGAAGTCAATTGCGATAACTCCCAGTCTGGAGGCACGTCTGCCTATTAAGCAGTGCCCTGTGGTAACGGCACTAGCGTGGCTACCCAGTCTAGTTTTCCCAGCGATAGGAAAAATGTACCGAACAAAATGCAATGTTTCTTATAGCATAAGATGGACAATTTTATTAGCTTTTAAATAAGTATAAATTGAAAAAAATAAAAGCTCTCGATTGCTTTAGGTCTTCAAGTTCCGAACCATTGAAGTCAGTGATGTACCGTTGCTAGCAAGCTCGGCTGGTTTTTCATTTCCACGTATGCCCGTATGTCCTTATGCCCAGGTACCTATATTAAGCAAATGTTAAAATAGTTTGATATTTCGCCTAATGCAGCACGGCATTCTTTGGCTACTTTAGAGTTGATGGATACTTACTCCATCGATTTGATCGTAGCTTGGCTGTCTCAGAAAATGTATATTTCCCGTTTTGAGATGATATTCTCTGAGAGCCATGTTGTAATTCTCTTAATTTCGGCTTGGAAAACACTACAGTGATCAGGCAGCCTACGAACCAGGGATACCCCTAATTCTTTTGAGTAGACCCCATACCCGACCAGTATGGTTATAGAGTATGGATGCGTGGACTGTTCCCAGGTTTTTCCATACTCCCTCAGCTTCCCTCAGTCTGACCGCCGAACAAGCTGCTGTTTGCCTGGCAACTAAGTCAAGCGGTAGAAGGTGAAGTATGGTCTCTAAAGCCGCAGTTGGTGCTGTTGTCGGTGTGACCTTGTCTTTCACCATATCGTTGCTCCGTATAGAAGTATAGGTCTAATGACCCCTGTATATAACCAGTGAACGATAGGGGGAAAACATCATCTTGTGTACATAGCTTTTTTGCAAGTGTACAGCGCAACTGTCGTTTTTTTCGTAAACTCAGAAATATTAAGTTTCCAGCTCAGCTTCCTATCAAGAATGAGTCCTAGATATTTCGCACTTTCCGAAAGGGACACTGCAGACACATTTAGCATGATTGGTGTGAGGGATGTAATTTTGTGTTTCCTTGTTAAAAGGACCATTTCTGTTTTGGCCGGATTTAATCCGAGACCACACGGTGCGGCCAATCTTTCGAGTTTGCGAAGAGCTGTTTGCATAACGTCGCGACTCTAGTCGTATAGATTGTAGCGTGAAATTATTAAATGCTCCCTCTATGTCTAGAAAAGCAACTTAAGTGAATTCATTATGCATTCATTATTTAAAAGTTATAAGTATATGATATTAGCTTTAACTGCAAGATATTCAACGTTATTTTTGTAATGTGCAATTATTTAAATGACTATTTCTGTGGTCACAAGAAATAATGACTAAACTCAAAGTATCGGAAAAAACGATATTTTTATTGCACTGACTTCGACTTTTATTCCGAAATATATGAACCGTTGCAAACGAAATATGTGCAGACATAAGTGATACTCTGTTATGTGTAAAAGTTTTTTTCCTGCATTCTTCCACAGATTGGCAATAAAGAAAATAGCTTCAGTTTAGTCATTCTTCCTTGTGACCACGGATTTTATGCTATTGATCATTCTTCGAAACAACAACAATCTGTTTTTGTTTTTTCTGCGCTTGTTTTTTTAGTGGGACAATTCACAATCACGAGTAATTTGGAAATTTGTGCTTTTAAAAAAAATTTTAAAAATTCCTATCAATTGTGAACGGTCTTTTTGATATAAGTTGCTATAGTTGTTGCAAAACATGAAATTCACAGCTTATTAATGAAAAGTACAATTATTTTCCTCTGGAAATTTTGCTTAACTCATTTTCATGTCGAAAAAATCTTTAAGCACAATTAATTGTTTTTTTATTCGCTTATATGGAATATGAGTTTTTTTCGCCTTTACTTTTTTTTATAATCAGCAGTCAGTTTGCAATTTAGTATAGCAATTTATAGTTAATCTTAGCTGTGTATTTTAGTGTTGTATATGTATATGTGCGTAGTAAATGCATTCCTTGTTATTTTCTTAGTGTAGAGTAAATATATATTTTACCATTTTGCAAATGATATGGTGCAAGACCATTTGCACCGGATTATGAATAGCCCTAGTATGTTCTCAGCATTACGATGCATTGTATTGCATTCTTCTGTTATTTTTTTGTTGTTATACAGCTTTTCTGCTATGAGTTGGCCTTTGAGACCTTCGCTGGCTTTACTATACTATGAAGTTTTCAATATTTTTTCTTGTAAAGAATTTATTGAGATGCATCCTTCCTTGTGGAGTACGAATAAAAATTTTTTGGATATTAAAAAATTGTTAAAAATTTAACTATTTTAAATGACCCAGCAGAAAGAGACACAGGGCTTCTAAACATGGTAAATAATACGTAGACAATGGATCCAGGACAGCAAAATTGTGTTATCCAAGTAATTAAACATTACAATAAAGATCATCCGGACTACAGAAAACGTACAATACTTCGCAACTTAAACTAATGTCGTATAATTTTTTTTCTTATGATCATTTACATAAATACTTATGTAGCTACGTTTAAAAAAAAATAAATTTGAATTTTTTTCGGAAAAATTTACTGTGCAGCTGAATTATACATAAAAATTTTTGCCGTAAAATTCCTCAAAATACGAAATTGTCATAATCAAAAATTTTTTCCTTATGCTCTTGTAACGCGGGGTAATGTGATTTGAAGTTATCAAATTTTCGAAAAAATTTTACTCAGAATTTCACTTTGCAGTTTTAAAAAAAAATGTACCGAACAAAATGCAATGTTTCTTATAGCATAAGATGGACAATTTTATTAGCTTTTAAATAAGTATAAATTTGATAAAAATTATTTCATTAGTTTCATAGTTATATGCAAAATACTGAAGAAGAAATTGTTTTTGCGAAAAAATTAATTTTTAGCCAAAAAGCCTTTAAGCCGATTGAGCGATTATTTACCGTTAGTTAATATTAACCCATTAGTGTATAGCGGCCTTTAAAAAGGCCGGTAAGAAAAACTTCAATAATTAAAACTCAATTGGCATTGACAAAAAGTTTGGCTATTTGCACAGAGATGGAGTTTTATTAAAGTAAAAAATCAGCTGTTTTCTCAAAGTTTACTCAAGTCAGATTTTATCAAGCATCAAATTGAAAATGTCTTATCAGAAAAAAGTTCAAATATGGCTGGAAGGTAAATTTAAAAATGTTTTAAAAATGGTGATTGGTATTGTGTGAAAAAGCATTTTTTTATTATTAACCATTTGTCAACGTTTATCAAATAAACTTTGTATTCCGGTACACCTAAATTTGTGTCATTTTTTTCCAAAAATTTTTTTTGACCTTTATAAAGGCCACCGTGCATAGAATACCATTCATCTATTCATTTTGTAGGAAAGTGTTGCACATAACTTTACTTGTGTTTATTTAGAAATAAATTGAAACTTCATGAGATTTTGGATATCCTTGAGGAATGTGATGAAGAAGAAGTTGGAACTGCTACCATTGGCACAAATATTTGTATTTTACCCCCAAGAGAGGTACCACTGGCCGAATCAAATTGCGATTCCGCGCCGTCAGATTATGATGAGATTGGAGCAAATATATCTGCTCTCTGCCATGTCGGGCGTCATTTGATGAATACTGAAGCAGAGTTGCATCATATTGCTGCAAACGAATATGATTCTGATTCCGACTGTCATTCTGACCTTATTTCGGAACCACTATCAAAAAGAAAGCGGCTGTCTCGTAAACAATTCCTCGTTGGAGCAGCTAATTCAAAATCATCATTACAGAGGTAGGAGGCATATAACAGTGCAGCACAACAACCTGAACTCTTATTTTCTCAACCTAATTTGAAGCCTGTTTGGCGAAAAAGTGTGTTAGCCCCAACGAAAGGGATCGAGCAATCTTGCAGTCCTACTGAAGTTTCTGATGAAGCACAACAATGTAAGAGTCCTCTAAATTTCTTTCAGCTTTTCTTCACAGACGAATTAATGTGCACAATCGTTGAAGAAACAAATATTTATGTACAACAAAAGCTTTGCCATTTGAATGCCACGAAGGCAGAAATTTACGTAGTGTTGGGAGGTATGATTCCTTCTGGATATGCAAAATATTCAAATAAAAGGATGTATTGAAAAATGAGCACGGATTGCCCAACAGCATTGGGAAATGCTATTCGCTGTAACAGATTTGAAAAGATTTTAAGTCACATGCATTTCAACGATAACTCTAAATTGGAAGAAAATGATCGTATGTACAAACTGCGACCCATGATCGATATGCTGAACGAAGCGTTTCTAAAGCATGGTGGCTTGCCAGAAAACCTTTCAATTGATGAAAGCATGATACCATACTATGGTAAACATTATGCTAAGCAGTTTATTCGAGGTAAGCCGATTCGCTTTGGCTTTAAAGTTTGGGCTATTTGTAGCAGTGGAGGCTATTTATTGAATTTTATAATATACACCGGAAGAAATTCTAACAATTCTTTTCCTTCTTTTGGAATGGGTGGATCAGTTGTAATGGAATTAATCACAAAAATCAATTTGTTGCCGAACACAAAAATATATTTTGAACGCTTTTTTACTTCGCACAAACTAATGTCGCATTTTTCCAGGAAAGGTTATTGCGCGACTGGAACTGTAATGGAAAAAAGAACAGGAAACTGCAGGAAACTGTCAAAACCAAAAAAGATATGAACAAGATATCCGTGGTTCTTATGACTTTTGTTATGATGACAATTCCGGAGTTTTGATATGTGCTTGAAAAGATAATCAAACAGTAACAATGGCAACTACTTTCGATACCGTGAATGAAACCACATGCCTTCGTTGGTCAAAAGAGAAAAAAAAGCAAATATAAGTATTCCCCAACCAGAAATGATTTCGAATTACAATAAAGGTATGGGTGGTGAGGATTTGTTGGATTAGATGATTTCTGTATACAGAACACGAATGCGACAACGTAAATGGAACTGGCCAATTTTTTCATACTTGCTGGATGCAGCCATAACGAATGCATTCCACCTCATGCAAAAGATTTGTCCAAACGATCCAAAATGTGCCAATTTGTTAAATTTTCGCAGAAATTTGGCCAATGCACTATTGGAAATGTATGGAGAGGCAAAAAAACACTCTAAGCTAAGATCCAAAGCAACTATTGTCAGCGATGATGCTAGATATGATGGGTATCAACATTGGGTTAACTTCATTCCTAATCAACGTCGTTGTGGTCATTGTGGCCTAAAATCAAAATTCATTTGAGTAAAATGCCAACGTCCACTAAATCCAAAAGACTGCTTTATGGCTTACCACAGTGCAGCAATACCGCAAAACGAATAAAAAACTATTTTTTTTCAATAATATATTTGTAATACTGATCCCCAAATTGAAAAACTTTATAGAAAAAGCTTTTAAAAATTTTTTTAAATTTATTTTTCTTTAGATGAATGGTATTCTATGGTATGGTATTCTATGCACAGCGTCCTTTAAAAAGGGCGGTCTGGAAAAGCAGGAAAATAAATTTTCCGATCGATGGGAGTAGTTTCATTTTCTTATTTAGCTTAAAATAACACGGTTCAGAAAATTTTACATTCCTGACTATTATAGTTTCGTCTATGCACTAATGGGTTAAAGTGTTATATAACAAAGTTCATTTTTTTAAGAGTAGAATCAGAAATCACTGTGTCCCGGGAATTTTTCGAAAAACGTTGAAAAAGTGGGACGGTCTAATATGCATGCTGTGATGCCGACAAGAGAGCAGAGTCTATATTGCTGTGCAGATACAGATCTAATAGCCGTTCTTATGTCTTCAAGAGGAATGACGTTAGACTTATAGGCCTAAAATCCTTAGGAGTGATATGTGATGTCTTCCCTGATTTAGATATAAAGACCACTCTTGCTGTATTCCAAGCGTTGGGAATATATGTCAGGCTTATACAGCCATTAAATATATTATGAAAAAATATTTCGCAGCCATTTTTACAGGGTAAACACCATCAGGCCCTGGTGATTTATAGGGCTTGAAACTGTTTATTGTCCATTTTAGTTTCCTTTCGTAGACTATGTCTTCGGTATCCTGCCTGAAACAGCGAGAATCTTGCAAAGGCTAGAAGCTTCTGAGATTTCTGCAATCCCTTTACAGATTGATTTAGCTTTCCTGGTTTCAGTTTTGATCAATAGATTAATTGGTCGAAAATAGGATGGTTTGTTGTATCCTCCTCCTGAGGATACCTGTAGGTCCTAACTCTACCCTGCTTGTCGAACTTAAAACTCGTCCTTGCCCTGGTTATACTGTTCATCTCTTATTTAGAGGCACGGTGAACTGTGCCATTCGATAGGCAGCCGTGAAGTTGCCAAGAGATGATTATATTGGTGATTTTTTAGTGGTTCCCAAACCGTAAGAACACTCACCGTAGTTGTCCATGTCGCTTCAGCTTCCAGGTAGCATTTGATTTTTTTTCAATAGGTAGGACTGTCGCCACTTTCCATGTCTCGGGGTATCTCGAAGTTGTAAAGCAGTGGTTTATTATGTGTGCAAGTGGACTTAGTATATTAGGCAATATGCATTTAAGAAATTTTACAAAGATACAATTAACACCAGTAGCATTTGATTTAGTTCCTAAGCCCTCGAGATTGCTCCAGAGCTGTTTTAAAGGTATTTAAAAGAATTTAATTTTGATGAAAAACTTTTAAAATCCTGATGGAGTCTGCCAGTTTTGTGCAGTAGGATTTCGTTTCCATTAAATGTAGATTTTAGGACTGTTCAGAAATGCATCACGATTTGCAGTATGTGCACAACTGACATTAGGGGTATTCACGATTTAGTGCACTAGCCTGTGCAGTTGAGGACTTGAGGACTTGTGCACTTTACAAAAACAAATTGTACGTACGTCAAAAATCTGCACAAGTGCTTTTCTACTATTACCTTCAACTTGAGGACTTGAGCAGTTGTGCACTTGTGTGCATTGAAAAATGTTGACAGCTTTGAAATGGTGATGGTGGTGTGTTCACGAAAACCTAACTGCACAAGTCCTCAAGTCCTCAACTGCACAGGCAAGTGCACTGAATCGTGAATACCACTATTTCTTAAGCGTCCAAGTTGCAGCGTGAATTTTTTTGATGCGAATGACGAGTGACGCTTGATAAAGAAATAACATTTTAGAATGTTTGACGTTTTCAGTGCTGCAATATTGCACTTTTTCAAACATTTTGCTTGTGCTAAAAAGCAGCTTGCGCATCATTTCTGATCCGTTTTTCCTTTGTTTCGTTTTTTTAGAAGCGATTGTACGTAATGTGTAAACCAAGGGCTAGAATTATTGGCTACGTGACGAGTACACAAAAGAACATGAATATCAAAAAGATTTGTATTTTTTTTTTATAAAAAAATTTAGCTTATCGTCGATTGAGCCGAAAAACCAACTTACCAATTTATTCGAGCCAAATTGTGATACAAAGATGTGTAATCAATCGGCCTGTATTCACGATATAGAAATTAAGTTTCAGTGGCAAGTTTTGTTAGATTTATGTTTAAGGTGCAAAAAATAAGGTCGTGGTCCGGGATGGTATTGTTATATTAACCAAATTCAGTCCTACTGCAGATAAATTATCATGAAAAAACTTATGATCAAGATGGTCATTAGCTAAAAGATTTACGTTAAAATCACCGCATAGAATAAAATTAAAATTATGATTTGTAGTTATAAAATTAAGTTATATGAAATTTAAAGAGATTTTTCTGATTTGAGTAAGTCACAAATTGTATGGGAGGTAGGCGGAGTTTTAATTTTATTTTTGCAATATTCCATACTTAGACTGCAAAATAAAAAATTCAAACTTATTTGCAAAATTTTAAGGCTATATAAATGGTTTTGTAAATTTAAGCATATTATACCATTGTCATAAAGTAACTTTGTATGGGAGGTAGACGTGGTTTTATTCGAGTTTGTAGACAAATTTCATACTAAGAGTGGATATTTGATGTTGAAGCTTATGGGCAATATTTGAAGTCGTTTAATTTTTCTGAAATTTTAAAGAGATTTTGACTATTTGTTAAATTTTATTTTGCCATATTCGAAACTTAGAGTGCATGGTACAAAATAAAAACTTATTTGCAAAATTTGTAGGCATTATAATTGTTCTTGCGAATTTAAAGTAATTTTGTATAGGAGGTAGGAGTGCTCATCATATCCGAAATTTTAGCTTTATCTTTATTTTTCAAAAAGATGCTTATATATTGAATTTCGTTCGATAGCACTAAAACAGTCATGAGCAGAAAAATAAATTCAGTGAGCCAATGTTTTTTTTTAAACTAACACAAAATTATCCTCATTATTGCTTTTGCTCATTTATTTCTATACTTAAAATTCTATTTCTATAAAAAAATGGACCAGCGAAACAAAAACAAATCATGTGTGTTTGTGTGCAACACATGTAACGGCACAAACAATGCTCATTTATAAGGTTGTGGCACTTGAGAGTGAGCTCGGTCGAACTGTCAGAATGGATGAAAAGAAATGAAGAAAAAAATGCTTAGAACAAGGAAAAGCACAGTGACAGTTCGAGCAAAGGCGGGAAAAAGAGTGCATTTCTCTCAAGTGCCACAACCTTATAAATGAACCTTGGGCACAAACATCTCAAGCGCAGCGCCATTGAGCGCAGGCTTGCTTTTTATTGCCTTTGCATGCATTTGTTGTTGTTAGCAAGTTAGAAATTTGGTGATTACGTGTTGTTGTTGTTATTTTTTAAACGTGTTGTTGTTTTTACAAATGTGCAAACACAAAGTTTAAAAACAAAACAAATTTGTAGCTGAGCCAACTGAGCCAATTGAGCTCCGGAAGCTCATGTCTGCTCTAAAACAACGGATGTCAACGTGGGGTTGGGGCCGTTTTGCAGAATTTCAAAATCTTGAAAAACCATCTTGAAAAAAAAATCTTGGAAAAAAAATCTTGAAAAAAAAATCTTCATTCCTTAATCCGCGAGCGCGAATTAAGAATACAATTCTATGCGTAGGTTTTTCAAGAATTCTGTATTGAAAATTTAACACTATATCGAAAAATGTTATACAATGAAAAAAATGTCAAATTTCGAAAAGTATCAAATTTCGAAAGCAGTATAAAATTTTTCGAAAAATTTCAAGTTTTCTATATTTATAAGAGGTCATTCAATAATTACGTGAGGTGTTTAGGGGGGGGGGGGAGGTTAAGCCGAATCTCACTCACTCTCACGTGGGGGAGAGGGACGGTTCTCGCAAAGATTACGTAATTTTTTATCCGTAAGAAACAGTGTATAATTATGAGATAACTGGGTGAAATTGAGTAAAACGAGTTTCTCGGTGCCGGTACATAGCCCCAACGGACATAATCCTAAAAGGAGTTTTTGACCAATTGGGATTATGTCCGCTTTTAAGAGGTCATAATCCCAAGTGGTTTCAACAAATACTGATATCTGTGTCGATAAGCAATAACAGCTTAAGTCTGATTTCAAAGTTTCGAGAAATCTTGCTTCAAAGTTTTCAATATATAAGTTATATGAAATGGTCTTTTAATTTTGTGTCGTAACTTTGGCTAAGGTCATGCTAACAGCTCCAGATTTTGAGTGTTTATAGTGCTATATGAGTGGAACACAGTTGCATCAATAATTCAGATCTGTCTTAAGCCGTCATATAAGTTATATGAAAGGGTATTTTAATTTTGTGTCATAACTTAAGCTAAGGTCATGCTAACAGCTCCAGATTTTGAGTGTTTACAGTGCTATATGCGTGGAACACAGCTGCATCAATAACTCAGATCTGTCTTAAGTCGACTTAAGCTATTTTTTCTTAATACCGATATAAGAGAAAATGATTTTCCCTTGTCCGAAATGGTGATAACAACATCAACAAGGTCAAATAAATTTTTATGGTTTTTTTTACGATAAAATAAATTGCCTTTGTAGACAGCGAAGCCGGTGTTGGACTTACTGAGGGTTGTTATACCTAAGCCGCGTAGGGATGGCCAAAAGCGGTCGGTGTTTACGAGTGATCGGTTTTTTTTTATAAAAACCGGTATTTTTTGGTGTTTTTTTAGAAAGAAAAATACCGTAACACCGGTGGAAAATAGCAAAAACCGACGAGAATTTATCAACCTGCAACTCTGACAAAAAGGCGGCGATGGTGAATGAACATTGAAAACTTGCAAAGAATAGAGCAAAACAAAAAATGTTAAACGTAAATGAAGAGTGAAGTGTGGCGATATTTTACAAAAAGGTGGACAATGGTTTCGCAGAGTGTAACCTCTGCATAAAAATATTGAAAACAGGAGATGGCTCTTCAAACTTGCGCTAACATCTACAAAACAGACAATCGGTAAAGATGCAAAAAAGGTTTTCTTATGAACCGGTGTTTTTCTTCGGTTTTTAGTTTCGGTGGAAAACCGAAATTTATAAAACCGGTTATCCGAAAAGGAGGTTTTTTTAAAAAGTGGTCATCCCTAAAGCAGCGGCCGTCTATTAAAAAGATAAAACTAAATACATTTAGTTTAAGTTTTCAGGCTGTGTGCAAATTGATCTAAATGCGACCTTAACTAAATTGTGTTGATAAAGCAGTGCTTCCAAGCGCGTCGGAAGCGAATTTCATCTGGGGGGCAGTACAAATGGGGGGGCAGTACAAATGGGGGGCAGTACAAATGGTGGTGTAAAAAAAGTTCACCAAAATTTCTTCACATGAAACATGAAGAAGAGAGAAAGAAGAGGAAAATATATACTACAAAAATATTATCGTTGTAAAAAAAACTGATATTTTGAATAACTTGTTCTTTTAAATTGTTTATCTAGCTAAAAAAGTGGGGGGCAACTGCCCCCTTTCCCCCCGCTTCCGACGCCAATGAATGCTTCCTAATTTAGGAAATTAATAATCATATTAATTTTAGTTAGATAATTTTTGTTAATAATTAAACATTGAAAGGTTATTTCAAAATTGGGTCATTTTTAATTTTTTTTTTTGGGTGATTTTTCATATAATTTTTTGGGTCATATTTCATTTGAGTGATTTTTCATTTTCTTTAAAAAAGTTTTAGGTGATTTTTAATTTTTTTTTTTGGCGATGTTTAATTTAATTTATTTTTTGTGGGGCATTTTTCATATCATTTTGGGTCATTTTTCATTTGGTCGATTTTAATTTTTTTTTTCATAGCGCCAGCGCTTTCTTCTTCCATCATTTAGATAAATTATTAAATAGTTATTTGAAAAATTCAAGTTGTTATCACCATTCCGTACAAGGGCAAATCAATTTGTTTATAATGAAATAATTTGCCTTTGTACGGAAAGTTGTTAATTCAGGTATATTTATTTACTTTACTTAAATACTTAAGTAAGTATGCAAATTAAACTTAAAATTTTTTTTTAATAATAAAAAATAACAATTTATTAATCCAATGTAAATATAATAGTAATATATATAACAATAAATTAGCGTCCACTACTATAAACGGGGCCTTAATTTACAAAGAAGAATTCAAAACTTTTATTTGGGACTATGACCCAAATTTGGGATTACGTCCCCTTTTTAAGCGGTTATAGTCCCAAATTCATTTGATGGGGGGGGGGATGTAAAGAGGTCGAAAAATCGCCAAAATTACCTCACGTAAGTAATGGTGAAAAGTGTAAAAAAAGTGCAAAATCTATATATATAAAATAGGATGTGTGTATGTATGTAACGTATGGACTCCAAAACGGCTGGGCCGATTTTGATGAAATTTTCAGGTAATGTTCATCTTGGTACGGTGTGTAACATAGGCTATTTGGACCCGATAGGTGGCGCTGGGGTGGACTTATATCGAAAATTTGAATTTATGGACCAATTTAACTGAAATTCAGAATGTATGTTTGTTTGATCATAAGAAAATAATTTGTGTATAAATGGACACGGTAGGTGGCGCTGGGGTGGACTTATTTCGAAAATTCGATGGCGTGAAAAATATATAAATACTTTTAATTATATTTTATAACGAGGGAAGTAGCGAAGCACACCGGGTTCAGCTAGTTTTTAATAAGTATCAAACTTCGTAAAAAATAACAAATTTCGAAGAGTTGAAATTTTTCAAAGAAATGTCGTATTATGAAAAATATGTGAAATTTAAATTTATAATTTCGAAAAAAGTGCAAAATTTAAAAAATAAGGGAACTCTTCTATTGACAGAGTTAATATACCTCTTACGAAGTAAGCGTGGGAGAATAAATATGTCAACTTTAGATTTAAACTGAACAAAAACGAATTTTTATTGTATGTCAATATTTTTATTCATCGGCGTCCGCAGGGGGGGTAAAGGGGTGCTTACCCCCTAGGCGGTTAAATTTTTTTATTTATCTCCATATTCAATCAAAAAAGCCGTAATTTTAAATTTAAAAATTTTAAGAGAGAAGTAAAGAGCTTTCTAAATTGTAAGTTGCGCTTAAACTTAGGGCTTTGAGAACTTAGTGAATAAAAACGTCGTTTTAAGTTGTAGAAGTGTAAAATTTTGCGAAACATGTATTTTGATAAGGTGTATCATAATCAGTCAAAAAGTCGATTTTGAACTTTTTGTAACCTTCGAATTGTTTTATTTCATATGAAGATATGTTTATTATGTATTTAATATATTTTGAAGAGAATACAAAAATAAATTTTTTAGGTTAATTTATAAATAAGGCTGAGCAAACCATTATTTTTTAAATAGTATGTTGTACCCGTTGCTGTAAGGCCGTGTTCATGTAACGCGTTTTTGTCGCGATTGCGACACCAGTCTCACGTTTTTTTTCCAGGAAGCGGCTGAAAAATACTGAATTTTGTATGTATTTGAATACATTTATTTATTTAATATTCAGTTTTTTCAGCCGCGTTTGCGAAAAAAAATTGGTAGCGGTGTCTCAGTCGCGACAAAAACGTGTAATATGAACACGGCCTAATAAGTTACGATACCATTTCATTTACCCTTGTTTCACAAACACTTTTCAAATTAAATTAAAAATGCTTGTTTCACAAACACTTAAATTAAAAATTTTTTCTACGAATTTTATTTGTTATTTTCAGTCACGAATAGAATTAGTAGAATGGACGTAGTTTAATACAAATTTCGAATATTTTATTCGTATTCGTACAAGAACAAATGTATATTGAACAAATACATTTAAGAATGATCCTTCTACCTAGTTACGAAAAAAAAAACCTTTTTTCAGCTAGGGTTTGAACCACGGTTCTTTACCTTATGGTCCAGGTACTCTTCTAGTAGGCTACGGCCACCTTACAATCACACATTTCCTTATATTCGGTAATTGTTCGACAAACCAGTCTGAACGATTTCAGTTGTACATTTTTGAAACTCAACTAAAACTTCGTACTTTCTACGAATAATGCGTACGGTCAACCTATGAATTAATTTTTTAGTAAATGCTACGAATGAAGGAAATTACGAAGTTATTACTAAGAGAAATTGACGAATGCTAAGGAATCATATTATTAGTCGAAGATCATTCTTCGTAGCAACAGATAGCATGAGACATTTAATTCAATAACGGATATAAACTTTGACGATAAGCAAATTTATGTTTTAAAGTCATTGTAAACAAGCAGAAGACAAAGTAAATAATTTAATAAAAAAATTAATGTTTTCCGTAAAGTCGGGATGTTTTTCTATTATAAAGATGATCCAATTTGTATTTTTTTTTTAATATTTCCTAAACAAAATAAAATGACAAGCAATCCTGCAGCATTTTAATTTAAGAAAGTTGCAGCAATCTAGGTGAGAGCAAAGCTTCTAATTCAAAAGCGAAAAAAATTAAATCATTCATATAATAAGTATTCATATAATAAGTACTTCCGTGCATACAAACTTGCAAGCTGCTATAACTGATGCATGTTGCACAAAGAAATAAGTAGATACAATGCGGTGTGAGATCCGGCGAAAAATATCTCCCTTAGCAACAACTTTTTAATGTTTGCAAATAATATGAATAAATTCAAATAATTCCAAAAACAAATCCAAATCTGTAAAAAATTCAGTCCACTCAAAATAGGTTTAGGAATTAAATGTTTCCAAAGTTAAAAAGTGGCATAAAAATTTAGTTTGTTTTCCCAGTTTTCCAACAAAAAAATATTGTTTAATATTAGGAAATTTTTGTGTTCTTATTTTAAAAATTTAAAGCTTGGGGGATCAATAGTAATTAATGCGATTACATTTAAGAATATAGGCCTCACATTAGTGATTTTATTAAACTATTAAGAATATTTGCTTTAGAAAAAAATTACTGAAATTTATTGCATGACAAAAAAATAAATTTTTTTTTTAAATATTTCAGACATGATACGAGAAATATTTCTGCACCATCTTTAAAATATATTCGATTTTCTTATATGTATAGGCGTGTGTCAGACGGTTTAGTGTGCGTATCATGTTTACAAAATTAGTACCAAAAATCTTAGTAAATAACATTATTTAGATTGCATTTTGTTTATGTTCATTCTAGATTCCTTTATGCCCTTGTCCTCCCCCCTTAGAAGAAATCCTGCGGACGCCCTTGTAAGTATACATACCAAAAACATTCGTCACAAGAGCAATCAATTTTTCTATTTAAAAAAAAATCTAAAATACCTGAAAAACACGATAAAACTTTCTTTTGCATTGTTATAACTATTTATCGGTTAATAACCGGTTATTTATAAACGGTTATAACTATTTATCGAAGTATAAATTTTTCACCATATTTGCATTAAATTTTAGGGGCTTCAGAGTTCAGAAAAATCATGAAATATTGCGGATTTTAAACTTAACCACAAAGTGTAGGGTGTACAGATTGACTCTATGATATACTTAAGTATCTATAGTAATAAAACTCATTTTCTGTTTGTTTGTTTGTTTGTTTGTTTGTTTGGCCTTTATACAAATCTAAACGGCTGTACGAATTTCGCTCAAGTTAGGTATACATATTAAGTACATTCTAACTTAAAATATTACTTAGTTTATGCCACGCCCCCTCCGAAATTTTTTAAACCAATGGTAATTTTGTTATTATAAAACTTTTTAGCATCGGAGATTTTTGTGTAATTAATTTTAAAAATTTTTTGTTGTTTTGACATCAATAACACTCACATATATTCAAAATTGGAGAAATTTTCAGTACAACGACTTTTTCATAAAATATCGTTACCTAAGAATGAGAAAAAAACGACATGAAAATCAAAGTTTGGTCTTTCGATGCAAATATCTCCGCTGTCTATTAATATATTTCATTAAAATTTTTTTTGTTCAGAAGATAAATAAAATCACTTCACAAAAATAGGCTGAACTGTACCGTTAAGTATATATATATGTTTTATGATTATGTCAAAAAAGATCTAAAATATTGACTTTTTACTCAAAAAATGACTCAAAAATTGTTGTTGTTGTAAAAATTAAATCAGTTAAAAATTGCACATCTGGCTACCTTTCATATGACATATCATTTATTTGCAAAAATTCTTCCAGCTAAGCTTTTACTGTTAATTGCATTTTACTGTTTTTGTCATCAAAACAACAAGGGTACCCCCTTTGATTTTTTCGTGAAATAAATTTTTTCCAAAATGTTGTTTTTATATTTTTTACAAAAAGTTCAATTCTCAAAAATAATTAATGTGAAAAAATTACCCCAATATCTCTTTGCAATCAAAAGCTATGGCTAAAATTTTTTTTTTTTCATACCAGACTATTACTTAAACTGAGTTCTGTTTTAAAATTCTCTATATAGTTTGAATGTCCCCATTTATCTTTAAGAATACAGTTGTGTGTTTGGAGTAATTACAAACATTTTGGTTTATATAAAATCTTCCTTATAGTAATCTACTAAGTTTTTGACTCTTGCTGTTAAATTTGTTTTGTTGTGATGGCTCTATTTGTTCTTACTACTGTGTCACCGTTGTCGCTCAGTTTTTTATCAATGGTACTTCAAATGCTGTATTTATATCATCATTTCATCGAAAAGATGACTGTGAATAGAATCCTGTAAAAATTAATATTTCCATGTAATCAGTTTCAGCTATATGGCGATATAATAAAACATATGCGCATCTGTTTAGCGCAATTATTTCATTGGTTTTCATCTGTTCTTTAAAATCACAGATAGATCGCGCCGCATTTGTAAGTACTGTGGGTACAAACTGTACACCTTGCGGTGACTAGCCGAATGATTTCTACCAAAAGTTTCTGCAAATTTAAGGCTTGATTACCCAAGCGTAACGTGAGGTGGCGCAGTGGGATGTAGCGTAGTGCGACGTTGCCTCGAGGTTAAGCGATTACCGATATCGTAGTCCAACATAGTGCAGGCGCCGTTTTTGCAGGGCACTTATTTTACTTTAGTAGGCTTATTAACTTCTCTTCTTCAATAAAAGACTGCATCCTTTATTATATAGTATTAAAATTTACAATTTTGTGAAATTAAACAAAATTTTTCGCTGTCAAACTGTCAAAAATCGTAACGTTGCGTAGAAATCTATTTTCTACAGACTTCTACGCTGCGTCACGCCATGTTACGATTTCAGTAACGACTTGTACACATTTATCATTCATCTAGCCGTCAACGGCTAAGTGTTGTCTACTTTTACAGTTGCGCTTTCAACACTTAAAAACACAATTGGATCAATTTAAATGTATAGTTCACTTGCTGGATTTTTTGTTGTTTTTGCTTTGCTTGCAAATGCGATGATATGATCCTGATCTCCCATGAAAAAAACGTAGCTAATATAAATTTTTTTTTTTATTTAAAGTTACTCTGAAAACTAGGCTTCCCTAGCTCAAGAAGAATCCTCACTGAAGAAGAAATTATTTGGCCAAATCGTAGATTTATAACGCCATCACAAATTACGAATTTTTTTGATTCTATTTAAAACTGTACTTTAATTGTGCCAGTCGCATCAGCGGACCACAAACACAATTACCGTTGGCTAGTCGCACTACACGACCTCGGTGATGAAACGACGCGAGTCGAATGAAATATAAATTTTAGTACAATCATTTTTAATACAACGAATTTTTCATAAAACATTGATAGCTAATAATGAGAAATAAATTATATGAAAATCAAAGTTTTTACTTTTAATGGCAATATTTCCCTTGTATTTAATATTTTTTATTCAAAATTTTTATGTTAAGTTCAATATATTTTTTAATATAAATCTTTGTTTAGACTTTAAAATGTCCATATCTCAAGGACGCAGTGATTTTTTTATTGTTGAAAAGGTAATTTTGCTAGCTTTAAGATTAAGTAAATATAAAAATTATTTTTAATTTATAAAATATGTTTTTCGTACCCCTTCTTTGAATTCAATTAGCTCACTGCAAGAGATGGAACCACCAACAACAAAAATTTTCCAAAACTTTTTTGGATTAAAGTTCGTTCAATTATCTTTCTTACGGTAGCTTAAAAATAATATTCAACATGTTTTTCATTATTCCAGAATTTTAAAACATTTAATCGAGAAGTGTATGTTAAAATGTTTAAATAAATTACTCTCGAGTAACACCGGGTATATCAGCTAGTATCATATAAAACCAAACATATTGATGGAATGTTTAAGCAAAAAAAACCCTGCCTAAACATTCCATCAGCTGATCAATCAGATTCTCTTCCTCTTGCTCGCTCTTTCAAAGCATTTTACTTTACTACGGTTTAGTATATAGTACCGAACACACACATTCATACTAAAGTTGATTCTGAAGATAGTGAAAAATAAAATAACAGAAAATGTCGTAGCTAATCATTTAGTTAGTTCAGTGCGCGGGTTCTTTTTAGATTGTTCACACGAAGGCAAGCGGTTGTTTCGTGGAGTTACACATTTGGAAATCTCTTGGTCACTATTTATTTGTTTTTATTTTGACTTAATAGAAGAGGACAAAATGTCAACTAGACCTATTCTTTATTATGCATTGTTTAGTCCACCGGCTCGTGCCTGCGTTTTAACATCGAAATTAATTGGACTCGATGTGGATTTGAAGTGAGTGAGAAATAAAGATACAAAAGTGCAGATAATAAGATAAATAATTCAACATTGACTCTGTACTACAAACACGTGCTTTTTTTGTTGTTTTTTTATTGAGCATTTAAACAATTACGCTGAGCACGTAAATGTTTACGATTAACGTAACCAAGTGTTTTGAATCTATGTCATTCAACGTCATTGCTTTGTTGTATTCACTCTTAATGTGAATAGAGAATTAATATATCTATTACAAAAAATATTTTTACGCTTTGTGCCCTTTGCGCCCAATGTACTTATCGTACTTTATCGATTTGTTTTACTAATTGATAGTTTTTTTTTAAACTGAAATGCCACGTGTTTTAAAACAAAAAACACAAAAACCCATTTTTCCAACTAAAAAATAAAAATGCGGAAAAGATATTTAAAAGTAAAAAGAAAACAAAATGGTTCAAATCAATCCAGTGGTTTCCAAGGTAGAATCCATTCGGTTTTTAATTAAATTTTGGCGCCATCTTTAGGTGCAATTAAGAGTTAAACCAAACAAGTAAAATTACTATATCGTCGCTGCGCCAAAAAATCAGTTATGTGATTTTTTTTTTAAATTTTTTTATTGAATAATTGAGTAGCCCTATTTAATGTCTATCTATACGCTTAACGATTTTCCGTTATCTCTTTTGGCTCAAAAGTTAGTAAAATATGCTATGTGCAATAGGGCGCATCGAAAAATTTAGATCGTATTCTAAGAGATCTCAAAAGATGCTCAATAGGGTGGTCAAGATCTCCCAAAAAAAAATTTTAGCAAAAAATAAGGATGTCTTTCTTCCCCGAAAGGACAAAGTTGTTTTAAAAAAAAAAAACAGTAAAAAATCACGATATCAAAATGCTTTGATTTTTGTAAGAAAAACTACATACAATATGTCTTAAAGTAAAAGTAAATAAAGACTTTAACAATATCCTACGATCCCACTCTCGATTTTTACCCAAAAAGTCCTGTGTGAAGAATATTGCATCTAAAGGTACATTCGAGGTAGCACAGAACTTTTGATTGCTATCTGATTGTCTAAATTTTGGCGATTTTGATTATTGTGTTGACGTTTTCCTTAGATTTGGCGAATTAATAATTTTCATAATTTTTGCAAATGAATTTTATTGTTTTTGAGAAATGTAAACTTGAATGCAATTTTTTAGCCTTTTCAAAAAAATTAATATAAGGCACCAGAAGTGGTACCGAAGATTATTTCCTTAATTTAGATTCTTTAAATATTTCTGAACAACACCCTGTCCGAAAGTATCAATTTACAGCACCAGATTAAGACCACGATTTTTTTTCTATTTAGATGTTTTTTTAAAAAATTTCCCTTCCTAGCATGAATTTTATAATTTCGTTAAAACACCTCAACTCAGCATTCACAAAAATGTTATAATAAAATTTTGAGTTTCTGAGCTTGCCATTCGATGGGTCTCAATTGACTTAACAATTGTTGTTTAGAAGTGTTTTAATGAAATAATAACCACAAAGGAAATATGAACAAAACAGTTACATTTCATGCTTGAAGTAACTTTTTTAAAATATCAAAATAGAAAAAAAGCGTGGTCTTTTCCTGCTGTTTTAAAAAAGATATTTTTAGAAAGGGTTCCGTTCAAAAGTATTTGCAGAATCCGAATTGAGAAAATTATCTTCAATGCCCGAGATATAAAACCTTATATTAATTTTTTTGAAAAAGATAAAAAATTGCATTCAAGTATACATTTCTTCAAAAAACTTATTCAAATAAATTCATTAGCTGTTAGTAAAAAGTATGATGTGAATAAAATATTCCTTTTATAGTAAAAAAAACTATAGTATAGTAATATAACTATAGTACAGTAATAAAATTATTGCTATTTTCAAAATTCTATGAAAGTTCAACAGCCTAGTAAACAGAGTTTTGAAGATCGCAACCAAAACACACTAAAAAATTAACTTTCAAAGTGTATAGAGAGATAAAAAAAGAACAGGGTGATTACGATTACGACCATCGTTTACAATGCAGTTGCTGAAAATGTTTATATTTTTTTGTGAATAATATCCCGAGATTTAGGGTTTGTAATCCTGGAATTCCGGGACTAGAAATGTGTTTGGGATCACGGGATCCCGTGATTGAAAGACCTAGTACGTAGATACTTGGCAAAGATATAAATTTAAGCGCTTATTACATACCAAAAATTACATATCGTTATTTGGTTTAATAAAGAAGACATCTTTGGACATTTGAAAAAACAAAATCTATCGTTATAAGAAAATTTTCCAGGATTTCAATCATACACCTTTTGTCAACTAATTAGAAACACTTATGGTAGAGGATAGTTTAAAAAATCTATTAAAAAAATTCACTTTTGTTTTAAACGGTATGTGTTGTACCATATAACTTGGTTATCTTATTATTAAATTACTATTAAATTACGAGTAACATGAAAAACTAAAGCAATTGAAAAATTTCACTGTGCGGCACGAAAATCTGTGTTTAATACCTTTAACGTTTTTCACTTCATTTTAATATGAGAAATCTCGTGGTGACATCCATTTTGCCACTTTACCGAAGACTTTAGAGCAAACATTCTTTTTCAATTACTCAAAATATGCATTTCTTGTCATGTTGAAAACTTGTAAACCATTAAAAATTAAATTTTTGTTTCTTTGGAATTTAATTTGGAAAAAATAAAAAATTTAACGGTTTAGTTAGATTTTTAAGAAAACGAAACAGTGTGTAAAAATTTTGAGTGTGCAGTTTTATTACATATTACGAGTAACTAAAAATAAAAACAAAAAACAATTCATTCATCAGGAGTATAACGGTAAATTCAACAAAAACGATATTTGGAATGGGACAAAAGTTTAAATACATGCTTGCATGAATGGAATTCCTCGAATTATTTTGCAATTTCTTGAGTATGGATGTACCGTTATTTTTGTTGATTGGCTTGTTTACATATTTTCATTCATTTGAAAAAGTTTTTGAGAGAGTGAAGATCGTAAGCAGAGCAATAATGGGCAAAGGAAAGCAAATCGAAAGTGGAGTAAAAAATTTAATAATAATGCATTTTAATGAAAGCAAATCGTATCGAGAAATAGGGAAACTTTAGTCCCTGACTGTATGTCTTGCTCGCGTTTAACGTTTCAAAGCAATTAATGTTACTCATACGATATGTTGATAGAATTTTTTCGTTGCAAACTATGCTGATTTTAAGCTCGATTTTTTGTAAGACTCACCCCACTGGAAGCGTTGTTTGCATATTTATTTGCTCAGCAAAGTTGTTGGCCAGAATAGTTGGGAAAACTTTGCTGAAGAAACCAAAATGAAAATTCTAATGGTTCAAGAGTTATCACCATTAATATGAGTGCATATCTCACCAAAATTAAGTGAAAAACGTTGAAATTATCAAATACAGTACAAAAACGCCCACAGTGTTTTTAAGTCATTTAAATTTAGTTTGAAAATATTTAACATTTGGTCGGGACATTTCATTAGAAACGAATTGATCGTTTAGAGAAAATAGAAACGTTTTTCTGCTTTTATGTATTTTGTTATCAATATTTGGTAGGAAAACCGTTCTGCTTAATGACGGCTTGGTATCTGTTTTTGAAATGTCCAAAATTTTCTTTCGCCCATGGCAACATGACATCACGTAATATCTGTGGTCACAAGCCTTAATCGCTAAAGTCGAGTTAGGACAAAATGGAGTTATTACCGTGACTGGAATCACAACATGCGAATCTATATGCTAACATAATTTGATACGTGTTGTATAAAATTTACGGGTGCTGCTGCGAAAAAACCAAATAACTTAAGTCATTTTTAGCAATAATTATTTTGCCATAACAGCCTAACTCGTAAATTTTTTGAATAAATTTTCCAACTCAATATTTTTATTTGGGAAAAACAGCTAAAGTTAAGATTAGATCTTCTCAAATCATTAGAAAATGATACAAAGTTGAGTTAAGTGGTAAGGGTAAAATACAGTTTGTATGTTTTGTCTTCCTATTTTGAGTTAGGTCATTATTCCAACAGAAACTTTTGAACATCGAATGATAACAAAAAGCATATCTGCAATTTAGCTTCTTTTCCGTATCTAAAAGTAAATAAAAACCATGGCAAAGTCAATTTAGGTTTTTAATCTAAATTATTTTAAGACGAAAAATGAGTTGATGCATTGTCACAACTCGAGTTAAGCGTAAGGATAAATTTCAGCATTACAAGTGCACTTAAAAGAGTAACCAAAGAAATGCAAACATCTTGAAATTTCACACAATTTTTAGAGAAATCTTTAAAAGTAAAACATATATACTTCTTTCACAATTTAATTTGAACGAATTTTAATTTAGTTAGTTCAGGAAATTTTCATAAAAAAGCAAGCTCAGCCGTAAAGTAGATTAGCAAAGGTAAAAAAGAATTTAAATTACTATTTTTTTCAAATACATAATCAAAAAAATATAAAACTACCCGCCAGTATCAAAAATATCAATTGGCCCATTCACGCTAGCTACTTCAATAGTTCTATACGCACTAGATACTTTTTGACCCAAGGTAATGCATAAATGGGTCAGTTCAATCAACTTCCATCTCGATTGTTTCTTGATTATGTTTTTAACGTCTTGACTGACTCATAAAATTTATTCTGACGAACTCATACTTCGAAGTGACTTTTTCGAGAAAACAAGACATATAAAGCTTTTCAGTTTCGTTATACATAAAATATTGGGATATTGATTGAAGAATATCAGTCACTCTGCCTTGTTTTTTTTTTGCAATATCAACAAGCGAAAAAGCTAGCTCGTCATGACTAGTGAAGTAACTAGGGAATGGGTGTGTAAAAGGTAGTAATTGACCCCTTCCTCTGACATGCTCGTGTAAAATTTGCCAGTTGATTACAAAGAAGGTAGATTGAAGTGGAACTAGTACTGGCTACCAAGGGGCTAGTGAAATCACTAGTTTTGTACTAGTGCCATTTACTGCAGGGTATTTTTTGTTAGACGTAGAATTGCTGCAGCAAATGGAAAATCGTGAAGCATTTAATTTTGATTCTAATGATTAAAGATTCTATTAAAGATCCAGATTTTCGCTCAACATCTAATTCAGAAATTGCAGGAAGTTCAGAAGACGAGGAAAATGTGTTTTTTAATACACGGTCGCGTGCACTTTTAAACGCAATAAATAAAATAATTGCACTTTTAAACGCAATAGTGGTGAATCATTTGAAACACTTTCTGGAAACGAAAACAAGGCCACAGTTTGACAAAGATTTGGCGAATGCAGGAAAAAATGTCGAGAACAAATTTTGTATGAGCAGGAAAAACTACTTGCTTGATGTACCACAAGTATATCATCATTTCCTGCGAACATCTTAAAAACTATAAGGGACCTTCCATGTATATCCATTGAAAAAAAGAGCTGCTTTACCTCAAACAGTTTATAAATCAAGATTACCACACGCTTTACGATAATTTACGTTCAAGCGAGGATGAGCGAAATGACTTGGTTGAAAATTTTGCAAATGATGAATAATGAATAATCTATTTAAATATGTGCTTTCTTTTGTTTTGTCTTTAACTGGTTTAAAAATTGTGTTATTAACGTAAAAACAATTTTAATTACTTTCTTAATTCACGATTTTAAAAAATATATGACTTTATGTATTTACAATTTCAAACAAAATAAATATAAAACAGCAAGAGGTTTATTTATTTTTGTTTTCTGGTTTAATCTCCGATGATGATTTAAGAGTTAAAGAAAATAATTGATTAGATTAAATAATTCTTTATTACAGAAATTACATAATATATATGAATAATTTTTGAGTTTGAACAAGTTATTATAAAAATCATTGTAACAAAAAAATATTATTATTATTATGTTGACTTTATATGATTTAAATACAATTATTTTATAATAATTAATAATTATTTATTAATTATAATTAATTATTCTTATCAATATACCTTTTAAGTATTTGAATTGTAAAAGTTGAATATAGACAGTTTCATAAAGACAGAAAAGTATCAGATGAAAGAGGAAGGAGAAAAAGAGTGCAATTAAAAAAAGATAACTGGGTACATTAACAAAAACTCTGTAGTTAAGTAAATATTTTAAATATAGTTTGCCAAAAGCTTCCAATTTCATTAATGGATCTTAAATGGTTTAGTAAAGAATTCCATAATCGAATGGCGTTAATGAAAAAGGAACATTTCAAGAATAGCGACAATTCTAATTTTTAATTTTTTTTTGGATTATATGGATTTGGCCTCCTAACTCCAAATCTGAAAAAAATTGATGGTGACATAATAAAATGATTCGACAATCACATTTTTCAATCAGAATGTAAAACCGCGTTTCCACAGTAAATTTTTCTGATGTTTGCATACAATTTTGAACGTGTAAACCTTGTTTTGCTTTTTTTAAAAAAATTAGCTGCTTAACTCAATAAAAACATTTTTGATCATGTAAGTGTAATTTGGAATAACGACTAAACTCAAGTTAGGTGTCTTAGATATGTATTATAAGTTCGGGGCATAACAGACAAATTTGACTTAGGATAATTATTTTTGCCTTTGTTCTCAAAGCATAAAAGCTTTATTCGAAATAGGACACGGAAACGATAATTTCTTAAAAAGGAAAAACAACCTAAGTCGCGTTTTTGCCATTTCGCCCCTCTTCCATTGAGTAAATGATGAGCAAATAAACGGATATAAAAATTATGTCAATTTCCTTCAATTTTGTATAAAAATTTTTGTTATCAGAGTTACACAATGTTTCACAGAACATTTTAAAACTTCAAACTGCTCTACTGAAAAGTATAAAAAACTGACTTTAGCTATTATGCCTTGTGGCCACAGATATTTCAACATATTTTCTTTGGTTAAAATGCAAGAAATTCGAAGAATCGGACCAATCCGTTCCTGGAAAAGCATCTCCAAACATTTATCGACCCGCCACCATGCTTTACAACCGGTGAAACATATTTTTAACGAAGTTAAGCCTTTTTTGGACACCTTACGTATTTTCTACCGTCAAGTCCAATGCGATTGACCTTAGTTTCATCACTCAAGTCTACGAATTTTCATTGACTTTCAGTCCAACTTATATGAGCTTTTGCAAACTTCAAGCGCCGTTTTCTTTAATTAGACCTAATCAATGGTTTCCTGAGTGCTATTCTTTTGTGCAGGCCAATATGTTTTGATATGGAAACACTAGTCCGAGTCAAGTTCAAGTTGAATGCTTACAGCAGTTTTTTGGGGTCTGCTTCCGAAATACGCTTAATTTTTTTATCAATGTAGCTGAGTTTTCAGTGGGCGTTTCTTTCGTGAAACGTTCAAGTGAGTTTCGTACTTTCGAAAATGCTGAAAAGCATTGTAATACATCTTTTTGGAACATTTAATTTAATCAGTAATGTTCTGGTACGAAAGTCCTGGCGCTTGAAGCTTAATAATAGCTTTTCTTATGGCTGGAGTATTTAGCTCAAACTCTATCTACTGATTGTGACGTAGCTCATGCTCGACAAATGACAGAACAAAAATTATGTTAAAAACGTTATCAAAATATATTTAGAGGGCGTAAAGAATTTAAAATATCGTCATTTTCTTATTCAAACTTACTTTATTGCTAAGAAATACACAAAACATAAAAAACGCAAGTCAAAAATAAAGTAAATATATTTTTCAATAATGCTTTTTAAAATTCATATTTTGTAGAGGTGTTTTCTTCCCTTTTACCCCTTTAAATAAATAGTAGCTAAGTTGCTCGATTTGTTTTGACAGCGTTTGACTGTTCCTTTGTTTGTATTTCTTGTGTTTCCCAATGAGCCAATCAGATTAATTTGCTTATAAACTTTATATAGTTAACTGGAACCATGGCGAATAATAAGGTAGGGTAAGTAGCTTTGACAAGACCTATCGTTAATGTCAAAGTGTGTTTTAGAGATGCCAGTTTTCTTTATTAATGTTATTTCTGGGATAAACACTAGCAAAAGGAATTTTATGAATTGTAAATACGATTAAATGTCCTTATTCCACGTTGTCCGACAAATTGCATAACTTCTTTTTGCCATTTTTATAATTTTAAGATATTAAAATATATGTAACTTCACACAAAATTCTCTATGAAAACCACAAATACACGCTTATAAAACCAAGAATAAATTTGAAGTGGAACGCTCAACTTGGATTATAGCATACAAAATTATTTCGCAGAATAAGTCCGCTTCAAGCTTGCCTAAAACAAAAAACCAATATTACCCCGTTTTGAAGTATTGCTACTAAAGGATTTCATCAGAAACGCTAAGAAAAAGTATGGATTTTTCATTGGATTTTAATTTGTGATATGGCAGCACTATATTTTATGATTTTGACATAATCGTTAGGTCTTGTCAAGGCTACTACCCTACCACATGGTAGAAGAATAGAGGTAGTCGCACGGCTGAGAGCGAACTACCATTACTGTCAAAAGGCAACTGACAGCTCATACAAAATCAGCAACCGATGAGAATGCGATGAGAAAGGAAAAATTAAAAAGAATCTGTCATGGCTGAAACTATTTTGCTTTTTTAATTTTTTATTGATCAATCAATTAAAATAGGATTTTGTGCAGCTTGGATTTGGATGGTGGTGGTGGAATGATTTTCGTGGAAGTGTCTATAGCGCACACGAGCATCTTTTTTAAAATTTTTGGAACATATTCGTTGTCTTCTATGCTCGTCAGCTGGAACACGAAAACTCGGACCATTTTCCTTGCTCAAATGTTTTTGGCACAACACGCACTTCATTTTAATTAAAAAAAAAATAAGTAATTCACTTTTATTCAAGTTTTTAAACACAACAGAAAAATATCCAATATAAGTAATTTAATATTTCGCTGTTATCTTTGTTTTCTTTAAAAAAAGAACTAATTTGACAATTCTGGTAGTATTGTCAAAGAGATCACGATTAGCCACGAGACTACCTGTATTATTCTACCGTGCCCTACCTCATTATTCTGCCATGACTGGAACTACTGGGTATTTTCACGTATGACGTAGGCTGCGCAGTAGCCCAGCAGTTCCAGTCTTAAAGAAATCTCAAATGAATCATGTACTATTTTTCGTGATCCTTGACGAAACATGCTGATTTGGCCACACATTTCATTGACGAAAATTTCATACAAATGCTCCAAATTCATGCAAAAAAGCAATGCAGAAACTTTCGGATTTATCATGCACAAACCCAATATCGAAATATTGAGAAAATTTCGCTAAAGAACAATACATAGAAAAGTAATGAAATTGCGTTTACATCTGCGTTAAACATCGAAAAGTTAAATAAAATTCGTGAAGGAATGCAATACCGAAACGTAAAAGAAGTTTCGTTTAGACACCATAGGCAGAGTTTTGCAGAAATTTCGTTAGCGAATGAATTACTAAACATTGGGATTTATCGTGCACTTTAAAAAACTATAGCAAATTTGAAAAGCTTGTGCAATTTTCATTTAGAAAGCAGAAGTAAGTTTAAAAAAAATTGGAACTTTGCATTTTATAGTCTTGAGCGCTTTAGCGATCGTTCGAACCACTGTGCGCTGCAAGATAGATGCACAAGACAAACGACTTTTTTTTGCTGCTTTGCATTAAATTTTGTATGAAAAGTCCAGAAAGTTCCTTCAAAAAAACATAATGAAAGGTTCGTCAATGATGCCACGGACTACTGGGAGATTTCTTTTTTTGCGCTCTGAGTGCGCATACTTTTATATATCATTCTTGATATTAATGTACTACGAGTATTAAAAATTTATTTCATACATTTTAGGCACTTACAACTTATGTAGGTCCTTAGTCTAGTAAAAAATAAAAAAATAAATTCTATATCATTCACATAGTAAAAAATTTGAAAACACTAAATGCAATACATCATTTTTATTTAATAAACACAAGTGGTTTTATTTTTCGTGTATTTTCCATACATGTAGACCTTTGTTCAACCCTACAGAAAATCCTGCTTATGTCTTGATTAAGAGCACCTTTAAAAGCCGTTTAAAGATAAATATAAGCTTCTACTATTCAAATCACTTTAAAATTATTTAATCTTTTTTTGCAGAACCATAAATTTTGCCGAAAAAGAGCATCACAGTGATTGGTTCCTAAAGGTTCGTTAAGATAAAGTACATTTTAATTTAGAAAATTATTTGTGAAACTATTACTCATAATTATTAGATCAATCCTCGCCATACAATACCAGTGCTTGTCGACCAGGACGTTGCTCTTTGTGATAGTCATGCCATACTTGCTTACATGGTTTCCAAATATGGACAACCTCAACACGAAAGTCTGTATCCCAAGGATTGGCTACAACGCGCCGTTGTAGATGAACGTCTTTACTATGATGCGAGCGTATTGTCCCAAGTGATCAAAGTTTTTGTGGTTGGTTTCTATCAATTAAGGAGCATTTATGTTTTTAAACTTTGTTACGTCTTCTCATAGTCGAAAATTTTATATGGTGACGAAATAACCATTGATCGCAATACGACAAATCTTTGCTACACCGCCTATGAATATCTGGAGGAATATTTAAAACGTAATGCTTATGTTGCGAGTGAAACCATGAGCATCGCAGATATATCAATAAATACCACTCTAATAACACTGCACAGTATGGTGGAAGTAGACGAGAAACGGTAAAATAAGTTAACTTCTCTCTTATATGTACCAGCAACTTATATTTTCATGTTTTTCTATAGTTTTCCAAAAACTCACGCCTGGATGCAACGCATGCAAGATATACCAAACTATAAAGACGTCAACGAGAAGGGTGCTAAAATGCTTTTCAATCGTTTTCAGACTGCCTTAGAGAATAATATGAGTAAAAGGTCATAATTTTGAACTGAATATTAGGTTTTCATTACTTTCGATTGTCTTTTAATCTTTTTATGTAATAACAGTTAAGGAAAAAGGAAATATTTTTATAAATAAACCTAGTCAAGTTTACAAATGTAAAATTTTTGAGTTTCTTTATACCCCCACGCATATAAAATTGCGTAAGGGGTTTATTAACTGTATCTTCTTTGTTCTTATTTTGGTGGCAGGTATAGAAAAGTATATATATTCTTGATCAACATCACCTCGTGAGTCGATTTTTCCATGTCCGTCTCTCTGTCTGTCTGTGATCACGATAACAGCCGTAATTTTTGAGCTATCGTAACAAAATTCAATGAACAAGAGTTCGCCAGTGGCGTTTTCACTGTGACTTTTTGATCTAAACTGTGATATGAAATTGCTTACATTCTCAGATGAAAGAGGAACAAAACGACTCTTTTTTTCCATTTTCAGTTTGCCGCTCAGTGTTAAGCAACAACTTTTCATTCAAAAATATGTTGTACTAGCTGAAACCCGGCGCGTTGCTGCCACTCTCCCTTGTCAAACGCCCATAAAATGTTGTCTGTTAAACAGCATGTCTAAATTGAGGTAGAATACCGAATTCCAAAACTGTGTGACATATAACTCCAAAACTATTCGATAGCACAAATTTGGGTTAAATTGGAGGTGTCACGCCCCCCCGACAAACTCTAAAAAATTTTATCAGTAAATCTGCAAGCGTAAATTTTGGTAGAATACTGAGTTCCGACGCTGTGCGACCTTGACTTCCAAAGCTATTCGATATCACAAATTTTCGTTGCATGGGAGGTGCCACTCCCCCTTGATCAGAGCTCATAAAATGTAATCAATGAAACTGCATGTGTACATTGAGGTCGAATACTGAATTCCGGCGTTGTGCGACCTATAACTCCAAAGCTATTTGATAGCACAAAGTTGGGTTGTATGAGAAGTGCCACTCCCCTTTGCCCTATGCTCATAAAATGTAGAGGAATGAAAGTGCATGCATAAATGTATGTCGAATACCGAATTCTTACGCTGTCAACCTATAACTTCAAAGCAATTCGATATCGCAGATTTGGGTTGTAAGGGAGATGTCACGCCTCCCTGTCCAACGCCCATAAAATAAAACCATTGAAACTGCATGTGTAAATTGAGGTCAAAAACTGAATTCCAAAGCTGAATTCCTATAACTTCAAAGCTATTCGATATCACAAATTTGGGTTGTATGGGAGGTGCCCCTCCCCCTTGCCCACTCCCATAAAATTTCATCACTGAAACGGTACGTCTAAATTGTGGCCGAATACCGAATTTCTAAGCTGTGCGACCCATAACTCTAAAAGCTATTCGATAACAACAATTTTTTATATATATGATATGGGAGGTAAAAAGGGGTGTGGCATTTCCTCTTAAACCATCTCGTACTCAAAGCAAAGCGTACTTACAAAATTTGAGCGCAATCGGACCAATAGTTTCGAAGTATTTTGATATTTTCTTAAAAGTAAGCATAGATGAAGTGTGACCACGCCCATTTTTATCAAAGTTAATGATAGTTATCATACGAACTTATTTACCAAATTTTAATTTAATACGACCAAAACCGTCTTAAATACAGCATTTTTATTGATTTGTGGGCGACAAAAGGGGTTGTGGCATTATATTTTTCCTAAACCAGTAGAAGGAAGTATCCAATTTGGTTCAGTCGTTTTCAAGTTTTAAGCATCCGAACAAATCATGATTCATTTTTATATATACAGATATTGATTTGTGGGCGGTAAAAGTGGGCTTGAAAACATTTATGTATCGTGACTGCCTCTTGAAGCACCTACACAGCAAGTTTCACTATAAAAATGCGTAGAACTCCGGAATTGCCATGATTTCGAAAAAGTGGGCGTATATATATTGCGACCACGCACATTTTTTGTACAGTTACTGACAGTAACCATCTGAACAAAATTACTAAATCTTAGTTTTTTACGATCGAAACCGTCTGATATATATCCTTTATTTGGTTTGTGGTCGATAGCGCAAATTTGGCTTGTATGGGAGGTACCACGCCCCCTCGTCCAAACGTTACCAAACCTCGCAGGAACACTCACTCTCCTCGGCAGACGTTGTTCTGCCATAGACCCCCTTACTGCCATATACGAAAATGTCGAATAGCTGCCGAAAGTAACCATATGAACTAAATAACCAAATTTTAGTCTAATACGATCAAAACCGTGCGAAATATAACATTTTTGTTGTTTTGCAAGCGGTAAAAAGGGGTGCTGCAAAATATTTCCCTAGAGCCATCTCGTTATCGAAACAAATCGAATGCCCAAATTTCAGCTCAATTAAGGTTAAGCCTGGCGCACTTTACTTCACTCGACGCTAACTCCCCGAAAAGTGAGTTTAACTAAAGTGGGACAGGCCTATTTTTAGTGCACTTGCCGAGAGTAACCATATGAACTGAATTACAAAATTTTTGTCTAAAACGACCCAAACCGTTGAAATAAAACGTTTTCATTGGCTTGTGGGAGGTAAAAGGGGGGCGTGGAATCCAATTATTAGTTCAGTTGCTGACAGTAACCGCACAAACTAAGCCAACATTTTAGCTCAATCGACCCAGTAGTCAATTTTAATGATTTCTCAAAAAGTGGGTGTGGCTATAGAGCGATGACGCCTTTTTTTAGTACAGTTGCCGAAAGTAACCACACAAATTTAGGTATCACATGTTAGTCTCATACGGTCAAAACTGCTTAAAATATAGCATATTCACTGATTTGTGGGCGCAAAAAGGGGGTTTTTATACGACCAAAACCGTCTGAAATAAACCATTTTCATTTATTTGTGGGCGGTTAAACGGGGCGTGAAAACCTATTTTTAGTACAGTTGTCGACAGTAACCGTACATACTAAATGTTAGCCTTATACAACCCAAACCGACTGAAATATAACGTTTTTATTGATTTGAGGGCGGTAAAAAGGGGGTGTGGCAATTTTTTTCCTAAACCATCTCGTACCTGAAATAAATCGACTGCCAAAATTTCAGGTCAATCGGTTCAGTAGTTTTGGAGTCTACAGACATCACACAGCCAGACACACATCGTTTTGCTTTTTATGTATATAGATATTGATTTATGGGCAGTAAAAGTGGGCGTGAAAACATTTACATATAGTGACCGCCTCTTAGATCACCTACACAGCAAGTTTCACTGTAAAATGTGTAAAACTCCGGAATTGCCATGATTTCGAAAAAGTGGGCGTATTTATATTACGACCACGCCCATTTTTCGTTCAGTTACCGACAGTAACCATCTGAACAAAATTACCAAATCTTAGTTTTCTACGATTGAAACCGTCTGATATATGTATATCCTTTTTTGTGATCGATAGCGTAAATTTGGCTTGTATGGGAGGTACCACGCCCCCTCGTCCAATAGTTACCAAACCTCACAGGAACACTCTCAAGATGTAGCTTCAGTTTCCCTGAAAATTTCATAAAGATCGGTTCAGCGGTTTTGGAGTCTATGTGTGATATAGCCACATACCCACATACATACATCCATTTTTATATGTATAGACTAAGCAAAGCTACAGTTTTCAAGATATCGCCATATATTTGATGTCAAAATAACGGAAGTTTTTCAAAATTTACTATTTGTAAGAAATTTCACCATCCGAATATATATATTCGCAAATGTTTCATAAAAAATGCTTCTTTTAGGGTATCCGCAAAAGATAGCGAAAAGTAATTGTAATGTTTTTTGTACATTTTAGCAATGTCTAAAATATCCTCTTACACCATGTTCTTAAATCTTTTATAGTTAAGGTTTTATTTAGAAAATATTCTTTTAGTGCTCATATTTCAGGTCAAAGGTCACAAAAATATTCGTTACACTCCTTCTCCCTACTCTAATTTATTTTAAAATTATCAAAATCGGTTGAGAAACACGGGTCTATGCCTATTTATATAAAGAAAAGCTTTATAATTCAAAATTTAGACCAAGTTCGAAAATGAGCCAAATCAGATGAAAACCACGCCTACCTCCCACACAAAGTGACTTCATCAAATCGTAGAAATCATTTTTAGTTTCACAAAAATTAATCCAATGACTTCAAATTTTGCACATAAGCTGTGATTGTGTGTGTGTGTTAATAAGCTTTAACCCTTTACATGCACTTTGAGTATGAAATTAGTAAAAACCGAACGAACATCAACGCTACCTCCCATACAAAGTGACTTTATAAAATCAGTAAAATCTCCTAAATTCCATCAAAATTGATACAATGACTTCAAATTTTGGAAATTATTTGCAAAATTTTATTAAAAAAACTGCAAATTGTGCCCACCACCCATACAAAGTGACATCATCAAAATAGTAAAACCTTTATATACAATATTAAAAAAAAATCATGCTGGAACATGATATTGTGCACATAAGCTTTAATAAATAAAAATTACTCAGGGCCAATTTTTCAGTGCGAGTTTAAACTTTAGTCAAATTAAACTGAGGTTAACTCACAAAATTTGGACGTTTAAACTCGGATTAACTAGATATTTTAGCATTCGTTCAAGTTAAATTGATTTAAATTATCACATAATGTGTTTCTTTTTTGCCTACACCGAGTACAATTTTGGTGAGTTAAGCTCAGATTAATTTAATTAGAGTTTAAGCTCGCACTGAAAAATTGGCCCTCAGAGTTTCAAATGAGTTTCAAATTAACTTTTGTCTGATTGCAAAACTTTTTAAAATTTTAAAAATAAACTATTTTTTTTTCTAAAATTTTTTCGGTTAGAAATTAAATGTTTTTTAACGGTATTTGTTTAGATAAGGAAACAATCTTTTTGGAGTGAAACTTCTTAGGCGTCGATTTGATATTAAGGGTAAAATTTTTCAAGTCTCTCAACAAAAAAATTTTGTCACATAAAATATTAAGAGTCTCGTCACGTTTTTGTATCATCGAGCAAAATGATATTCTCTATTTTATAGGGATAGGGACCCCTAGAATGGTGGCAGATAGAATGTAGATGTGCTTAGCAAAATGTTGAGGTGAAAAAATAATAGGGCTAGCTCATTCATTTGACCCTCTAGGGGTCCAGGCTTGTAGCCAGGGGGAAAAGGGGGCAATGGCCCCTACTATAACCGTTTGTCCCCTGCCCAAATCAGACAATGAAAAACTTTAAATGAATAATTAATATGCATTTTGTTGATATATTTGTTTATTGCTTTAAAATAAGTTTAGTTTAAAATAACAAAAAATATACACATTCACCTTATTCATGACTTGAATATGTATATGAAATTTGTTTAATAAAACATTTTAGACAAATTGTTACAATTTTTCAAATTTCTACTGGGTCGCCAACATTTGCTACCAAAAACTAAGATTTGAATTTTAATAATTTTTATAGGAACTTTCTAGAAATGAAAAGCACGTTGTGCACCAATTTGATGCAGATACAAAAAGAATATATAATTTATTGAAATTTTTTAATTTTTAATTTTTTTTTATGCATGATGAATGCTTATTAATTTTAAAATAAGAAGCAAAAAATTTAAATCAAAACATGCATGTTTGTTCTAAATACATAAATCTGAATAAAAAATTTGCATCAATTTGATGCAAACGACGGATGAGGGTTAATTAAATTTTTTATTTGTTTTACTAAAAAAATGTCTTATACGTATGTTAGCTCATTTCACTACTCTTTCTTATATTTCTAGCCACTTTAAATAAATCTTATATTTTTACCTTCATTTTATTACAAAGTCCTGAATTAATTTTTATATTATTTTTTATGTATTAATCTCATGTATAAAAAGATCTACATATCCATGTATATATTATAAAATGAACTGTTTTTAATAAATAAGTGTAATGTATTCATTTCACACGTTAAAAATTGTTTTTTTCATTTAAATCAAAAAACAAAAAATTGCCCCCACAAGATTCATGCCTGCCCCCTTTGTCTTCTTGGTCTGGCTGCAGGCCTGTAGGGGTCATATATTTTTGATATTAACTATAGTACACATTTTTGCTATGTTGTGTTTTTTGGATTGATACACCCAGAAGGGTGGCAAATAGAGTTTAGGTGTGTTCATAATAAATGTTAAGGGAAAAAATAAATAGGACAAGCTCATACATTTGAGCCCCTAGGGGTCATAGATTTTTTGATATGAAATATAAAAGACATATTTTTTTTTATTTTTTGTATGGGGACCCCCAGTAGGGTGGCAGATAGAGTGTAGGTGTGCTTAGAAGAAATGCTGAAAGAAATAATTAATGGGCCTTATTATTAAAGAGGTCATATATTTTTTAAAAATAGCTGTAATAGAAATTTTTTTCTATAATTTGTAGTTTGTGAATATCCTTTTAAAATAGATGCAATTTTTTACGTCAAAAATAGCAAATTACGGATATACAGTAAGGCACGAGCGATAAAGTGTAAATAGCGTAAATGTCGACAAAGTGGCGGCAGCGGATGCGATAACATTATGACTTTTTTAATTTTAAATCTTTTAAAAACCTTTATTAACATAGAAAAATAAATAAAACGTGTTCATATTAACTTCAACTACTTTATATATGTAATGATTAGCGCCAAAGGCAACCCTTAATCACACACGTAGATTTACATGCTAGTTTACACTACAAAATAGGCTCGGAAATGATGTAAACTCACGCCCATACAAATTTTGACAGATCGTTTACGCGCATGTAAGTTCACAAGGTTTACAATGTTTACGGGTCAATTACATGCTTAGATGAGAGCCCTTAATATGTTTTTTGTAAAAATATTAGCTCGTGTAATAATTGTAAGAAAATTAATTTGCCAGAAATTATAGGCCGGAAACAGCTCGTCCAATGTGCATGAAAACATGGTAATGTTTGTAATCAGATTAAAGAAACGCTGTTTTTCATGCATATTTTTTATTTTATTTCCATACTTTCAAAATTTAAGTAACTTTTATTTTTTTTTTAATTTCTTGCAATATTTTTTCAGTATGTGTGTATTTTATAGTTAAAATTTTAGATTTAATATAAATAAATTTAAGCAATTCGGACTAGGAATTAATGCGAGCACTCCAAACCTTTCCAACGATATCTTGAATGGGAGGATCGCATTAGAAATAATTAACTTTTTTTAATTTTAGTGTAAATAAATTAAATAAATGCATGAAAACAGCATTATCTCTAATCCCAATGCAAAAATTTGAATTTTTTGATGCAGATTGGAGGAGCTTTTTCCGGGCTGTAGTTTCTGACAGTTTATTTATACAACTACTACACAAGCCAATATGATTTCAAAAAACTCGATTTTTGAGGTTATTTCAAACCATTCCAGCTCACGGAGGGCTTTCGCTAGAGTTAAAATATTTGGAAAATCATTATAACATAAACCAAGGATTATCTTAAGCAACTGTGTCGAACAACTTTTTTTCGTGAGGCCCCTTAATATACATATATTTCATATTTTAGTTATCAAAAACCATTAAAATAAGTCATACCAATTGAAGCACCAACCAATGACAGTGTAAACATTAACAGCCCTATTCTGACAAATTAACAAATTGTTAACCAGTATTTTGAATATTTCTATGTGTTTGTTGTTTTCAAAACAAAATTTAAAGTTCAAAAATCAAAATTTGTTAATGAAATTGTCAATAACTGAAAAGCAGTTGACAATTTTTATCAATCTTTTTTTATTTTTGAACTTCAAATTTTGTTTTGAAATCAAAAAAATAACAACAAACACATAGAAATCTTCAAAATACTGGTTAACAATTTGTTAATTTGCCAGAATAGGGCTGTAAATAAGCAGAATATTTTGTATAAAAAATTTTCTACTGTATTTATTTCATTATCAGTCAAATAATTTTCACTTAAACAATTTTTAAATTTCAAATTCAAAATTTTTTGTTCAAATAAGTTATAAAAAAATTGTTTTTTTTGTTGTTTTCGTTTTTAATAAAAGATCCCCTGAAGAAGTTGAAAAAGAATCAACGAAACGTCGGGAAAATTATGAATTAAAATTTTAATTTAATTGCATACAAAAGAATTGATCAGGAAGCCTATTCAAAATATTGAAAATATTATAACTTTTTAACTGATCTACAAAAATACATAATTTTGTATTGCTTTTATTTCTTTTGAGAGCATCTCTCTTTCTCTCTGTCTATTTCACAAAAATCTCTCTTATTCCTCATTTAAAGAAGTTTCACTTTTGTACTGTATACACGCTATGAGGTATTTTTTACTATGTATAATTTTTATTAAAAAAAATGTAAAAGTTATTTTTATTGATAAATTTTTTGATTAGAAATAATCATTATTTTTTAAAGTTATTTTTTTAGGTTAGGGAAAAAAGGTATTTTTTATATAATTTTTATTAAAATTGTTTAATATTTACACTGTCATTGGTGGGTTTTTCAATTAGTAACACTTATTGTAATGGTTTGTGATAACTAAAATATGAGATATATGTTTTTATTGATATTTTTTTCGACTAAAAATAAAAAAAATTTTAACGTTATTTTCTCGATCAGGAAAAAATTTTTTATTCATATTTTTATCAATCAGAAATAAAATTATTTTTTTATAGACTCTTTTTCGATCAGAAATAAAAAGTTTTCGAAAACGAATTATTTAAAAACTCCTCCAAGTGACTCCTAACTCTTTATTTAACTAAGCTAAAAGTATTTAAAAAGGTCCCAACATTTTTCAATTCAGTTATTTGACGATTGAACGTTCTACCAAATTGGCAGTAGGGTACATTTATCGAATATTCATGTGTTGCAACAATTCACCTCATTCACAAAGGAATGTCATGTGCATGCACTCGAACGGCAATCAGCAAATTGAGGTGAAATTCTAAGTGCGATTTTTGGTCTTAAAAATACACTACAATTTAGCTGCCGTGATAATCGAAACAAGTGATTGAAAAAGTGGTGATAAATAAAGTTAATAAAGGTTCACACTGCAAAAGAGTTAAAATGTCTAAACCTACTTTATACTATGCACTATTTAGTCCACCTGCTCGTGCTTGCATGATAACTTCAAAATTAATTGGACTGGATTTGGATCTAAAGTGCGCACTTAACAATTTCTTTGCAAATCATGTTTTTATTTTAATATAATTTCTATTTTCTATTCTATTTCTATTTTAACATAATCTAGATTTGTTGACTTTGCTCAGAAGGAACATTTGAGTGCAGATTTTCTACAGGTACAATAATTTAGTTCATACTCTTTGCCTACCATCGCTTTTTTCATTTCAGCTGAACCCACAACATCAAATACCGGTTTTTGTTGATAGCGATGGTGAAGTATATATTGATAGGTATGTATTTTTTTATATTGGTTATCAAGTTGCACGATACACCTAGTGCTCTGTAATGATATTGAATATAAACCATTTTAAATCTAAAATTTTTTAAGTCATGCAATTATGTCTTTTATTGTATCGAAATATGCGTCAAGTGACACACTTTATCCAAAGGACTTAAAACAACGAGCTCATGTAGATCATCGTCTACATTATGAAAATGGGGTGCTCTTTCAAGTTATCAAAGATATTGTGGTAAGACATTTTTTGTCGTAAGCATACCATTAAAAAATAATCATACCTTCATTTAGCTTAGAAAAAAATCATAGATATATTGAATTTTTTCAATTTTTAATTAGCTTTTGTAGAAGCAGTTATTATTTTTATGTTTTATTCTATAATATATAAACAAACTGAATTGCTTTAAGAAATAGAATTATGAAAATACAGAAAACTGAAAAAGTAGAATGTGGTTAAGTAAGAATTTAAAAACTTAAATTTGGTCAGTAGAATTTTGTAGCAACTTTTTAATTTATTCCATGATACTGTTTTAAGAAGTGTTTAATCACTTTTATTTCCATATCTTTTTCTGACTCAGTATCTAACAAAGGTTTTTGTGCAAACTTAAATTTTTGCTCGCTATAAAAATTATTGTCTTTTCCAGGCACGCAACATTTATGGCGGTGAAGCTGACTATAATACTAAAACTTTAGTGCAATGTCACAATGCTTATGGATTTTTGGAGAAATTTTTGGAAAACAACGATTTTGTTGTGGGTAATGAAATGACTATTGCGGATATTTCTATAAATACAACATTGGTGACATTGAATTTCCTGATTCCAGTAGACAAAAAGAGGTATTCAAAATAAGTAAATAGATTTAATTACTTAGCGATTATAAATGTTTAGGGGTGTTGTGGAAACCGACACAGAATCGACACAGAATCAGTTTTGAAAACGATATCATTCAATACATAAACACTAGAGACCAGCTACTACAGCTTTTCCGCATTTTCTCCACATTAGATTATCTTAAGAACCAACTCAAATATCCTTCAAATATCCCAACTCTACCAATAGGAGTGGCCCAAAACAATCTAAAGTGAGAAAAATTTACCCAACCTAACATGGGTTGGGCTCAGGGACAACACTAGACATAACAGCTAGCAATGCGTTAACATAGATCTAATCATAAATTCGTTTTCAATCTACTTTTTAGTTGATCTTTCGATAAGTTAACATAAAAAAAGCTACAGTTGTTAATAAAGTTACTCATGCGGTTTATAGCCATATAATTTGTTAAAACTTATAAGAGTTAGGAGTTCTGGATAATCGAACACACCAGCTATTAGTTCGTGTAAATATACGATGTCAGCAGATTACCTTCGCTCATTTAAAGATTGCATTTTCAAAATTTTTAAAGGATCCTCTTCAGATGGAAGGTTTAACGGGTCAGTTCCAATTAAACCCCTTAGAGCAAACCCAACAAAACTTTTTGTTATTACAAGGTTATACGGCACGGTCTGAGAAAACATTGCAAAGATTTCCATATAAAAACATTAATTGAATCATCAAGTGTATTATTATTAACATATACTAAACTTACATGAAGCTTACTTTGAAATAAATGATTCAACTTCAAAAAGGCAGATTTCTTAAAAATTGAATTCATAAACTTTCAGCCCGATTCTGAATCTTTTTTCGCGGGGAATCGAAAAAGGAAGTTTTAATTTTTAAGATAGCAGATAAAGACATAAAATTTTTTTGCTTGCACTCATGAGTATTGACGGTTGATAAACAAATTTGCATTAAAAATTTCTAAAATGTTCTTGAACTTTATCTTAAAAATGAAAGCTCTGTTTTCCAATTCCACGGGAAAAATTTCTCAGAATCGGACTGTTTATCTATTGAGTTAGACTTTACTATATTATCTCTGTCGGACTTGTACCATATGCTCAATGGTGGATGGTATTCATCAGCAGTAGTCGAAGCATGAAGGGCCCTCTTAATAATCACATTGTTACTGTCTGTAATTAAGACCTAGTCAAGAAGTCTTTCACGACTATTATAAATGCAACTCACTCGGTGTAAGTCAGAAAAAATATCGATTCCAAATGGTGTTATGAAACAGACTCGGTTTTGTTCTTTTCGAAGTAAGGCAAAATCGATTTCGAACAAAGGCAAAACCGACAATTGAAGCAGCCTTTTTCCCGGCAAATCTTTATTTCGTAAGTTTTTTGTTCAGTTCCATTGTGATTCAACAAGTGGCTTATCTTTTTTGGTGAAGCCATTGGCCAGATCCGGGTGGTTCTCCATTAAATCAATTTGAATTGCAATTTTGGCTGCGTGCTTATGTTTTCCCCTAACAAAAAATAGAAATTAGTAGTTAAATAAAAATAATAATTAAAATCGTTCACTACTTACATTTTTCCAAAATCAGCAAATCTTATCAGCACGTATCAGCAATTCTGAAAACTGTCAGACACAGTTTCGTCTTAAAACTGTCGTCTTAAAACCGACAACCAAATCGATAAATCGGTTTTTGTAACACTTAATACCGACACAAAACTAATTTTAAAAATTAAACCAATTTCAAAATCCATAGTCAGTTTTTATAACACCAAAATGTAATCTGTGTCAATTTCAAAACCGATTCTGACAATTGTCGGTTTCCGCAACACCCCTGGTTAACTTTATTGGCCATCGTCTCGTTTAAGTTCATAGCAACTGACAACTTTTGCAAGCTTTTAGTACAGAGAATTGTTGTTAAGGCGTTTGAGAATTCCACTTCAGTGTGTTGAAACAGTTTCAGGCTCGATTCATTTAAACTGGATTTTATATATTAGATTATTTTCGTTCAATGTTTATTTGCAATGCATTTACAAACATACGAAAAACATATTTAGCCTTATCAGGAGTTTTCAGGAAACAAGTTTTGGGCAAAATTTTTCCCTTTTTAAAGGGAATGTGACGAAAATAACGCCGTGCTTTCACTGCTGACTCTAAACTTTCTGTTTGAGAATTATTTCGGCATGTTTTCCAAATCATTATGGGATCAATATTAATTGAATTCATGTGCTTAATGTTTCGTTGATTTATTAGGGAAGCCGTATATTCTAGGGTCATATACATAGAAAATTAGATTTTTAGTGTTTTAGGTAATGGTATTTAAAATAATAGTTTTAAGAACTCCAATATAATGTATAACCTGTAATATTATATTTTTGGCCAAAAAGGCTTTTATATTACATTAATAAATGAAATGAAATGAAATGAAATGTTCTACGAAAAAAAAAAAATCAGCCCAATCTGTATATGTGTATATGATTGTATGTGTATATGATTGTCCAAATTGTATATGATTTCATTCGAAAAAACATCAGCAGTACAAATTTAGAAAAATTTAAGCGATGTAAATTAGAGACTAGGAGCAACTTACAAAATAAAAATCTAAAACTTGTTATTTTTTATGTTTTTCTTTAGATAATTTTTGTATAGAAGTCGAGGAACTGATTCCGGTTCTGTAAAGCCGGTCCTTTTCGTACTTTTAATTTTTAACTTCTTGTTGACTTTTAATAACACTTTTAATAATAACTTGAATTCTCTGCAGATATCCGAACATAACCGCTTGGATGAAACGTATGGAAACGTTACCTGATTACGATGAGGTCAATATAAAAGGTGCCCAGGCGTTGTGCACGCGTATTACAACTATTATGGCTGAAAATAAAGTCAAGTCAGCATAATAAGACAGAGTATCTATTTTTTCATAATTTTTCATCATGTTTGTTTGCTTATTTATTTAATAATATTCTTAAAATGTACGGTTATGATTAATATGTATTTTTTATAAGCTTAGCATAGAATTAACTAGTGTTTACTTGTTATATGCTTGTGTGTTTGTTTGCAAATAAAAATTTTGATTCTGAATAAATAGATTTATTTGTATAATTTATGGTTTAGTTGTCTAAGTTACTAACAAAACAAACCTGTTTGCAAGATTGGAAGATTGGTTAAAATTCTACAATTAGTTAACAAATCTATGTACGCTTTGATAACAAAGCTAAATCGAATTGTGTAGCCTTACACGCTACATTATGTTTTGTTGACAATTTTCAAAGTTTTTGATTAATATTAGTAACAGTTTTAAGCTTTTAAAACTAGGCAAAGTAAGAATCTTTGCATTGTGTCTTTTCGCAATGTAAAGTATTGAAATTATTAGCTAACACTAGACTAAGGCAAAGATAAAATATTATATAAATATAGTTTGGCTTCTGTCACGTTTGCTGAGGATATTCAAAAGAAAAGACGAAGCTGTACAATCAAATTAAGCAAAGCAAGTGCTTACAAACATAATACAAATAATGCTCAGCCGTGCTATTTTATTACACATTTTAAAATTATACCGAGAATTATTTTTCATTAATTTTGTGAAAAGTTTTTTTAGCACTGATCCTGCAACCAATTGTAATAACTGAATTGGATATTTTATACTTAATATTGTGTACATTTATTCGTGCTTGTGTGTGTGTGTAGTATGTTTTATTTCTTAGCAACACTATTTTCTTTTTACATTTATTTTTACAATTTAATTATTTACAAAACTAAAAATTTACTCAAATAATAGACATAACATGCTAAATTTTGAAGTTTAATGTGACAACGTTCCAAACAAAAGCGCCAATGCCATTATTTTCTTGTTTAACTATATCTTTAACTGTATTCATCCACTTGTAGATTTAATTTTTGAAGACACTCTAGGATCTGATTCTATAAAGCTACAACGATACACTTTAATTTACAAGGTTCAGTTGTTTTGTGTTGACTTTATTTTTCTCTCTCCCTTCCTCTCTTTATCTTTATCTCTCTCTCCCTCCCTGTCTTTACCTTTAAATAAAGTAGTTACTTAATCAAACGTCGTCCAATTGTTCATGCTCGCACTAGTGGCCGTGGCAGACTGCATTATTTTCGTAGCTGGTGTGACGCTGTGGTTGTTGCGGAAGGCTCTGCTGCTGGGTGTAGCTGTTGCTGACACGCTTGTCGTTAGCTTAAACTGATCCAGTCCATACTTTCGTAACAACTCAAAATCATCATCGTACGAAGGAATGTCGGTGGGCGGTGGCGGAGGCTTTGTTGTGGGTGGCAACAGCGGCGGACGCGAATGCTGAGGCGTGTAATATGGATAGAGCGGATTGCTGACACTGGTGGCAGGCGATATAAGTGCCGGTGAAGTGCCTGTTGGCAGAGTGGTTGATTTTTTACCCGCTCCGCCATGCCTATTGAGTGGCGGCAAGGGACGCGCATTCGAATTCAGCGGATCAAAGTCCTCCAAGTCAAAGCTGGTGTTGTTGCTATCGTCTAGCGAAATAAGATCATTCATTGTGTCTTCTTGTGAGGCAATAAATTGGAATGAGTCTGCTGCTGTTTGTGTCGTCTGCATATGTTTCGGCTGCAGTGAACGCAAGGACTATAGAGAGGATCAAATACAAAAATTTATTTTATTTTCTCTTCAAAAGCGTAGTAGGCTGTTTAGTAAGGAAGCAGAAAATAGAGAAAATGAAAAAGTATTAATTTTTTTAAAAATTCAATTAAAAATTCAATTAAAAAAAATAAGCTTCAAACAACAAAGACAGGACAGTCTCTACCAGACAGAAAAACTTCAATCTTTGTTAGTAGGTAGATATTAAAAGACTAGAGACAAAAACCAGAAACATAAATCAATTCAAATAAATGAAGACATATACAAGATGACGATTAAATGAGGAAGACTAGAGGAAGCAAGAGGTTGAGTAGAGGAGTGCACCCGCTCAACGTGTGAGTACCTCTTTCTTAAGACGTGGTGCCGGTACTGGCACAGCCTCATTGCACAGCCTCGAGAAGGTAGAAGCTGCCGAGACGAAGGACGCACTCGAGGATGATGACGCTGATGTATTAGAGGAGCATGAGTTGCGTAGATTATCATCTTGCAGCAGTTTGTGTTGCGCATCTGTGGCATTCCAGCAATTATGATGCAGCTTATCAATGCCCGCAGCAACAACCAAAGCGTTAGTTGCATTAATGCCAGGCGCGAGACCCCAACGTCTGGGTGGTACTGGAGGCGAAATCATTTCCGGTGGAGTATCAAAAACCGAATTATGCGTTATGATTTTGTTGTTTAACGTGGATGAGTGACTGTATTTATGTGGAAGTTCTGCTGACAGTGATGCTTTAACTTTTGGATGGCCGGGCACAGTCGGATGTTTCTTGTCGACGACGTGTGAATGTGTGTGCTTTTGTGATGTGAGAATCTTAAGCGGGATGGATTGTATAGGTTGTTTTTGTTGTTGTTGTGCTTGTGACGTGGCAAAGGGATGATTGTAGTATGAAGGTGGCAGCGCTGGCACTGGTGGCGTGGTGAGAGGCGTGCGTAAAGGCGTTGATTGTAGTGAGTGCGCTGTGGGTGGTGGCGGTCGTGTGGGCGGTAGTCCGCCAGTGCGTGCTGCTACAATGCGATGATTCAACTCTAAGCTGCTGCTGGGCTTAAGCTGTATTTGTTGGTGTTTAATTTTTGATGAGTTTTTGATGATTTTTTTTTTAAAACATATGTGCGATTTAATAAAAAATATACAAGAACAAAATTATAAATATAAAAAATAAAAATCAACATTAAACATTTAGAAGAGACAAATATCTGAATTTTGGTTCATTTGAAGCATCCTCAAAATGTATATTATTTTTGCTTAAAATTAAAAGAGAAAAACAAAATAATGTCATTTTGAACATGCAGTCAACAAAAAGAAAATGCAAACCTTCCGAGCGCTACAATAAATCTTTTGAATATGGTTTTCTTTCTATAGAAAAGTGTCAATGGAGTAACTTTTTCGAACTTGCTTTTTGTAAAATAATAGAAAAAACATTGCTTTCAAAGGCTACTTTGCACATATAATTCTGCTTTGATTAAACAGAAGTTGTGCCTTTTACCTCGTCAAAGTGGATGCGCTGCGGAAGCCACAGAAGATTACTGAAGAGTTGATGTAGTGATCAATGAAACAGCTGTCTAGTCTGCTTGGTGGCTTGTTCTGTGAGGAACTTGTTGTTGCAACCAATTGCTTCATGAACTTATTTGGCATAAAGCTCAAAAATATTTATAAAAAAAATACATATATTTACATAGTTAAAGACGAGGACCGAAAATAGTTTCTATTTCCAAAACATAAATAAAAGTTTTGTAAAATTAAAACGATTCCGATATTAAATGGTGTTGTGAAATCCAATCTATTTAAAAAGGGATTTTGACAGGATAATATTATGCCAATATTTCTTAAAAACTGCTCTATTGCAAACCGTTGACCCATATTTCCAAAATGTCACTTTTGAAGGAAAGCTTTTAGATGTTTGGAAGATATCGGCGCTTACTCCGATTTTCAAATCCAGATCTAGGCAAAATATTGCAACTTATTGAGCGATATCTAAATTGCCACTCATTTCTAAAATTTTCGAAGCGGTTGAAAAAATAAAATTTTTTACTGTATTAAAAACAGATTGTTTGAGAAATAAGCACGGACTTGTGTCTGGTAAATTTAACTCTACTAATCCAACTCTTTTTACACACTTTTTGTCCAACAAAATGGAGAAAGGTCATGAAATAGATGCTAAATTCAGGGATTTTGCAAAGGCTTTCTTTCAATAGAGTCCAGCACTCTGCTCTAATAAATAAGCTAACTAATCTTGGATTTTATTCTTCGTTACTACTGTGGTTTGGGAGCTACCTCGCGTTGGTCGTCAACAATATGTTCAGATTGGAAATAACTCCTCTAATTACATTGACAATTACTCAGGTGTACCCCAAGCCACCTTGGTCAGCTTTTGTTTGTTCTTTTTATCAACGATCTTTAGATAACGTACGCTGATGACGTTAAGATCTTTAGAAGTGTTAGAAGATTGCTTCAACATGACTTGGATAGTCTCGTTTTGGTGTGAGACCAATCAACTGCATCTTAATGTTCTTAAATGTAACATCATGTCCTTCTCTATGAAGAACCAACTTTTTGAAGGATCCAATGCTATTAATTCGCAATTTCTTGCGAGAGTCGATTTCAAGACTGAATTAAGCGTTTTGAGAGAAAGATCGGCTTTGCCAAACATTTTGATGCTATTAATTCAAAAGCAAATGCTATGATGAGATTTTTGTCGCATAATAACAGGGAGTTCTCTGATTCATTTACCATGAGAAAGATTTTTCTCTCAATTGTTAGATCAGTCTTAGGATATAGCTGTGTTGTCTGGGATCCTCAATTTTCTGTACACATCACAAGAATTAAAAGTATTCAAAGGCGTCTTACTAGGTTAGTAATTAGTAAGCTTCACTGGGATTTTATGCCTTCGTATGAAGCCTGATGTGTTCCTCTTGGTATTTTCTCGCTTTATTTGCTAGGGATGTAGTGATTAACCACTTAGATTATGCACCACTTCTAGCTCATTTCAAATTATATGCACCTGTAAGCAATTTAGGCACAGGCAATTGTTTTATATACCATATCGAAGGACTAATTATGGCATGTGTGACCTGGTTTACAATATTACTAAGACATTTTGCATTAAAACATGCAAGAAAAAGCAATACTGGCCTAATACAAGAAAAAAAAAAAACATTAAGTATGTTTGATTTTAGCGTTCTAACGCCACTTATGTTTTTAAGACGCCACTAAGAGTTATTTTATAAATTTCAACATTTTCCCCATTGAAATGATTTAATTAACTGATATGTTTTTGAACTTATCAGCAACAATAAATAAAATGTTTAACATTCCGCTAGTGAATAGCCGGCCGATTTTTTTTCGATCACCAAACCAATAATATTTTTTTCTGCAATGTCTTAAACCGATCCAAATTCCGATTCGAACTAAAAACTGGAATCAAAACCGATTCTGGCAATCAACGCATTCCACAACAACCCTGATAACTTTTAAAAACTAAATTTTTTGTTAAGACTTTCGGTTCCAATAAGATTCAAAATAGTTTACCCCCATATTAAAGATGTTTACAAGATTTGCTCATAAGATTTGCAAATTCTTAAAAAAAAAACTGCAAAAATTAAATTCATATTAACACAAAATTTTTTTTCAGGTACTCACACTGCGATCCACAATTGGTGACTTGAAAAGTGGATGATTTTGCAGCTCCTGTGACAAGTTCATCTCCGACGAGCAGAGCGAACTCGCTGGGCTAACTGCTGGAGACGCAGCCAGATGATGAGACTGATGAGCAGGAGCAGGCGTAAAGTTTGTATAACCATTCGGCTGTATATGCGAGCTTGAGCTTGACATTGCAAGCGGAGGCGCTTTACGCACTGCATGCGTTGCTCCATTTATTTCTGCCGGCGAAGCGTACTGAAAACCCCCCGCTGTCGGATGGTGATGCGCGCGTTTATTGAATATAGGTGAACTAGGTGCTGAATGATGACCACCAATCGACTTGCCGCCGGAACCGATGTAACCGTCTATACGATCGTGTTGTGAATTGGCAGTCGAGAGGTGAGAACGGAAGTGAGTGTTATTACTGTTGGGTGGCGTGTTGTCACGGAACTTCGATCTGAGATCTTTGTAAGCAGTCTTTACACCACGCGAGCCCTCTTTGACCTTTGTGGATAGGTGAGAGAAAATTATAAGTCAGGCACAAAGTACAACTCTTCCTTATTGAACATTTTAGTATATTATGGCATACGTATGTATAAGTTTAGTTTAGTTGAGTGTGTGAAAAACGTACTAGGCTAATAAAGTGTAAATTAGTAAGACTAAAGTTTAGCTCTAGCTGTGCAACACAAACTACTCTAAGTAATTATTGATAAAACATTTATTCAAAAGCCACTCACCGATTTAACAGCAGACTTAACAGCAGGATTAGTCTGCAAGTTAACGATATAAAAGTTGTGTGTTTGTTTTTTTTTTATTGTTGTTTAGTCAAAGTTAAAAAATACGAGCGTTGTAAAGATCAAGCATAGGACGATCGAACAATAAGCATCAAACGCATTAAGAATCAATTTGATTTTGTGAGTTTCCCGCAGAGCAGAGGTCAAGAAGAGATGATTAAGTAAAATGCACAGAAAAATATGAAAGTATACAAAAATCATTATACATTGTACAATTACAAATGTTCCTAAATAATTGTTCCAATGATATTTATTTTAATGATTATTATTTCAGTGATATTGATAATGATGGTATGGTTTTTAATTGTTAACAACAATGTTGATTATTTGTTGTTGTTTGCTAGTTGTTTTGCTAATGATTGCAATATCCAAAAATTACCCAAATACATTTTAAGATGCCAATCAGATCAGTTTGCTGCTTCAGCGATTTTTAAATTATTTGTAGTTAAAATGAAAATGCATATAAATGGAAGTGAAGGAAATCGTATGGGATATAGTGCCATTTTAACTTAAAGATAAAAAAGAGTGCAGTTACTACAGCGCTCTGGTGCTCAAAAATATTAGATTTTAGTTAAACAGAAAATTAAATAAATAAAAATTATTTCCAATGCAATGGTCACAAGGCTAGGTACTTGCTTTGTCCCAAATAAACTTAACTCTGAGGTACCTACTGAATTAAGCCCATAACAAAATTCTAGTTAGAGGGAAAAATCATTGACAATAACATGATTCTATTCGTCCAAGATTTGCACTTAAAGTTTTATAATGCCAAAGATGATGTTACTTAGTGAACGGAGGGAAGAACAAAAGAAAAAAACTTAAATTGAAAGTAAATCCCTGCTTTGACCATCTGTCTGTGATGAATACACTTTTGTAACTCAATAAAAAACATTCCGAAAATACATCTACTCTTTCAAATGCTATACATTATCTAGCATCTAGCTAAGATCTAGACAGCAAACAACTTTGTAATTTTTAATAAAATATTAAAACATTTAACAGTAGTTTTAATTTATTATAACTTTTTTATCTTATCAGTCTTGTTTTCTAAATACTACCGATAGCCTTTGTTGTACATCTGTTTTTAAAAAAGTCCTATTTCTTGACAAATATCTAAACTTAGTAACCGTGTTAGAAACATAATTTACATAAATTAGAAATAAAAATTTTGAATAAGCATTTTAATTAAGCTACTTCTACTTATATAAATAAGAAAAAATCAATTACGAACTTGTGGCAAATAATGGAAGAAGCATTAATTGTATGTTTATGTAACAACAAATAACTTTGCTTTCTAAGAGTAAGGATATTTCTTTGTGAAAACCTTCGACATACTGCGTTTTCCCAAATAATACTGAAATAAAATATTAAAATAGAAATGAAAAAGTTTTTGTATAAAAATTAAATCCAAAAAAGGCGCAGACATTTAAAAAAAAAAATGGGAGACAAATAAAGAGTGTTTTAAGCTGGAAATGTTATGAATGACCGCGTAGAGCTCTTGTTTTATAAACATTTAAAGTGCTAAAATGATTATTTAGCGCTTACCGCTTGAAGCCGCTTCATCCAATAATGCTTAATAAGTAGCTTGATATGAAATGAAAAATAAATAAAATTTCGTTAAGGTTCGCGTTTAAATGAACATTCATAAGAATTACAATGATCAAGAGCTATGATCTATGTTGTTTCATTGTCACTTTTTCAGACAAATGTTGACTCTTGTTCTGACTCACAGTCTTCCAAGAGGCTAGATAGAGTTGAAGTGTAAAGCGTGTCGTATTCAAATACATTTCATTGAAATACATTTTTGATTTAGTAACAAACTAATTTACTTTTAGCACCTTAAGCACCATATGGAGCTAATTGGTTATTTCAACAAATGAGCTATAAATTCAATCTAAATAAAAATACATAATCAATATGTATTTGCATGAATGTGCGTATAAACAATAACAACTAATGGAGATGTATGTTGTGATGAGAGCGGGATATTTTCTCTAAATTAATAAAGCCTAACAAACGTTTGCCAGCTCAAATGCAAATACAAGCTAAAGCAAATTTCTCGCTAAGAAGCAGCATGACCACCAATAATTAAAGCTTTTCGCAAAAATGTTTGCTAACTTAAATACGAATTCAATTATTTGTATGTTTGAACATAATGCCCCCTACAAAAGCAAGCTTGTTTTTGGCTAACGTTAAGCTCACCTTGTCCTTGACATTCTTCAGAAATGCATAATTTTTGCCACGCTTCTTCATCTTTTCTGCATAGCGCACCGTCTCCATTTCGAACTCATCCGAAAATCCTAGACCAGTATTCAGCATATCAATGCGTTCATCAATAAACTGTTGGAATATTTGCAGCTCCATCATCTTCGTGAGAAATGGACGTAAGTGTGCGGGGCGTGTTTCAATGAATTTGTCACGATTGAATGTTTTTCCTGTGCCACGAAATTCTACAGCATCACGATAGCCACCAATCAGTTGCACTAAAACGCCAAGGAATATTTTAGAAACACGATCGCCAAGATGCTCTGATGAGTGGCTGAGCTGCTTTTTCAGCTGCGAGATAATTTCGGCAGGCATTTCGTGCACATCGTCAAAAGGACTTTCGAATATTTTCGTATCACAGTATAAGATCACAACTTCCCCCAGCTCGTCAGGCGTCATCTAACAATTATTCGTGTTAAATTTGAATTAATTTTACTTTAAGCATACAAGTTTCTACCGTTTCGAGCACCATCTCAGGCACACCAATTAAATAGGGCATCGGTGCGCTCAGATAGTCTTTCAGTTTCATTGGTAGCACAGGTATAAATATATGTTGCCACACCATTGGATAGAGGAAGGCATTGGCCGCTTGTATGCACGATGAAAGTCGGTCCAGACGACGTGATGTGAAAATTATTCGACGTTCGGCGAGCATTGCAGCAAAAACAGCAATCATATTCTTTGGATCAACAAAATTGTAATATAAGCTTAACATTTGCTAAAAATATATAAAAAAAAGAGAAAGAAGAAAGTCATTAAAAAATTAGTTCACTTAATAGCTTCACAAAGTGTACAAAAGAAAATAACTTACATTTTCCGGTATGCTGGGCAATTGAAATTGCAACGGACGTTCGAACACGAAAGGCTGCAACCAGAAGATTAAGTGGAAATGTCGTTAATTATCAATTAAAGTAATTATTTAGTGTTTGAGTGTGTGTTTGTATGTTTATAAAAACTTACACTCTGTGCTCCATTATAGAATAACGTCAGACTGCTGCCCGGATCGGGCACGCCACGATTGTAAGCTTCTGATAGAAATGTTTGGAATTCATTATTATCCGATCTGCGCAATTCTGCCAGAACAGACAGTAGACGCAGGAAGATATCATGCCATGGCAGATAAGTGATGATGACCATTGCCGAATCGGTTTTGGGATCATGTCGACAGAAACCATAACGCCACTTGGAGTCATCCGTAGTCAGAACAAAGGAATACGACTGCACTGAATCGCTTTATAAAAATTAAAGAAACATGCATTTGTATTTTAATATACGAGACATAAGACAAATAAGCAATTGTAAAAAAAATATATAGTATTGATGTTTCAAAAGTCTATCTTTAAGCTAAAGAACAAAGCAAATACTAAAATATGCCATAAACGAAAAGAAACTATGTGCTTAATTTATACACTGAAATAAAGGTATTTGTAGCTAGGTTTAGGTTTTCTCTATATATGTTCTATAAAGAGCACGACCGTAGCCAGGATTTTTCATATAAGCAATTTCATATCGGATTTTTTTTCTATAAAATTATTGCATTATTATTATTCTTGGAAGTGAATTTTATTTTTCTATTTTTATATATATATATATATATATATATATATATATATATATATATATATATATATATTTTTTTTAATATGGGGATTTCCATACAAAATTTGCCACCAACATTTTTTTCTTCCATAAAAGTTTTTTGTAGGGTTAAAAATTGGTTAAAAATATTTGACATGTATTTTTTATTTCAATACTAGCTGATATATCCGGTGTTACTCGGGAGTAAAATGTTTTTAAAATACCGGAATAATGAAAAACATGTTCAGCCCGATTCTGAAAACTTTTTCCCGGGGAATCGGAAAATAGAGTTTACATTTTTACCCGATGTCTCGACAGGCAATAATCCATTTCTTACCATCTGTCAAATTCCATTGCAAGCAATGGCAATATTTCAAGGGTGGGTTTTGTCATGTTACGAAATCAACATATAATTTTATCATTTATTATATAAATTTATTATTTTATAAATTTATTCTGCACACTACTTGATTTTTATAGATATACACATTTAAAATTTTGGAGAAAAATGAAAAATGGCTGTCAAACAAGAAAAAATACAGCTCATTGCTTCGCAATACATGGAAAGCAATATTGCTCGCCATGAATTGCCAACCATGGCAATTGAGTGGTCTCGATTAGCAATAATTGCCAATTGACAGATGGAAAGCAATGAATTATTGCCTGTCGAGACGCCCCGTTAAGATAGCAGATGATCGTTCACACTCATGATTATTGACGGCTGATCAACAAATTTGCATTAAAAATTTCCAAAATGATATTGAACTTTGTCTTAAAAATTAAAACTCCCTTTTGCGATTCTCCGGGAAAAATTATTCAGAATCGGGCTGGTTGAGTTTTCAGAGTTTAAGTTACAAATTCCTGAATTGCTTGAGATAAATTTATTTTCAGTTTACGACAGCTCAAATTAATACAAAAACAAATTAATAATAGAACGGAGTAAAAATACAAATGGTATTCAATGAACGACGTATATATACTGAAAGCGTTTAGCTATAACTGCGTAATTGTATTAAAAAGAAATTGCACTTACAAAATTATTTGAAATTTTACATAAATTTTAGATCTATTTATTAATGGTAAGTGATTTTTAATTTTTTAAATTGTTAAATTTAATTTAAACACTGCTTGTCAAAAACAAAATTAAACCACGGTCGCATAAACGGATTATACTTACTGTATACATCACGTTTTGTGCCGTAAACAGCGTATGTTTAATACCTTACAATTTTGTTATCGCAAATTATGCTGTTTACATCGAAAATACGGTGTTCATTGAATACCACTACAATTTTTATGCGACATTATTTAATGTGTTTGCAAGGAAAAAACGGCTGCTATCCTTTTTTTTGTGGAGTTATTGACTATAGCAGCATCTAGATACATTGAAAAATTATATCCAGGTAAATGATGTATGTAGCAGAGCTGAGCAAAGAGTAAGTTAGTGTAGACCACCTTAAAATGAAATATTAATTATTTTTGAAGCTTTTTCCATACGTATTTTAAGACGTAGAAAGAATATATATTTATGACGTTTCTATTGGATAAAATTTTTTTGGTAACAATAAAAAATAAATCGCGTGGAATTTTAATGTATCTTGATTAAACCACGATTTAATATATCCTGATTTCTTAACCAAGAAAATATACTTTTAAACATCACAAATTAAACAAAAATTTTACTTCACACGGCTCGGATCGAACTCATTACTCCTCACTTTATAAACCATCCGTTACGACGACTCGGCCATCGACGCTTCTATTTTCATTGAATATTTGCACAATTCAATAAAAAATTTTCACAATTTTACAGTTTTGCAATCAGCTAATGTTTCTTAAGCCTATACGTCTATTCACACATCGAGACTGACAGCGTTGTGATCGCAATATGGTTTTAAAAATTGATTGTGTTTTTAAATTAATAGCTGCGTTCCTTTCGCCATAATATAATCGCGATAACAAATTTTCTCAAAGGAACGGCAAGAAAAACGACTCGTAGAGGGCACTACCGTTGCAGTCAAAATTAAATTCAAACAAGCAATCATGATACAATAACTATTAGGTGTCATGAGCACGTGTGTCGTTCAAAACTGTTGTGAACTGTTATGGTAGCGATACCTTAGTGAACAATGTTTTTCTCTGAATGCGTCTTATTCTAATCGTCAGAAAAATTATAAATTAGTTAATTTAATAATTAATATTATGCAATTATATAAATAATTTAAGTGCAATTGTTGGCTCCGCTGAATGCGTCTAATGTGTGTGACACACGCGGTTTGTTTTGTTTTCTTTTGCTTAACATTCAAAGGTTGCAGCTCGTGAGAAAATAGGTAGCTGTCATGGCTACCTAATAGTCATTGTATCAAACAAACAAGTAATTCAAAAAATGAAATGTCAGCTCATAAAAATATACAGGTGCGGCACCTGTGTTTCAAATTTTATAAAGGCTCTATCACAATTTTATATGGATAGCAAAAATAATCCTATTTGTTATAGGATTATTATTTTTGTTTTTGCTTTGCATGTAAAAAAAAAGTAATCTGGATTATTTTGAAGCGAATGGAACGCAGCTAATGTTACAATCCCATCTAGTGGCGATTAGTTCAATAAAACAAAGCTGATGATAAAGCAAATTTGAACACAAACCATTTAACAACATCGTAAAAAACAATATTTTTCGAAAGAGAACTCGATTTGAATTACGATAAATAAATTTTTCCATAAACGCAATAAATTTTTTGTAAAAGATTTGCCAAATTTGTAAAAGAATATGAATTCACGATAACTTTTTCGATGAAATAACCATATATAAGCAAACATTCCATGTATTTCTTAAAATCGGATTAACACTGGCTATAGTTAAGAAAACAGTAAAAAAATAATAAAAAAAGGAAGAAATAGGAGGGGTGGTAGGGGTGGGCGGGGGCCCAAGAAATTAATCTTAAGGGCAAAGCATTTTTTAAAAATTATAAAAACAACATTTAAAATAAAATTCATTTCGTCACAAAATTCATAGAGGGTACCCTCGTATTTTTCTTAAAAAAATAGAAAAAACAATTTTGTGTCAAACTGTAATAGTTTTTGCATAAAAGTGATACGTCATATGAAAGAGTATTAAAATTGCAAATTTTCGGTTTTTATTATTTTTATAACAAAAACAACTTTTGTACCATTTTTTGGCAAAAAAAGGCATTTTTGGACCTTTTTACAAAAAAAAAAAAAAAAAAAAAATATTAAAAATATAAATTCTTAGCTAACGGAACTGTTGCAGTTATGTTTTGCAAGTAATTTAATTGAACTTTTAGGCAAAAACAGATTTTATGCCGACATTAATTGAATTTTTACACCCATTTGGCTTATTGCAAAAAAAAAATAATATTAATGAATATGGTTATGAATAACATTTCTAACAAACACAATAGAAAACATTATACGGCGACATACAAGAGAATTCAAGCTAAACAAGGCACATCTTGTGATACAGGATGGTAAATTTATTTTCCAATTCAATCTGAGAAACAAAAATTTAGTAAATAGCTCCTGGACTCTTTCTATTCTAAGAGAATGACTAGTATAGGATGGATTCCAGATAATACAACAGCATTCAAAATGAGGCCTGACTAGACTAACAAAAAGACATTTAAGCGTAAATGGGTCACGAAAATCCTAAGAGTTTCTGTTTAAGAAACCAAGCATAGAGTATGCTTTAGGAATGATGTAGTCGAAGTGGTCTTTAAAAGTAAGACGGCGATTAAAAATAATACCTAGATCTTTTTTGATAGTAACCCTTACAAGGTTTAAATTATTTTCCACAACTTTCTGTATAGTGATCCAAATTGATAATTCTTTTTAATATTGAACTAATATAACTTTATAAATAACTATAAAAAGTGAAGAATATACTTAATATTAATTAAAATATATAGATAAAAACGCCAGTCAATTGTTTAAGATATGAGTGTATTATATTTTATGTAGTTTTTATAAAGTTATTAGAATTTTTTACTTTATTGTCACATTCCATTTAGTTTAATTGTCTTTGCAGTCGTCACTTTTGCAATTACTTTTGTTTAACTTCACATTGAGTACAATAACTATGATTTCAGAAGGTATGTTTGCGCTCCAAATACAGAAGTATAAAGAAATTATGTTTATCTTGAAATTCGTTCTGACCCGACAGTACACACGTTATAATCTTTGCAACAAATAATAAAAAACAAACTTTGTTAGAACACCAAAAGCTTTGTTAGTAGAGTTGTTGTCGGCATGACCATGTGAAACGTTCTGCTTGCTCGCCTAGTTTTTTCTCTCTCAAATTAAATTCATGTTATTTTTAGCGTAAATTGCTTACTAGGAAGTAGATTAAAAATTTCAAACATTTTTAATTAAATTATAGTAACAGTGCTGGAAGATTTTTTATCTTTATATTTTTACGTGCTTTTAAAAACTTTTTATAAATGGACATTATTTTTGCAACTTTCTGAACATAATTTACAATACAATCAAATAAACACACGTAATTCGTTTGCTATAAAGCAAACGTAACGAAATTCGTTGCCCCATTGATAAACGATATTGAAAAAATTTAGGTTTCTTATCGCAAAAAGTTTGTTTTTAGGCACTGAGGTTAAGACACTTAAAATTGTTTGGAATTTTTAATATGGGCATTTCCAACCTGGCGTTACGGACGATTTTTACGAAGAAATATTTAAAAATTTGTCGACGATTCGTAACTTTGTCGACGAGCTAAATTGCCTAGGGGTTCACTTAGATAACCGTTTATCCTTCGACATACATATTAATAGGCTGAGCTCGAAGATAAATTTTATATTGAAAAAATTGTATAGCCTTAATTTGCTGTTGCCCTATCATGTCAAACACAAATTGGTTCATTCCCTACTACTTTCCAATTTAATGTACTGCATGGAGGTATTCTCTGGTACGCTTGCTTATAACGTTAAGAAAATTATTCTTTTATTTAATAGGATAGTTCGTTTTTTGTATAATCTACGTCCACGTGATCACGTCTCCGCCCGCACGCAACAATTTCTTGGATGCTCCTTTCTTAGTTTTATTCAATGCAGACTGATGTTATTCTTTTTTAAAATTATTAAGAACCAACTGCCGTCTTACTTGGTTAATAGCTTCAAATTTTCTCGATCGACCAGAAATCCTCAAATCCTGTTTCCAAAAATCTCTACGTCATTATACGAGCGATCATTTCTAATACGTACTGCTAGAATCTGGAATAAACTGCATCCAAGTCTCAAATCTTTTTCCTTATCGCCTAATGCATTTAAATTAAACTTTTTAGCGCTTACATAAAATGGACTTTGGCTTTCCTTTCCTTTACTTATAACTATCACAAAGATACTATGGGCTAGTTACTACTTCTACTACTTTATTTTCCGGCTTTTATAATATTTATTGTTGAGGGCTTAGTGAGGGAATCGATTATACAAAAATTTCATTATATATATTCAAATTTCAATTAAACGTAATGTTATTAATTTTTTATTACTAATTTTAAGTTTCTTACTCGTTTTATCTGCTTGTAATTTGCTTTATTGGCCTTTGTGGCTTTTGAATTACACATGAATCAATAAAAAAAAAAAAAAAAAAAATTTAAATGTCTAATTCTTAAAAAGGCTTTTCTATATTTGCGTAGTAATTAAGTATCACTATATTAAGTAACAACAGATCAAATTTAAAAATGTTCTTTGGTTTTTTAATTAGGCTTTTTGATCGTACGTTACTTGCGTCACGTTACTGAAATTTCCATTGTAGTTCAATTGGGTAATTGGGTAATTAAGTACTTTAGTAATTAAAAAACAAATTTAATATATTGTCCTTTCCTTGTCTCAACCATTTTTCATTATCTTTAGCCAACGCCTTCCATTTTTATTAAAACTCTCTGGTTTTTTTAATTAGGCTTTTTGATCTGACGTTACGTTACTGGCGTCACTTTACTGAAATTTCTATTGTAGTTCAAATGGGTAATTATGTAATTAAAAAACAAATTTAACATATTGTCCTTTCCTTGTCTCAACCATTTTTCATTATCTTTACCCAACGCCTTCCATTTTTACTAAAACAAAAAGTTTATGAAACATTTACGAAAAAGAAAAACTACATTTGTGAAACAGTGCAGACGATTTGATCGTCGTGGTAAATGAATTTATGAATAAATTGCTTTAATTAATAAAATTAAAATGTTTTTCTTAGATAATATCATCAAATAATAAGATTTTAATAAGTTTTAATTTTTGGTCACGGTATACACAAAAAATTTACTCGTATTTTAAAAACCTATTAACTGCATCTATCAGAACAAAAAAATATCTTTCTGTACTCCTGTCATTTAGTAAAATTAATTAGGTTGTTGAAAAAATTGTTTATGAAAAAGTGAATGGAAAAAGTCACAAAATACTATTACATTTTTTAATAGATGTTTGGTTAAAGTCTGATCTCTAGTCAACTATGAATGCTAAATAATTGCCAATTAGAATTATAAATTATTTAATTAACATTAAAAATTCAATAGATTTAGTTAAACGTACTCTGCTAAATTATCTTTGAGCACAAATTTTAATTGTTTTTTTATTCTCACATTCCAATGAAATTAATAAGATACCAAGGTATATTCAACATGGTAGTATCGTCAGAGAGGTGGGTACCGTAACTGTCAAACATAAGAAGAGCGTAAAATACAATAAACAAAAGCTGAGAAAAAACTGTCAAATGTGTATATAATGTGTATGAGAAATTAATATAGTTTTCATTTTTGTGCGTGCTGAAAGTTTTTTTTCGTATTTTTCGTGAAGCTATCATTAAACAACTGTTGCGAAATATTTTAAACTGTACGCAAGTATTTTAATGACTTTTCTTTTCGACCCCATTTGCTCCATTTGCCGTGTGTCATCAAAAATCTATAAACATGAAAAACGACGCCGGATAGTCTGTTGATTTGTACTGCTCCAGAAAGTGTTCTGCAGAATCATTCTTGCCAAGGACCACGCTTCTGTGCAGTTGAGCATTGTCGATGTTGATGCAGAAACCGGCAGCATGACCGTTGGTTCCAATACCTATGCCATCTGCGGCGAAATCAGACGTATGGGTGAATCCTACAATTGCATTGTGCGTTTGGCCAAAAAGGATGTATTAGTAAGAACTTTTAAAGTTGTTAACAATAAAGTTGTTAAAATCAATTTAAACAAATTAATTTTAAACACAACATAATTCTATTTATTGACAAGTTATTGACAACTTTGGTTATTTGATTTGCTTTTGTGCGTAAACAAATGATTTTGACAGCTCAGATACCCACAACAAGAGAGAATTTTATCTACTAACACTACCTCCCTATATATACCTTGTAAGATACATTCTTCAGGGTCTTTCAGTTTGGAGTTTCTTTTTGAAATTCAAATGAAACACACATTTTGAATGGAAAATCATCATATGTTTATTGAAACATGATGTAGAGGGTTTAGTAAAGATAAATGATATCTTCCAAATGTCCTCTCAGTGCACGCCTACAGACGTGAATTCTTTTGGTGTAATTTTTGATAACATTTCGGCATATTTAGGGCTCTATGTCGGCAATTTCTTACCGAATGTTGTTTTTCAAGGCTTCAGTTTCAAGTGGTTTGGTGATTTCTTTGCATAAGCCCTATATTTGAGATGGCTTCATAAAAAACAGACCAAAGGCGTTAAGTTGGGCGGTCTTGCCGGCCAAATTGTTTCAGAATTTTGCGACATTATTTTTCCCGGGAATTTTGCTTGCAATACATTTATTGTTTTGTTGGCTGTGTGTGGCATGTTGCAATGTCTCGTTAAAATCCATACCATTGTCAATATCCACACCATCAACAAAAAGCCAAAAAAATGTTACATTCAAACTGAAACTTAATCTTGATCAAAAGTGTCAATTAGTTGCATCAATATATAGTATAGATGGCACTACTTAAGTTTTTGTTAACGATCTCTTGAACTTCAATTAAAATATTTTGAATTTTAATTAACTAAGAAACAGAAATGTAAAATTGAACTAAAATAAAATTAAAATTATTATGGTATAACCGTTTAGAAGCATGAAGCATTAAAAGATTTTAATGAAAATGTAAAAAAGATACAGTAACATACTATTTATAATTTTTTTTTTTAATAAGCTATTTTGTATGTGCATAACTTATTTACTCGACGCCTTTTTATTTAAATAGACATAAAAACCAAATAATATTTTTAATCACAGAGATACAAATTAGTCATCTACTTTTCCTCTTGTGTGTTGAGTGTATGCTGAATTTGTTTTTAGTTTTTTGTTTTATTGTAGTTTTTTATATGAACTACCTCGACGATCGCGCGTATGAGTTAGTTCATAAAGCAAAACTTTTATTACTCAATCGCAACGGAGTGAGCAGCTCGAAGCGTAACGAGCGTCGACTAACTGTCGGTTTGCTTGTCTCTTAGTAGTTGTTGTTATTGTTTTTTTTTTAAGGCATAATTTTCAATATAAAATTATTTTGTAATTTGTTATGTTGTAGTTGTAAAAGTTGTTTTTTGTTACGTCAATCAAACAAAAGACTTCAAACTACAACCAAGTTAAAACTGACCCCCATCGCTGATGATTCAGCCTTGTGGAGATGAATGGAGCCGAATGAATGGGTGCAAAAGAAGTTATTTTTACAATAATAACACTGTGTGTGCTGCAATCCAGGTCTCAAAGGTGACCTTTACGAAAGGAAGTTTATTCATGCATATGTATATTTTTATTTATGAAAACAATTTTGGAAATAATTCTACCTACACAAAATAATTCGCAGGTATTTGGTAATATTTTTAGAGAATACCATAAAATAAGCTTCTTTAATGACTTCGAGATTTTCTCTCGAAAAATAATTTTGGACCATTAAAAATAATTTAAATTTCTGTTCACGTATACTTAGCGATAAGGTAGCATTTCCTAAACATCTGCCCATTTCTTTGCAAAATTCGCTTCTCCAAATTTACACTTTACAGTTTGAAGTGGGTGTAAGCAATTGCTATATTTGAAAGATAAGAAAGCCAACCTAAGATATACAATGTGTAGCCTCTTGTATGCTACTTTGCCTGCGATTATTTAGATGATTCATAGCTTGATTGCTTTACACGAAAATAACACCTGAACAGCAAGGTGAACATGAAACAAAACGCTCAAGATACCTAAATATCTCTAATGTTTTATGCGAATTACTTTGGTCTGAATCAACCGGAAATTATGTGCCTTACTTCTTTCCTCTCTTCCTTCGTCTACCATTAGTTCTTTTTTGGACAACACCCTACCGACAACTTACCTTGAGAAATCGCAGGGGAATGCAAATGCTGGAATATCTGCTATTGTTTTTTCATCACGAAAACTTTCTGGGAAACTCTCGACAATGATGCCAGTTGGTGCAGCAGCTCCCGAGCGTGTACTGCGGTCTACTCCATGAGCTCGGGTCACTTCACACCAGAACTCCAGCAGTTTCTTGACATCAGCTCTGTAGCGGGAAGAAGAAAAAGCGTTGGTAACTTAGTGAAATGTTCATAATGGGAAAATTCCAAATTGAAGGCAGCCAAGTGGAACGCCTACTAGCGAGCGTGTTTTGCATAGGTGACCCCAACGGGCACAGCCACTTCCCCCATTTTGTATGCTGACTCGCACTTACTTGTTACGGGAACTCATTGTCGTTTGTTAACAACTTTTAATAAATTTTATTCATTCTATAATCACTATAAATTCTTTTTATTTGACAAATTTAACAATTATTTTCCCGAGTTTATATCACTTAAGCGCGATCGATGTCCGTCCGGTTGTGTAGTTTTTTTATTTTTTGGGCTTACTTATATTTTTGCGTCGTCACAGTTTTTCATTTTTCACTTGAAACAAATTTAAACTTTTTATTGTATCAATAATTTTGAAGTTCCCGGATATATTAAATGTTTTAAATGTTTTGTATGAATGGAAAAAACAAAATTAGCGACGATTGGCTAGTTGGTCAGTCACTCTGTCGCGTATTTGTCCATTAAACTTATCAAATAAAAGAAATGTCGGAACAAAGAAAAACATCGAAATAAAGAAGAATTGCAAGAAAACGTATGTGAAGAAATGTCAAAAACTCCCCTTGTTGCTTGTAGCTGCGTTTAATATAACAACCTTTTCACAATAGGGCTGTTCACATTTCAAACCGCTCATCACATCATTTGTCAAATCGTTTGACCGCAAAAGTGTTCAGACTCATCAAATTTTTCGTCAAATTTAATTTTATCTTGAACACCGAAGTAAGCACATCGCGATGACGGAAAATTTTTAATACCACTTGTTATTAAAATCGTATTGGAAGATGAAGAAATTATTTTATAAATTGTTCTAAACTATTTGCAACAGTTAGTAATTATCATTTTGTTATTATTTTCTTCCGCTCCCTCTTTTGCCTCGATGTGCTCAGGTTGAAAACTTTTTTAAACTGACAAAATTGTACTACACAATTTGACGAGTGTTCACACTGGACAAATCGTTCGTCAAATCAGCAGAAAAATAAAAAAATTTTGATTTTATCAAACAATTTGACCAACGATTTGATGAGTGTTCACACTCGTCAAATCACCATCAAATCCATACAAATTCTGTTGGTCTAATCATTTGTCAAATCAGTTGATGATCGATTTGATGAGCGATTTGAAATGTGAACAGCCCTTATGAAATAATTGCATAATATTAAACACAGGCCAGTCAAACTCAAATAATTCTGGCAAAATGGGCAGAAAACATGGTAGAAGAATAGAGGTATATGCAGCGCAGACTGTGCTCTCTTTCCATACTGCCATGCATAGTAGAAGGATAGAGGTATATGCAGCGATGACTGTGCTCTCTTTCCATACTGCCATTTCTGTCAAATTTAGCTGTGTGGCGAATGGAAACAAGAAAATAAAGAAAAAGTTTTGCTTCGTTTTGACAATTCCGGCAGTATGCTCTCATCTAGTGCATAAACCTGTATTCTTCTACCATGCTGCCATGTCTTTCAAATTTAGCTGTGTGGCGAATGGAAGCAAAAGAAAATATAGAAGAAGTTTTGCTTTGTTTTGACAATTCCGGCAGTATGCTCTCATCCTGTGCTCTTCCAGCACTTTTCCAGCACTCATCCAGCACTTTTCAGCTTATGTCAAATTTTTCATATTGACAATTGGCAAATGTAATGTGGGAGAGTTAAATACAGATAAAACGATTTACCCTTGTACTGAGTGATAAAAAATTACAGAAAAGAAACGGGTTTTAAGATGTTTTTAAAGATTTTTTTTTCCAGAATTTCAAGATTTTGAAATTCTTTGAAACGATCCCAACCCGTTAAAGATTTTAAAAAAAATGAAATCTGTAGACTATTTTTATTTTTTTTTTATTATTTTGTATTTTACATAATTTTTCAAGTCAAATAATGTAAATTAACGATCAAATTTAAAATGTTAATTTAATATTTTGGGAAAAAAATTTAAAATTATGATGTAAAATGATCATGAGATGAACAAATTCAGTTACCGTTGCTAGCGATGTTTGTTTCATGACGCAACAAGGCGTTGAGCATTGAACATTCATCATGTTCCTCGTCCCATGTCCCTCGGAGCTTGAATTGATTCGAAAAATTGGATTGAAAACTGGAGTTCAAAAAGAGTTTTTAAAAGAGTTAAAAAACTTTTTTAAGTTTTTGCATCAGATTCGAAAACAGCGACGTATGACTTAAAACAGTGATCAACAGCTTTGCCCCTAAAGCTTTTTCCACCAAAGCTCTTTTTATTTTCCATGCAAAAGGCATCCATATTCCATGTAAAAGCAAAAAGAGCTTTATTGGGAAAGCTTTCGGGGCAAAGCTGTCTACCACTGATTTAAAACAAACACACAAATATAAAAAGAGTATGTGTGTGGCTGCCGCGCACGATAGAAGTGAAACCTTCAGAAAACTAGAAATTTTTAGTACAACGACTTTTTCATAAAACATCATAACCTAAGAATGAGATAAAGCATCTTGAAAATAAAATTTTTAAATTTCCATGCAAATATCTCCGCTGTTTTTAAATATATTCAATTCAAATGTTTTTTTTTTATTTCAGGAGTCCAAAAAAGAGACAGCAAAAATATTTCTTCGTGTTTTGTAATAATTCTATCCATTCTTGTAACGAATTTTATAACACTAATGTCAATATTATTTCTAGTGTTTTCTAATATTGCCTCGCCCATTTGTCCAATAACGCCCACTTGGCCGTAATTTTTTATAATTGTGCCTACCCTGTACTAAAAACAAATAGGGTATTTCAGTACCCTAGTGTCAATATTATTTGATACAGTGGTTTTCTAATATTGCCATGCTTGGTCAAATCCGATTTTCTTAACCGTACTCAATTTCAGTACCCTTGTGTCAATTCTATTCGAGACACAGTGTTTTTCTAATATTGCCACGACTCTTTGTCCAATAACACCCTTTCTCTTGACCGTAATTTTTCAAAATTGTACCTGCCCCTTAATAAATCTCAGTACCCTAGTGTTAATATTATTTGAGATGCAGTGTTTTAATAATATTGACACGCCCTTTTGTCGAATATAGCCCTCTTCATTGACCGTAATTTGTCGTAACTGTGCCTACGATAGACTAAATTTCAGTACCCTAGTGCCAATATTATTCGAGATACTAAGTGTTTTTATAATATTGCCACGACACTTTGTCCAATGAAGCCCACTTTCATGACCGTAATTTGTCATAATTGCGCCTACATCTGTACTCAATTTCAGTACCCTAGGTTTAATATTATTCGAGATACAGTGGTTTTCTATTATTGCCTTTTATTATTTTCTATTATAGAGTAGAAGGGGGTAATATCGTGCACTGGCTTTTTTAGCATAAAAAATTGAATGATATACCAGCCGTTGGTAAGGTATGGGCCTACTGACCTACAGAGCTCATGCATACAATACTAGCAATATCCATGTGTAAGGGCAATATGTGCGACGTTTTTTAAAAATCGCACGTTCTCGGGACGACGAAAGTGTTTTTTTATCGGATCAGAAAAATTATTTGTCTCGCAGGAAAATATACCAGGTAAGTGTTTTCTTAAAGCAAATTTTCCGCTGAAAAAAAAAGATGTATTGTGATCGAAAAAATTTTTGTTCTTTACCGATTTGTCGAAGTCAACCTTGAAAACGACCTTTGGGGCAATGTCGTGCATTTGATGTGGGGCAATGTCGTGCACTATACAGAAAAGAAAAGGAAAGGAAACGCGGTCGCCCTAGTGTACCAAGGGAGTCGTGAAGCCATAACAAAACGCTACAATCAAAATAAAATTTTCCAAAATTTTTTCTCAATGTCAAGCACTTTTTGAAAAAATATTGTTTTTTTTTCCGTGTTTCATATAGCAAATTGCCTATTTTCACTTTTCTTTTCATAAAATTGTATTTTTTGATCATATTTCGGACTTGTGTATATTGCCTTATAATTAACAATAATAAATAAATAAACAATAATGCTATATCTTCTTGAATCGAACCACTACCTATCGTTTTTCACACATTCTGATATCTTTACAATACAATGCACGACATTACCCCACAAATTTTGAGGGGGGTAAAGTCGTGCACATTTTTTTTTTTAATTTCTACTAACACGATTTCATGCTACACGAATATTGTTACACATAAATGTTACCAACCAAATTATCTTTCGATCGGATGCTTACTGGTTGTATTCGCTTGTCATGTACGGCTTTACGAGCACTTTAAAGTTGAGTGCACGAAATTACCCCCTCTACTCTATTGATCGTAATTTGTCATAATTGTGCGTATCCCTGTACTCAATTTCAGTACCCTTACTCCGAAGTTGCAGAAAATATTGCAATGAAGCCATGTTAAGCTATTTCCAGGTGAAGGTTGGTTGGTGTTTCCACTGATAAAAGAGGTGATCTTGTGACCAAGGTTTTGTACTTCATTGGCACTTTTTAAGGTTTTGTGTTAATTTAACTTTTATGGTCTATTGCTGTTTTGCTCAATAACTCGATTAAAATTTTTTTTTTTTGCCTTAGCACGGCAGAATACATCCTTCGAGATTGTGAATAACTTCATCTATCTGAGATCAAGCATTTACTCAACCAACGATTGCAGCATTGAGATCAAACAAGGGATAGCTCTTGCCAGCAGGTGTGACTTTGAGCTCAGTATTCAATTGAAAAGCAGATCCCTCGATCGACGAACAAAAATCGTGGTCCTTAAATCGCCTATCGTGCCCGTCCTGGATAATGCGCAGGTAGCTCAAATGAAAACACTTTAGGAGCCAACGGGGAAAAGATTCTTTCCAAGATGTACGTATATCCGTCAATGGCACTGAATACGGTGGAATAATGAATTGTATGGGCTGTACACTGGACATATAGGCTGATTTTCTAAATGCATTTATGCAATGCATCAGTGTGTTTTATTTTGAATTGGTGCTAAGTTCAATTACGAAAACTGCGCAGCTCTGTTGGTAATCTTAAAAATAGTATAGTTGCGCAGTTTTGATTAACACAAAGAAATCTTTAGAAATTTACGTTATACCTAAAAAAAAGATAGAAACATTTTGTTGTTGATTTGATATTTTTTTAGTTCTGAAATTTTACAGTTAGTTTTTTTTTAATAAACTGTAAATGTTATGTTTAATCATGTTGATTTTATATGATTTAAATACAAATTCTAAATGTTTGATAGTTTAAATCATACTTGATTTTAAATACAAATTCTAGTTGTTTGATAGTTTAAAATCGTTTATTGAGCGTAATGTCAAAGTTAGAACAATTAATTAGTATTTAAATCATATAAAATCAACACAATAAATAACAAGGTCGTTTAGAAAAAACTTTAAAGTTATATTTAATCTTTAAAACAGAAAAACTTTTTCTTACAATGATAAATTCATTAGTTTTCAGTTTATTTTCTTAAAATTACAAATTTATGCTTTTGTATAAAACTAAAAACTATATTTCAAAATATTTGCAAAACATTTTAGAAAACTAAATAATTTTTGTTTACATTTAAAAGTATTCATTAATTCAACAATTAAAAAACACAACCTAATTAAGAACTAAGTAAGCTATAATATATCGTAAGAGACACAGAGACAGAGGAAGAGAGGAAGACTACTCCTGAGTGAGGAGATTCTTGCAAAAGACGGTAAATGAAAAACTTGTTGTTTAAGTAACATAAAATCTGTAAATGTGGCATTTTAAGTTTAAGCTTGCAGTAATTTTAAAAATTTCCTGTCTTAATAATTTATTTTATATGAATGTTAATATGTGTTATATATATATATACCTAAAATATAATTTAATGATAATCTATACAGTATTCAAGTCATTGCATTTTCAATTAACTCATTAATATCATCCATTAAATCATCGTTTGCACTTACTTCCTCTTTATTGGGCTCAAGTTCTGGCTCTTTCTCTGGCTCTATTTTTGAGGAGTCTTCATCGAACTCTTCATCCTTACTTGCTTCCGATTTTCGGGTTTGCAATATTTTCTCAATTTGTTCATTCAATTCGTCATCGCCATTGATTAAGGATTCAACAGCTGCTATTTTGACGCTTTCCGTACTTTCATCAACATTTTCAACGCTTAATTTATTATCTTCAGAATTGGTAATTTTCTCATCATCTTTGACTTCTGGCTGAGGTTCCGCTGCTGCGTCTACTTTGATTGCTGTTGTAATTGCGGGTACTTCTTCGACTTTTTCTTCTACTTTTTCTTTTTCATCTTCTTCTTCTTCCTCTGCCACCTCAATCATTTCTATGTCCTTTGTCTCAGATGTATTTAAGTCTTCTGCTTCAATATTTTTTGTATCGTCTTCTTTTACAGACTCTGGCATTTCAACATCCTGGTTTACAGCAGTATTTTCAACGTTTCCCTCTTCGATACCTTTGTCTCGTTCATTTTTATCTTCTTGCTCTGCCTTCGATGTTGTCGATACCGTTTTAATTTGTTCATTTTCATCGTTGATCTTGGTGGTTTCATTTTCCGTTTTTTCATCCTCTTCTCTCTCAATAGAGGATGACTTAACAATAACTTTCACCACGGCTGCAGGTTCAGTTGTTTTTTTCTCTGTGCCGCTGTTGTTATCTTCGTTCATCTCTTTCACCTCTGCTTTTGTTTTAAATTTTTCTTCATTCTTACTCTTCTCACTTCCAGGAAGAGGACATTCTCCTTTTCCTTGATTTTCTGACAACTTCTCTTCTAATGCTTTAGGTTTCTCTTTTTCTTTGTCTTTTTCTTTATCTTTATCTTTTTCTTCTTCTAACGAACTATCGACATCTTCCACAAATAATACTTCAACTTCTTCGTTATCATCATCCTTTTTATTCGCATCTGCTGCAACTTCTTCTGCACCTAACATATCCTTAGCAAATGGGAACTCCTCCTCTGCCTTCTTTAGCTCGATGGTGCACTTCATTTTCAATTTCATATCATTGCGTTTCATTTCTTCCAAGCGTTCTCTTTCAAGAATTTGTTTTTGCTTGAGCAGCGTTGGATTTGGCTTATTTGTAGTTTTCTTGCGTGGCTGTTTCTTTTGCGTGGCATCACCACCGTTTGCACCACCGCCTATGCCACCATTAGGTGAAGTTTGTAGAGAGTTCTGATCGCCTTCGAATAAATCAACTTCCAGCATGCTAGCTAGGAACGATTGTGCACTGGACATGATATCATCTTCACTGAGAATTGCAGGAATCGCAGCTGGAGCGGATGGTTGAACTAATTGTGGTGTAGCTTTGGGTTGCGTCAAAGCAATCTGCAAAGCCGATTTGTTAGGACTTGGGTTAGACACTGCTGCTTGGGGAACATCATCTTCATTGTCAGAGTCAAGATTAATGGTGTCTGTCTTGGGTTCGACAATTTCAATTTCATTGTCCTCATCATCGCTTGCTTGCTTATCTAAATGATGAAGAAGAATTGAGGAATAATTAAAAACACTGCAATTTGATGTTGTTGTGGTTAATGTAAGAAAAAAAGGCCTTAAGTTTACATGCATATAAATTATAATCTTTATTAAGCTGTAATCTAAGGTTCAAACTGTTGAACTTATACATAAAACATTTAAGAAACTGAGATCAATGAATTTTTTAAAAACTTCATATCATCGAGTGGTATATTGATGCAATATTTTGGCAGTTCATCCTTTGAATATTTCATTTTCTCGCGACATAGACGTAAGTAACAAAATCTGGCCAAATGCCAGCGCAATTTAATGGTCTTGACATCACCTAAAACGACCACAAAATGTTTAATATTGTAATTTCGTAAAAAAAAAAAAATATGAAAACTTACGTTGGAAACCTTTGAGACGATCCTCAATTTCAATCCACATCTCTTCGCGCCGTATTGTATCATGATAATCTGGATGATTTTGATTCCAAAGCGAGGTACATTTAAACACAGCTCGCACAAGTTCCGCAACAAACTCACGGTCGTCTGGCATTTCCTGTAATTTAAGATCATGCTCTGGCAGTTCATCTAAATTGCCACAATCCTCCATGAGCAGATTTTCATTCTTCAAATCATCCTCGTCAATTTTATATAAGAAATGCAATGTTGCCAAGTATTTGGAATATTTAACCTCCAAATTGGCCAAAGTTGTTTCATCCCTTATGTGTTTCAAGCGGAAGGTTTTGTAGAGCTCGTACAAATGTGCCCAACGATCCATGAGTTTCCCACAATCCAATGCTGTTAAAGATTTTTGTTATTTAAATAAGATAAGCAAAATAAAAATTGCTCGTACCTGGTAACTGCTTCCACAAATGCATCCAAAGTGATCTTCTTGTCTGCTCGTCGATTTTATGACACGTCGGATCGGTAGCTTTGCGCCATAAAACCGGATTGCATTTGACAAAGTTAATAATTTTCAAGTCGACGCTGTTGATGTCGATTGGCTTGACGGAGCAACTGCGAAAATCACTTTCATCATTTTCCGGTTCTTCCGGCTCAAAATCATTATAATTCGTAGAATAGTTTGCATTTGAAGATCTTTGCCAGCTTTCATTGCCTACCTCGAAGGGCGGTGGCCCCGCATCGGGACCTTTATCCACCTGCATCCAATCACGTTCGGCCAAATTGCGATTGAATAGAAAGTTGGTGGCCTTGTCATAGTAACCGTTAAAACGCTTGCCAGTCTTCAGTCTGTCCTCGATGCGCACAAAGCGTTTGCGTATGTTTTTCCAGCGCAACTTGATATTTTCATCGCGACTAAATTGCATAGTAATGCGATGCCAATACTTGCGTGTTATCTCAAAGTTGCCGTAATCCGGATGGCGTGTGCACCAAATCGATGGATACTGCTCGATAAGACGTGTTAACTTGCGATCTACTAAACGCGACTCATTTTCACGTCTTAGAACTTCGACACTGCCACCAGGTCGCATCATGTCATAATCATCCTCTGCATCGTATTCTTGTGTATAGTCTACATTTTCCTTATCGCCACCCATATAGGAATTGAACATGCTTTCCTCCTCCGGTTGTGGCGCTACATCATCATCTAGCATGTCATTATCTTCCACATCTTCGCTTTTATGTGTTTCAATTTCTGTCTTAGTTTTAATTTTCAACTCCTCCACATCAGAGTCGTCATCGTCAATGTTATCAATGAAACAAGTGCCCAAAGGTTGCAGAGGTGACAGCGGTTTTTCATCGCTATCTTTATCTAGATTAGCATGCAAACTTTTGCGATATTCATAGACTTGATTGTGAAAACTGTTGCAGCCAGTATTAAAGAGTTCTACATCCTCGAGTTGGCCATAACGCACATAGTCCACACCTGCAAACAAGTGGATTAGAGCAAATATGTTAGGCATAAAGCTAAGATTATATTCGATTTCATTGCCTTAGACATTTTTTACACATGGACCAATAACAACAAATTAAAAATAAATAGCAGAATATATTTTTCAAAATGTTTTAATTTCGATTTGAACATTAATTAGGTATTGATTTAATTTTTAGTCCATGGTCCTTAAAAACAAATTCTTTTGTGTTATTCTGCAAGTAAAAAATGCCAACGTATATCAATGAAATGGAACATAAAATGAGCAGCGTATGAAAGTTCGGATACTTACAGCTGAATGCAATTAAGGAAGCTATTCATTTTATTTTCTATTTTAAACACTGCTATTAACAACACTTTGAAATATATTTAAAATAAAAATAGTGATTAGTTTGTATACAAGTCCATGTGAAGAAATGAATTAAGACAATGATACGATATTTTGGAACATATAACAAAGACGACGACATTGCATTGATAATAAAAGTTATTGAACACCTCAAACATTTTTGTCCGAAACCAATTTTACCAGTTCTCTAAGGAAAATTTTAATAGCAAATTACTGGACATTTGTTATCGTCTTAAAATTGAATGAGCGATCGAGGACCGCAAAATCCGAAATTAAACCTAACTATTTATATAAACGATAACCGAAATAAAAAAATCACAAAAATATATGGGTTGCGCTGAGCCGTCACGGGAAGCTCAGCTGATGCAAAAATTTAATTAGCTTAACATTGATTTCGAAAGCCAATGAAAATATCTAGTCGACCATTTTTGGATTTTGCCCAAGAAAATGGTTCTGAAACTTGAAAATCCGAAAATTCAAAAATTTTAAGGAAGCCTTTTTATTCTTCTGATAAGATGTAAAAATAATAATTTCCTAAACTCAAAAAACATTTTATCATAAACATAACTTTTTAAAACATTTGAAAATCTTCATTTATATTCAATATGGTGAGGTTATTTTTTAAATTTTGATACCCGTTTTGGCCTTAAAATGTTATTTCTGAATATGTTCTTTTTAATTAACTGGAACTGATTGATAGCCGTCAAAAAAAAACTTATATTTCTTTAAAAAACAATTCGAAAATACATAGAGATTCACAAAAGTTAACCGGTTCGTATTTGAGTGTTCTTATACTAGGGCGTTCAATTCTCTGCCAGCCTAACAAAGACACGATTTTTGCCAAAATTCTACTGAAAATTCCACAAAATGCCACTTGAATCCCAAAAAAAGAGACGCCAGCACCTTCAAGGCCGTTTGTTGAGTCTTCGCTCGCTTTGGTGCACTTTCACTGGGACCTACCCGCTGCTCTTTTGCTGATTCCTTGGGCCTTACTCTATAATGCGATTCGAAAAGCAAAAGCGATTCGAAAACAAGTTTTTTTTGATAAATTTTTGATTAGTTCGAATTCAATGCAGACATAAACAGCATTTTAAAGCAGAGGTAGAAGTTACTGCCATTTAATAATTATTATGCATGTATTTACATGGTGTGATTTCGTTTTCGAATCGCATTTGCTTTTCGAATCGCATCACAGAGTAAGGCCCCTTAGGTTCTGGTGTATAGTGGTGGATCCATGTTTCATCCATGGTCGCAGATTCTATTTTATGCAAATTTTACGCAAAAAATCAGTCGGCTTTTAAAGTACTCCGTGTTAGGCTGGGGCCAAATTCGCGGCACCGCTCGCTCTCACGCTTTTTTTTCGCAAATGCGGCTGAAAAATTATTAAATACATTAAAATATATGCAAAATTCATTATTTTTCACGCGAAAAAGAGCGTGAGAGCGGTGCCGCGATTGCGGCAAAACCGCGTATTTTGGCCCCAGCCGTAATTTAATACGTTAATTTTAAGTTTTTCCTGATGATGAATTGCAGAGTCAATTCAATATACTGAAATTAAAATCAACAACAAAATTTTATATCAAATATTTTTTTTTTTGTATTATCTTTTGAAGACCTCAAGGCAGTCAAAACATCTCTTGATAAATCTGTAATCTTTTTTTGACTGAAGCGTTTGTTAAAATGCTATTTCATTACATCCGATCGTTGTTCGAGGAGATGTGAAACATGTTTATTTGAGAACTTCTCATTGTACTCATTCCATTTGATCAGTGTATTTGCCGCACATATTGTATCGTTGTATGAAACAAACTTTGATTTTTCAGCAACATTGTCATCATCTGAATCATCTTTGGTCATTCCATGTTCATCGAGCATGTTGGCATTCCATGCACATATATCTTCTATTGATAGAGCACAATCGGGAGCTCTAGTGCTGTAAATAGCTGTTGTGCCTCTTCGATTATGCGATTATAAATAGGTTTCGATGGAAATAGTACTGATAACAGGATATCGTCTTCGTTTTCGTCTTCATCTTCATACTGAGATTCATTCCAGTTCAGCAGTTTGAGACAGGCTTTGAGACAAAACGCTTTGGGAGCGTACTCGTTCCAAGCGAGTTCTAATAGCATGATTGCTTTGCGAGGATTGTGCTGTTGCAATAATTCATGGATCGAACAATTTTCTTGAGCCACAGTAGCCACCAATAACTCTGGTTGCGATAAGAAAGTTTTGTGATTTTAACTGGATTTTGGTGCATTTCTGCTGTACAAGTTAACACAAAATTTAACATTTTAGAGTTTCTTGTAGTGACAGAATCCTTGTTAACTTTTCCGTGTATTTAACTTTTGCGAATATCAACTTTTGTGAATCTCTACTGTATTATGAAAGGATTTTCAAAAAAATCTTTCTAGTATAAAAAAACCTTATTTTTACTAACTTTTAAATTCCAAACTGAATTGCATTAATATCTTAGAATACAGAAATAGAAAATTTTTTATTAAATTTTACATTCAAAAGTTGACTTTACTCGAGGAGAAACTTGTGCTATATTACTTATTGGTAGCATAATTGGTACCAAGAATTGTTTTAAACTCAAACCCCCCACCCCGGCTAAATAGTTATACACACGATTAAATCTAGCAGTGGTGCCACAGCACATTTTTCATAAATTCGGAACAGAAAGTACGTCAAAATATTAATAAATTATATTTATAATTATAAAATATTATCTATTTATAATAATGAAATTCCACGTTTTGTTACTTTTTAGTTACTTAACTTTATGAACATTTACTGATGTAAATCAGTGCAAATTTAAAACCCAGTTTAGTGACGCAGAAAAGTTAACCAAATAAGGCGCTGAAACAAGGGTTTTAAACACTTTAAATTCATTAATTAAGTACGAATTATTTTTTTATTTATTTATTTAATAAAAAACGAATTTAACATTTTAACTCTTGAAAAAACTTTGCCCGAGCTTCTTTTTTTATATATCGAGAACTGGAATTTTTTATTGTATTGATAAAACTTGTCTCAGATCAGTTGGTACATCAAAACACAAATCTTTTTAACGGGAGCGGTCCGAATGCTTGAAGATCAAAATCTTGAAATAACCAAAACATAAAAAAAAATTTAGAAAACACAAAATATGAATACATCTTGAAAAAATCTTGAAATTTTCAGAAATGTTATTTCGAATGAAACGTATAATTTCGAGAAAAAAGCGGAAAGTGTCTAATTTCGAAAACAAAAATGTCAAATTGTGACAAAATTAAAAATTTTTTAAATATTTATGGTCCCACATACATATTGTCCCACATAAACATTATGGTCCCGCAGGCAAACGACGAGGACTTATTCAAAATTAAATATGACATTTTTTTGCAAAACTTGTACATTTCGAAATTTGACACTTATTCAAAATTTGAAATTTTTTTCGAATTTTGGCACTTATTTCAAATATGACACTTTTTCGATATTTGACACTTTTTGAAATTTGAAACTTTTTCAAATAATTGGACAATTTGACATTTATTTCAAAATATGACAATTTCTGTGACTTGACAATTATGCCCTGTTTAGGTAAAACAAACGATGCGTCTATTTCACGAACGCATCGTCCAACAGGCGGCAATCAGATGTTTTGGTTCCATGTATGAAGAATGTCAGACAGAAACGAACACAGCTGACTCAGTAACGAACAAAGACGTAACCTTAGTGTAAAGTTGGGTCTTTGTAAGCAAAAAAATCCGAACGAGACGTCACAATTTGACGAGTGCAAAATTATTATCGTTCTGAAAATGGAAGTTGCTGCTAACAGTTTTTGGAGCAAGTACAGCAAAAGCAGATGAAAAATGGAACGCCATCTGCTAAAGTAAACTTCTACGGTCCTCCTCAAAGAAGTACACATAATCTATTTAAGAACAGAAGATATCACAATCAATTAAAAAACAGTTTCATTTCTACCAAAAGTCAATAATTCAATAACCAAAACAGCTGATGCAAAAAATATTGCCACCTATTATAAAATGCTAGTAATGTGTATACAATTTTTAAGATTTTTGTCAGTTTTACGCTAAATGCTGAACTTTTACAATCTGGCAATAATGTTTTTGACAAGTACTGACGTTGGAGTATATCAAAAACGTAAGCAACGTAATGTTGGACGACGACGCAAGAAAAAATTACAAAGACCCAATTTTGGACGATCACGTTGGAAAACGAACGAAGCTTGTCACGAAGGCTTCGTTTTAACTAAACAGGGCATTATTAATTATTTTGATTATTTTTGACATTTGATATTATTCGAAAAATTTGATATTTCTTTCGAAATTGGACAATTTTCGAAATAGTGCAAAATTCTCAATTAGCGCGCGCGAATTAAAGAATACATTCTATGCGTAGGTTTTTCAAGATTTTGAGTTTCAAGATTTTTTTTTCAAGATTTTCGTTTTAAAATTTTTTATTTTCAAGATTTTTATTCAAGATTTTTTTTTAAGATTTTTTCAAGAATTTGAAATTCTGCGAAAAGGACCAAACCCTTTTTTAATTCTTCTCACGCACTGCAGTTGTGCCAACTGATTTGGGAGTAGAGCAATACGTTTAAATATTGCTTTAATTTAGATTTGATACATTGCTTTTTATATTAAAGATTACCCAAGGATAATGACTAGACACACGGATATTGACTATTGGTGTAAAACGATTTTACACATACAATCAACTCAGGTTTTCCCGCTAAAGTAGAATAACCAAATGACCCAAAAGCAAGAAAATAGAAAAAAACAACACATACCAGCTGCCAATTGCCCATTCTCCAAGCTGTCTGCATCGTTGACGAATCCCAGCTGTCGCATATCTCCCAAGCATTTATCCTGCAATCCCTTAAATCTACCAATAGCATAGGTCAACAAATACGACAAATGAATGTACAATTCTTTGACCTCCAAGTAGTTGCGCGCCTGCTTGTACGCATTAGAATTGGTTAGTGTCTGTACTTTTCCAGTCAAGTGCTGACATATTTCCATAGCATTAAATACTTGATCCTGCAGCTGGGTACGTGCTTGACCAATGGCTGAATCTGGAAATACATGTCGCACCATAAGTGGGCGCGCAGAAGCTTGTGGTGGAACTGTTTGTTGCTGCTGTGGCGCTGGTTGTTGTTGTTGTTGTTGCGGTGGAGCACCCGGTGCTCCGTTGATTACGTGTATCTGTGCTGAGGAGCCATTGTGCAATGCGGTAACCGTAGTATTGCCTACCATAGTATTCTGGTAACGCAGCATTTGGGGATGCTGTTGTGGCGCATGCTGTTGTGGCGCATGCTGTTGTGGCGCATGCTGTTGTGGCGCATGCTGTTGTATGGTTATCTGTGGATACTGCTGTGAGCTTGCAGGATGAGCTGGCGCTATTTGCACTGGTCGCGACTGTTGCTGCATTAGTACGCTACGTTGCCAAGCATTATGTTGCTGCTGCTGTTGTTGTTGCTGTTGTTGATGCTGTTGTTGTTGATGCTGTTGTTGATGCTGTTGTTGTTGATGTTGAGTCGATTGAACAGGATTTGTGGTTGGACTAACTCCAGAGCCCTGTCGCTTGACTTGAATTAGTTTTCCGTTGGGCAAACGGAATGTTTCTTGCTGTGCAGCCGAATTTAAATCAATGCGGTAGCCATTGATTGTGTGATATACTGGTGCTGCACCACCTGCTGTAGCTGAACGCGGTCCAACAACAGTACGACGCACAATTGGAGACGGTGGCATTGGACGCATTTGAACGCTAGTATTACGTAGTACTAGCGGAGGTGGCGTATTTTTGGGTGTTGAACACTGTATCGAACTGGATCCTCCAACTCCTCCGTAAGTGTTAGGGTTTTGTATGGACATTACTTTAGGGCTGGAAGCCATGGGCGATTGTGTGGGCCTTGGCTTAGCTGAGACAGTTATTTGACAGTCTGGCTCCAACATGCTTAAAAGATCAGGTGTACAAACAACCTCATCATTGTTTGACTTGGGACGCTTAGCTGCTGGTGACTGGCTACGAGATGCCAGTTTATGAGTTTTTTTGCTTGCACTTCCAGTGCTCGCGCCAGAAAGACTGCGACGTGACAGTGAATCAATACTTTCCATAGAGTCTGACATATTGCCACACTTTGCTTTGGCAAGGCGACAACAAGTACTGCGATCCTTTTGCATTTCCAGCTTGGCCTCTGCCTCTGGCAAGTCCAATGCAGCAATAACTCTGAAAGATATAATTTTTATTTATAACTCAAAAAACTTTCAATTGTAGTGCATGAACTCACTTCTTTTGCTTTTCTATGTATTTGATAAGAGCCCAATGTTGCGCACGCAATGGCCAGAGTATCTTGGGTGCACAATTGAAACAGCTCCAGTTTTCATTTTGTTCAATGTCAGCAACAACACCGCGTGAAAGATTCTTGACAATGCAAGATTTACAAAAGACAAAGGGACAGTTTGAGCAGCAGTAAACTTCGCCACCCTGACCACACCAGCGACAATAGAGTTCCGATCCATCTTCACCTTTGCTGAACTCGCCGCTGTTATAGAAATCATGACACTTATTACAGTGCGTCACACGCAATACTGGATGCATCTTTATGGAATTCTCCTGCGACGGTGCTGTGCCGATGTGACATTTGCATGTGGTGCAGTGCACTTTGCGCTCGCGCACCAATTCAACGCTGGGGTAAGCTTTTGTGTAAAAGTGTTTTTCATCGTCGCTGAGGCTGGGATCGAAATTCGGTGGAGACGGAGCTATAGAGAAAGACAATATTATTTAAATTTTTTTTTTCGAACTAAGATTGAAAATTTGACTTGGAATATTTTTTAAAAACAACTTTTAGTTTATAGACAAGATTGAAACACGACAATTATAATTTGGGACACGAAAATTTTAGGCTATAAGCCCACACTCCTCCTTAATAAGTTAAACGATTTTGGCAATAAAGTTGTCATTAAATTAGATTTAGACTGTAGATGTGCAAAGTTTTTTAATAGAGTATGTAACTGTTAAAGGAGGCTGCCAATTAAGTTATGTTAATTAGTTAAATAGTTACTTTTCATTCGATATGATATGTGGTTTGGAAAGAGCTCATTTAGTCAAATTTAAATGTTTTCAAAATGAAAATTTTTCTCAGTGTCAGAATTATTAAATTTGAGTCAATTTAACCATATCCGTCTGTCCATTCCATCTGTATATGTACTTGATTACTTTCTATACACCCTTCAACTATCACCCATCTTCCGAATTAACACAATACATATATAGGGGTTATCACATGAGCGTTAGTTCAATCTAAAAAAAAAATTGACTTTATCACTTATGTTGTTTTTATTCTGTTGTTGATATTCCTGACTTATTCATTAGAACACTAAGGGCTAGTTTTTCAGTACGAGTTTAAACTTTGGTCAAATAAAACCTCATCAAAATTTAACGTTTAAACTCTGTTTTAGTAGATATTTTAGCATTCGTTGAAGTTAAATTGACTTAAATTATCATAAAATTTGTTTCTTTTTTGCCTAAACTGACTTTAAACATCCAATTTTGGTGAGTTAAGCTCGGTTTAACTTGATTAAAGTTTAAACTCGCAAAAACAGGCCCCATGCTTAGTATTGTGTCGAAAATTATAAATTTAGATTTCTATATCAACTCTTCTGTCTTGTGCTGGTCAATTTAATAGTGTACTTTACTTAACAATTATAGTATATCCTGCGTACTTTGAGAATGTCAACTTGTGCAACGCCTGTGAATTAACGTAGAGTTGATACTGTAGAAGTCTGTATATTTTTCCTAGATATTTTTCTTAACGCCATCAGACTGTGGAATGTTCTACATGCGGACTGAGAACAATTATCTAGGGCAGCAATCTTTAGGCAACCTATTTTTATTAATTTTTCTTCTACCTAAATAAAACAACTATATATAAATATCAATTGAAATACAATACATGTTAATTAATTGGCGTTTTCGTTTCTCGAAAAAATGTTGCATTTCTTCTTTTGATGTCAACATTTTCGCGAAAAGAAAACGATTCAATTTTAGAGGTCACTATTTTTGTTCTCAAGAGGGCAGAATTTCCAAAAAGGGCAGAAAAATGTTGCATTTTTTCGAGAAATACAAACGCCATAAGTTATATAACTTTCGAGATGTTGATAAGAGATTCCATTGTGACGGGTGCGTGCGACCACCATGATACTCGTATTTTTGGTTATAACTAAAAAATATAATTAAAAAAGGTTGCAATCCTCAAGGTTTTTAGGCTTAAAAACGCTTAATAAAAGGTGCGTAGGCTCTTCAGTATGCATTAAAATCAAAGGTCGATAATTCAGTACTCATTTAAGGGACAATTTAGGTAGAAGGTAGGTTTTTGCAAGAATCAGTCTAATTTTTCTAGGCGTATGGTGCTGGGTAGACCACAAATTACGCAGCATCCCATATACTCTTCTAACAGTTAGATTAACGTGGTCATTAAAAGACAATTTATTATTAAACATTTTTCCCAAATTTATTGTTTTATCAAATAATTCTACTGGTTTTCTAGTTATCACAATACACTTAGATTTGGTCGGGTTAAGAATTAAACTATTTTCACTGGCCCGTTGGCTTATTGCACTTAGTTCACCATTGAGGTCAATTGCGCATTGCCTTATTGTATGCATATCACAGCCTTTATATATCTGAACGTCGGCAGCGTACATACGCAAGTTGGAACTTCTAATAACACTGGGCAGGTCATTAATATATAAAGTAAAAAGCAGCGGTCCCAAGACTGAGCCTTGAGGAACGCCTTTGAAAAGTTTTATGAATTCAGCAAGATACTCGCCCGAACAAACTGCCTGAAGTCTATTTTTCAAGCACGTACCAATAAGATTTATGGCTGAATTTGAAAAACTAAAATAAAGTTCAAGTTTTTTTAGTAGTTTTTCATGAACAACGTTGTCAAATGCTTTGGAAAAGTTAAGAAGAAACAAGTATAAAATTTAATTTTTGTCAAGTGACTTTCGTAAATCCTCACAAACACTTATGAGAGCAGTAATCACGGCCGTAGCCAGGGGGGTGCTGGGGGCAGCTAAGCACCACCAAAAGTTTTCCGAGCTCCCCCAAAAAAATTATGCTACTTTTCAAAATTTTAACAGAAAAGTTTTCAGAATTCAATTTAGGAAAAGAAGCTCTCAACAGAAAAGATTGAAGTAAAATTTAGGCGCCAATTTGTGTTGTTTACACGCAAGGCTGATTACTAAAGGTTAACGCACTTAGCGAAAACTAATGCTAGACTTAAGCAGTATACATCTTTCTGCTATGGTTGCGTGGAAAGAACATTTTTTAAGTATTGAAAATAATCTAGAAATTTCGAGCCTTCTTAATGACACTGTCCTTGAAAAGCGACAATATTATGTCAAAGGGATTCTTTCTACAATTTTTTTCTGGCTAAGAATAAGCTGCCTTTTCGAGGAAATGGGTTTTTTGACGAAGAAAATTAAGAGTCAAGACTGTTTCATAATATGTTTTTTAAAGTTTAAAGACATGATCGAAAAGCACAAAAACTTAAAGATACGTCAAGATGGTATGCCTACCAATGCTGTCTATACATCGTAGCAAATGCAAAATAAAATCATAAATATTATTGCAAATTGTTTCCGAGAAATAAGTGCTAGTGAGCTAAATCATATTTTTGTGAGAACGAAATATTTTTGATTTTCTGTACATTCTGTGCATTTCTGTACATTGTTCGTTACTTTGCTTCAAAAAAACTGATAGTCACAGCTAAGGCATTCTTTAAACTAATTATAGAACGACTGTCCGAATTTGGAATTGAGCTCGAAAGTATTTTGGACCAGGGTTATGATGGTGCTGCTGTAATGAGTGGTCGATTAGGTGGCCTGCAGAATTTTACACAGGACTTTTTCAATCCAACAATTCCAAAGGTTCATTCCAGCGGTTTAAATCACCACCGTCTTTATGTTGTCGAAATCGTGAAGAAAATCCGACTTTTCTTCGACCAAATAAAAATATTAGATGATTTTTTCAGTCGCTTCAAAGTTAAAAAAATGTACGAACAGACCACAGTTTCTCTGCTTTTCGAGCAACGTTGTCAGTACATTACAAAGCAATTGTTGTAATTCAAAATGACTTCGATCAAATTCTCAACTCATTAATAACAATTAAGGAAGATACCGGACATTTCATCTTTTTCAAGACACCGGAATTTCATCTTGGTGCAGATGAAATGCTTTTAGCTGTTAGACTGATGGGATTTATTGCAAAATATTGGGAATAATAGAATCAGCAAACAAAATTTTGCAAATATGAAAGTGATCTTTACAATGAGTCTGCATTAACACAGTGTCTACACTTACAATATTTGATTGCATGCGAACAGTCAATTTCATGATATCCAGATTTCATGCTATTATATTTAGGTGGGCACTTCATCTCATGAAATTACATTTCTAAATTGCTTATAAAAGTTTATTAAATTCATAATTTCATCCATTTCATGTTATTTCACTTTTTTAATGCTATTGCAATATTTTTTGCTTGAAAGGTTCTTAAAAGTGCACACTTACATATTTTACTGAAAAGTGACAGCTCATCTCATGAAATATATCTCAAGAAATATTTCAAGAGATAAATTTTATGATATGAGCGATTTCATGAGCAGTACTACACTTGCAATATTGCTCATTAAATTCAATTTGACAGTTCGCATGCAATAAAATAATGCAATTGTAGACACTGTGTAAGGCGCATTTATTATGAAATAATTGACACAATTATTTCAGAAGTTGATCAACGTTTTGAGAAAAATACTGACGACTTAAAAGCTGTTAATGACTTTTAAGCATAAACTTTAAATTCGATGCATTGCAACCATTAAATAAAATTGAACTGGTTTTCCGAGAAGAATTTTCTTTTGTCAAAACTTTAGTGGCCAACGAAAAATGCAAACCTTTATCGCATGTCAAAATCAAGAATAGATTCGATACGGCGATCTTCAATGACCGATTAACGATTGCGTGGTTTTATGTTCCTTGGTTTGAAGAGAAAAGATTGGGTTCATTGTATTGCAAGGAGATGTTATCTATGAATAGTTATATATTTTCTTGAAAAGTCAGCTCCCCCAAAAACTTGCTCAGCGCCCCCAAGTAATCGTTCCTGGCTACGGCCGTGGCAGTAATACAGTTACTAATTTTGCACTCGATAACATTTTTTTGTATTTCTACAAAGAACATTGAAATAAAAGTACTTAGAAATTTAAATATCTGTTGATTAATTCATTTTGGCCGTCGTGTGACAACAGCTTCGTTTGGGGTAAGCTCAGATTGCTTCTATGTTAAAAAGTTTCGTTCTGACAAAAAAGAGAGATTGTAGAACACATAATCTTTTCCAAGGCCTTTGACAACACAGACAAAATTGCAATAGATCTGTATTTTGTGGGATTTCGGAATCGGTGTAATTTTGAATTTTTTCCACGACTTGGAAAACACAGAAGTTGTTAAAATTTAATAAGAAATATGTGTAATAATTGGTAGAATAATGTGTAAAAGCTTTTTAAGGAAAGAAGTCTGTTCCCGTACTTTTTGGACTAAAAATGGTAAAACTGTCAAAAGCGTGAGAATAAAAAAAAAAATTCTCTAAAATAGATAAAAACACAAAAAAGTACGGGAACGTTTTTCGGACTAAAATTGTGTAAACTGTCAAATAAAATCGTTTGCCGAAATGAAGAAAAATTGTCACATTCATACGTATTACAATATTGAAATTAATTCTCAAATTAACATTTACATTTAGTTTTTTGCAATTTAACATGTTTCTGGTTGCCATTCTAATACTTTTTATTTATATCAAAGAACTTTTTGTTTTGCAATTTCTTTGCTAACTTGTAAACAGCTGATTTTACGTAGTTTGACAGCTTTACCATTTTTACCAGAACAAATTTCTCGGACTAAAACTTCCAACTTTTGATAGTGAGGGAAAATTTTTTACTCTCTCTCTACAGCACTCTCTTTTACCATTTTTTCAAGTACGGGAACGTTTTTCGGACTAAAACCTGCAATGCTGGTAAATTGGACTAAAACTTTAGAGTACGGGAACAAACCTATTGTCAAGACCTGTAGAATTTGACATATTAGATATAATCGAGTTTAAAAACCTCCTCATCGTAAACATTTCTAAAAGTACATTTATTATCGCGGTGTGACCTTACAAATTTGAGCTTTTATAGAACTATAACTTTCAGGATATATTCTGTATAATTTTCCGTAGAACGCACACAATAATTTTGGTGTAGTACATTGTTGAAAAGTATTTTTTATTGTATTAAATACTTACTCTACAGAAAAAAACAAATTTTTCTTTAAACAAAAACTTTTTAGAAAATGCGACGGGTGTGATGTCTTTTTGTGACCTAGTATGAAATCTCGAAAAGTTTGAGGAAATAAAACATTTTTAATTTCATTAATAAAGATTAACACGTAACAAAATAATAAAACATTTACTTATTCGCTATTCGTACTATCATAGGACAGTAGATTACTCCAGGCGAGCATGTTTTAAGTTAATTTTTTCAATTCAGATAAATATTATATGTACTGCAAACATACACAGAGACTGGCATCCGTTCTCTTAAAGTTATGCATTTTTGAAAATTTTTTTATTGTTTGAACACCTTCTCTTTTTGTTTAAAAATTAAATATTTTGCACTACGTCGTCTTTAGATGCGTAAAAAACGAGAATTTTAATCAATTTCTTTTTTCTACTAGATATTCGAAATAGGCCAGCTGTGCTTTCATAAAATATTCTCGAGCTTTAATCCATAATGTTATTTTTACAATTGCTTCGATACCATTCACAGCGCCTTTACCATGGCCTGTAGCAAACAGATTCCAAGTCACTTCTAACCCAAAATTCTGCGGAGCATAACAAATGTCCGAACAAATGTCACAACTATCCGAAAAAATGTGTACAACTTTCAAATTAACCTTTGTTTTGAGATCGCTTATAATAATTTTGAAGAAAACCTAAACATTGCGTTTGTTATGGCTTAAATAGTAGCTGATAGTACCATAGGAATGTGAAGAAATGTATTGTAAAAACTGTAACTTGTGGCTAATTCCAAAGTGCACTATGGATTTCGTCTTTGAACAATTTTGAAAACTTAAAAGTGTTAGTGACGAGTGTGACCAAATATTTTCTATAACTAAATACTCGAATATTAAAATAGAGGTTCACACAATTTCACTATATTATTAATTGAGCTTACTTTGTTATTGTTGGAAACTACAGTTGTTTATTTTGAAAAGTAACAATTTCATTAAACTTTTTCAATATTTACTGTGACGGGTGTGACAGAAAATTTTAATATTTTATTAATCCACAAAACTCCTATTATAAAACATACAATCTCGGAACTTCCACAAAATGCAAACAAGAGTATAGTCTTTTCAGAGATAATGGCTTTTATAAATGATGAGAAAGGGAATAAAACAAAACGTAAAAGAAAGATTAAACCATGGTACAACTACTGACAAGGTAGTAGCGTACACTGGCTTTTTTACCACGAGCGGCGAAGGGTAGTTGTCAAAATGCTGCTCATGCAATTAATCAAAGAAATGTGAAAAAAAGCAACAACTTAAACATAGCTAGTCAATCGCGGCAAACTAGAAACATTCCAATAAACTTTGCGAACAAATTTAATGAATCAAAGAAAAGTTAAAAATAAGCACATAGCTGCTAGTCAACAGCAGCAAACTACAACTCCTTTAGCTGTTTTTGACAACTACCAATCGCCAAAAAACTGTCACGGCTACCTTGTCAAATAATTATACCATGGAATAAACATACAAAGAAGGAGAACTGAGTGTTCAGTATATGCAAATTTTAAAGTATTGCCAAATTGATATTAATAAAAAATTTATAATTTTTTTATATTACCGTTATTGCCATTCTCTTGTAGACATCAACTGACCAAATTTAATTAAAAATAAGCAAATTATTATTATTCTGTGTAGGGTCGTTTTACGTGGAATTTACCTGATATTTTAATGCATTTATGCAGTTTTAAAAATAACTTAGTTCTTATTTAACTTATGTATTCTTATTTCAATAATTAAATAAATAAATAAAAATAAAAAATCAAATACTGTACATAAACTTTACCTTCAAATATGCACTCTTGTATTATATTTGTCAAAATAAATTAAAACCATGATGTCTATCTCCCATACAAAGTGGCTTTATGTAAATAATAAAAACTCTTTAAATCCGCAAAAATTATTTCAATGTCTTAAAATTTTTGTTAATTTTTTTACCAGGCACTCTGAATTCGGAATGTGGGAAAATAATATTAAAGCTCTGCCTACCTCTCGCGACGTCATTAAAATGGCAAAACCTTCATAAATTGCACAAAAATTAATGTATTGACTTGATAATATTAAAATTGGATATTAAAAACGGTTTCAATAGAGTATGAATTTTGTAAAATTGGGATAAAAACTTACCATAAATATGACGTCATCAAAATAAAAAATTCAAAACTCCGCTACACCTAAACAGGGCTGTGGGGTATTTTAATTTTGGCCTAGTCTAAGACAATTTTTTTTTTGTTTTTTTTTTTCAAGGTTCTGTGCATAACCCAAATACCAATTTTTCGACAATATTCAACTTTGGAATTAAAAATCTCAGTCGAATATTAGCGCTTTTAAAAATTGTTCAAGTTTATCTAAGTTTTTTAGAATTTTTTGTATTTTTTTTCAAAATTAATTTGAATTTTTTTATTCATGCTCCATTGCCCCTTAAAGGCTCTAGAGAAGCTTGCCTCGTTGGCATATCTAAGATTACTCTAAATAATCAGCTAGTTTTTCTTAAAAAACATATATGGGCATTTCCACGGTCAAGCACGCGACATTCGTACGCCTTTGAGGTGCAAAAAAATAAAGAAAATGAAGAAAAATAAATTTTTGGTTTTTATTTTTCGAAAGCATTTTCGTAGCAATATGTTTAGTACAAAAGATAGGTTCCGAAGATTATATATATTAGCAATAAACATGCGATCTAACATCAACAAAACATCAACAAAACATCAAATTTCAACTGCATCTAGAAAAATGCAGAAATCTGAAAAACGCAACATCAAATTTCAAGCAATTAACTTTAAACTTAAATGGATTAATTCAGCCTTCTAGTAGTAGCTGTCATGTTGAAATGGTTACCATCGTTGTTTTTTTTAAGTTTAAGTATAATCTAGCACGCGACATCTTTTCCATTGCAATTTAATTATGTAATTAAGTAATTAAAAACAAATTTAATATATTTTCCTTTCCTTGCATAAACCATTTTTTCATTATCTTTAGCAAATGCCTTCCATTTTTACTAAAACAAAAATGTTTTAGAAATATTTACGAAAAAGAAAAACTACATTTGTGTAATAGAGCAGACGATTTGATCATCATGGTTAATGAATTTATGTACAAATTGCTAAAAATTAATAAAATTAAAATTTTTCTCTTAGATATCATAAAATAATAAGTTTTTAACAAGTTTTAATTTTTTAGTCACGGTAGACTTTCCTGTGGAAATGCCCATATACAATTCAATAATTATTTTATCAATACTTATTACTTTCAATATTGCTTAGCAAGTATTTTTAACTAATTGTTTGAATGCGCCTTATGATGATGAATTTTTACATTCCGCCGGTAGAATATTATAAGCTTAGTTGCTTCCAACCAGCATCTCGCAGCGACTAAGTTATTGATACTTCTGGTGTTGAAGCCATGCATTGGGTAGACTAGCTGTGTTGTAGTTAATGCTGTGGATGTTTTTGAAGACGTGAATCAATAGCTGGTATTTGTTCGATCATACAATCGGTGACTGGGGTCACCCTTCGCGGAAATGAAAACGTTTGCTTGACCGCTAAATTTTGTAGCCTTTGGAGCTTTTTAAGTTCCACGGTGTATTTTTGTGCCAAGCACATTAGCATATATGTATGTTAGATGTGAGTGGAAGAGCGATTATTTATTTTGTATCCGAAGTCAGCTTATTTTTGAATTTAAGCAGCATTCCGAATCCATACGAGAGCTTGTTTTGAAAGTTTGCTTTATATTGATTCCAAGTGAGATTGTTGCTTAACGCGAGTCCCAGGAATTTTACTCTTTCTCGTCAACGACTAGGTAAGAAAATAATGAATTTCGTTTTATTAGTGTTAATGGAAATTTTGTTGGCACGGAAGAATTCCTGCAGCATCGAAATGTCATTCTAACTGTACTCGTAGAAATCTTCAACATCTAGTTGGGTAAAACAAGGTGATGTCATCCGCAAACAAGAACAGTTTTCCATTTGGCGCGATATTTTTGATGTCATTGATGAACATCAGGAAGAGAATCGGTCCAAGCACACTGCCTTGCGAAAAAGCACAAAATGCTTTCTCTACTTCGCTGCGAACTTTGTATTGTTGCATTTAAAAGAATCAATCTTATATGCTAATATTATTTATCAATAAACTTAAGCCTTACAGCTGAATAACGCCCATCAAATCCAATTTTCTGGCTCTGAACCCAGTATAACGCAGTTTTTGTAACAATATTTCATGGTTGACACATTCAAATGCTTTCTATAAATCTATGAACAATCCTCTGACTTCCACGCATCCTCGGTCTTAAGAGCTGCTTGTGTACCGGACCCATTTCGAAATCCATATTGCTGTTGCTACAAGAAGTTTATATTTTCTAGGTGATCACATTATTGAGAATTGCATATATTGCAAACCTTTTTGTAATTTAAGTTTATTAGGATATATACCTGTTTTTAACATAATAGAGAAAAGTTTAGCCAGACTATTTGCCAGCGACGATGATTAGTTTTTTACAACTTTTACCGGGGTGCCATCGATACCCGAAGTTTTATTTTCATTAAAATTATGGATTATATATTCTATCTCATCATAGTGCATTCTATCAATTCAAAGGGACGGCTCGACTCTCGTAAGGTTAAAAAGCATTGATGGTGTCACCTTCCTCACATTCCAGCATACTTATAATATCTTTAATTACAGCAATGATCTTTGCAGAAGTGTATATGTAATGAGCTTTCTTAAAAATTTTCCAAATTATTAAGTGTGTATTTCAACCAAATGCAAAAAGTAAGGAAAAACTCATAAATTGAAATTTTAAAATTCGTTAGCAAATAATGTCTCAACCATTTATTTAGAAGATTCTTCTATTGCTTATTCTTATTAAATTCAGCTCACTAAAACTTAAAAAAATGTTACCTTCGTCTAATTATGTATATTTTAATATTTTTTTTAAGTGTTTTTTTTTTATTGTGTCACTAATTAAAAAAAATTTCTATTCCTCTCCATCCATATATTCAGCCCTATCATGAATAATTTTTCAAGCGGAATCGAAAAAGGGAGTTTTCATTTTTAAGAAAAAGCTCAATAATATTTTGGAAATTTTTAATGCAAATTTGTTCATCAACGGTTTATCAACAAATTTGCATCAAAATGTTCTTGAGCTTTATCTTAAAAATGAAAACTCCCTTTTTTGATTCCGCGTGAAATATTATTCATGATAGGGCTGATTGTTAACTATAATTTACTGGATATTGCTTTCTAGTATGCATAAATAAAAAATGCATAAATAAAAAATGCATAATAAAAATAATTTCTACATTTGATGATTCGAATTCGGGCAACAGATTTACTAGTGTTGTTTATTTGGCATTGAAACCTTCTGTATAGACTTTATTATTTTATCATTGCTGTTTGCATAATTTTTTATTGCATATTTCTAGGCTGGATTTTATAATTTTAATGTAACTTTTTGGGGAGGTTTTTGTGGTAGTTGATGAGTAAAAATATTCTTATACATTTTTAAACAAAGTTAAATTTAGATTAAAATTAAAAATATTTTTAGATACAATATATTTATATTTGATGACATGACTGCACACAGCGTTGAGCTTGAGTAAACAGAACAAAGCTGAGTTAAACTACTTAGTACTAGAGTTAATACGAAACGAACTTTTGAGTCGCCAAAATAATAAAGTACGTTTTTATTCAAATTTACCAAACAATTTTGTATGAACAATATATTAGTTAAGCATTTCACTTTCCAGATAACGTATTTTAGTTGGAAAAATTTTCTAAATAGTTGGCAAATTCAAAATTCGAAAAACTTTAAAAAATATAGGCATACATTTTTTTATACTTTAAAATTTGACTCAATTCTATTGACACATTTTTTTTATTATTTTGTAAATAACTTATGATTTGGGTTTTTTTTATGATTGCAAAACAAAAAGGAACAACTGATCAATTCTTCCCAAAAAAACAAAATTTGCATCAACTTTAAAATTTTTATTTTTTTTTTTCAATTCATTTTATTGCGTATGGGCATTTCCATTAAAAGGTCTACCGCTATTGAAAAATTAAATGTTACTGAAAATTTTTAAAACCACCATATTAAAGAGAAAAACAGTTTAAATGTATATTGTGAGAGTACTGAGAGCTGATCTTAATTTGAAGTTTTAAAAAACGGCTACAAACATGATGAATGGCAATTTAAAAAATTTTAATGAAAGTTTAAATTTTATAAGTACATATAATAAATACTCGTATAAAACAAAGTTTAATTATTTTTTATGTTTTCGATTTGTACCGTCCTGAATTAAACTTTGTTTTTTCTTAATTTAAATAAATAAATAAGTTTATAAAAAATTTGTACTTTGAAGGGAAAAATCTGTATCGTAACGTAAGTATCATAACGTATCATTATGATTTTTTTAGCGAAACAATTATTAATACATAGCAACATTATTCCAGATAATATTAAAATAACTTTGATATAAAAACTTGTGCACACTTCGCTGTTTTTTCGTTTATATTGATGCAGACGAAAACCACTTCTATTTTTAATAAATCAAAACAGGACAAAAAGTTAAATTTTTCGTTTTTTTTTTTTAATTTATAACAAAAAAGGCATACGAACGTTACGTGCGCGACCATGGAAATGCCCATATATGAATTTCAGAACCCTATTTTTTCAGTGTATAAAGTTTAAGCGCATACTAAAAGCTTGTATAATAATTAGTATACATTGCTGAAAATGTTACAATGTTAAAATTCTTCCTGGTGTTTAAAGCTTGCAATGAGCTTACATTTTTAACAAGCTTTAATGATATGCTTTAAAGCTTTTGAAATTTCTCAACTTTTATCTTATACAAAAGCTTAGATACACAACTCTTCGAAATATACAAAGTTTTCTTCATACATAAATCTTATAAGCGAGATGGCGCTTCGTGAGCAATAAAAGCTACTTTTTGATCATCATTAAATAGCTTTTTTAAAAAAGTTTATTATATTAGCATCAGCAGCGCCATCTACAAAATGCCAAAAGGCGTCACAGCAGAGTAGCTTTACAAAAGCTTTGGTTAGTACATTCAAAAACCTCTTTAAAGCATGCTGAGTAAATGCAATTCAAGACATCAACCAAACATAAATAGAGGGCGCAGGAGGTTCATGAATCCGGTTCCCAGTTTGTATCTGAATGTTTTGTGTGGTAGCACAGGCAGATAGAATAAGGTTAGGAAACAAAATGTCGTCGCAAGCGTAGCGACGAGGTAGACACAATTTTTCGAGACACCAATTCACATGCATATTTTAATTCATACTATAAATATTATCCCTAATTAATTAATCTCTAATAAACACTCACCTGCTTCTATTTCCACGATTGCAGCTGTAGACGACGACGAAGGCGACGCAACGCTCATTTTATGATACTGTCTGCGTTCACGGGAGTCTCACTATTTGGCAGCTGCTGAAATGATTGGAATGGGTGCTCCAAATAAATTGTCTTCTATTTGATATATCGATCTCCTTCGTCGCGATTTATATTGTACAATATTTTATTCACTTTAATCGATTTGTTTATAATCAACACGAACACAATTAATGTGCGATAACAACTTGCCAATTATTAAGTGAAAATTCTCAACTTTTTCATGTGTTGGCTAAAACATTGAAGAACAACGATGATTACACACGACTTTACACCAATACCTTCGAATTCAATATGGCGGCTTGTCGGATTTATTTCGTACATTTACAATTTCATGTTCGTGAATTATTTTAACAAGAAATCGTCGGCTTTTGTGCCATAGGTGCGAGTAGTTCATAAAATCATGTAAGAAAGAGAACAAAAAGACGAAGCTGTCACCGTACTGCCAATCGCAGAAGCCGCAGCAAGCAGAGCTGTCAAAATGAGCGCCTTGCTGGCAGACTGCAAAGTCAAAGTCGGGGAAAGCAAACAACAAAATAAAAAAAAAAATTAATTTCGACAGGTAGATCCAAACGGAGGAAGAGGTACTACGTAAATATTTAAGATAGATGTATATTCCATCCCAATACCTACCTAGTTTAAATAATTTTATACATTTGCATTGTTTCTGTGAAAAATTTTAAGTATATTTCATGGGTCTATTAAATACTATATCATTTAAAGGCGTGGCTCAAGCATATATATATAGTTTTGTTAAATTTTGGAACAGTAGTATAATTTTTTAATCGTTTTGACAATTCGAAGTTCCGTAATGTAGGGTTTTTAATTTATTTAATAAAAATTTAACGAAACTATACTATAACGAAAAATAAGGTGGCAAGAAGCAAAAATCGCTTGAGACGACTTTTGAAAGAATTGAGTTATTTCTGTAGCTGTTTTTTAGGTATTACTTTACATAATCTGCCCATCCCAAAATTTATGCATAAAAGCCTCCACCACTTTTTTTACAATATTTTCGAATTTTTCTCTGTAAGATATATTCATTGTCAAATGACTGTTCTAAATTTTGTTTAATGTCGAATTAACAAATTAATATAATTTTATAAAAAGAATTTATAATTTAAAAAATCATAAATATATTTATGTAAAATGAGAACAAAAAGGCAACAATTATAATTTTTTGTCGCTTATTTAAAGGCCAAATTATAATAGTGAAAAATTTTACCTCTAAACAGATATTTTAACATACGGAGCAATGAATTATATCATGTTTTGAAGCATTTCATATCCCTATCTACTGTAAATAGTTTAGACGGACTTAAAAATAAACTTTTGCTTTTGAACATAAACATCAGAAGGTATTTCAGATAAATGCATAGAAGTAATATATTTTTATTTTTTTATTTCCGTGGATAGTGCTGTCAAGCGAAAATCAGCTGTAGACTTAGAGCACTGTTCACATTAGTCAAATTTGCCATCAAACGCGTTCTCAAATGAATTTGACCAAACAGAGCTATATATATATATATTTTTTGTTTTGTTTATGATAATAATTGTTTCGAACATGGTCGCCATTTCACGAACCAGTTCTATAGTTTTTTTGACAGTTTTTCAATATAATTTGTTGTCAAAAAGCGTGCACTAAATTTAAAGTCGACTTTATTTTGACTCTGATATTGGGCCAATGACAATAAGTAAAATTTATTTGTATCTAATAAAAAAAATTGAATAATTTTTAGCTTCTACTTAAGCTATGAATGGAATATGAAAAACAATTGTTTCGTTATTACAATGCTTTTTATCTTCCAATACAGGGCGTCTCGACTAGCAATAATTCATTGCATGCCATCTGTCAAACATTAAATATTGACAATGGAGACCACTTAATTGCCGAAGTTGGCAATGAGCTGTATTTTTTCTTGTTTGAAAGCCATTTTGCATATTTCTTCAAAATTTTTAATGTGTGTATCTTAAAAATGAAGTAGCGTGAAGAAGAAATTTATAAAATAATTAATTTATATAATAAGTGATAGAATTATATGTTGATTTCATAACATGTGAAAACCCACCCTTGCAATATTGCCATTGCTTGCAAAAGAATTTGACAAATGGAAAGCAATGAATTATTGCTTGTCGAGACGACCTGTGAAGAAGGTTTTTTTGCCATGGCGGGGCTTACATAATCCTACATGTTGTCACGCATGGTGTGATTTTCTTGAATTCAAAAAATTTTGAAGGTAGGTTAGTATGTAAGCTACATTATACTGTTGCCAAGTGTAACATTTTTTACTAACACACTTCCAGGATTTGATATCGCTGAATCTCGATCGATAAGATGTAAAATTAAGCAGTTTGTGCCGTTTTTAAATCTTTTATCGTTTTGCAGCACAAAATCATTGGTGAAATCAAAATAATTTGTTTAGCTATTGTATGTTTAGCTAGCTCCTGCCTAAAAGCTTGACTAGCCATACATTGAGAAAGCGGAAATAAGAGTTTTAGCGATAGAAAATCCTGGAATCTACCTACTGATAACAGTTTTTGTAAATAAATTGTTCGTTCTGGATAAAACTAGCTAAAAATTATGTTGATATTGTTTCGGCCTTCTATCGTTTGTTGCTATAATAAATTGGGCTTTGGCCAAAAATTATTTAAAAAGAAGACCTACGCATTTCTACTGATATGAAATGATTTTTTGTCTTTTCTATTGCATTATTTATTTCTTGCTGCATTTCCAGTGAGGCGAGCATTGTTGTTTTCATAACGACGCCATCTTGAAAATAAAATTACAATGAGTTTTTAAAAAAAAAATAATATGTGATTAATTTGAAAGCAAAATCTTGAACGTGTAACTGCAGCGTTAACGAAAATAATGACTGTATAAACACCTCTTATGACATAGAAAATATCCAGTTCACACTAGTGGGGTTCACAGTTCACAAGATAATACATGTTATCACGGCTAGTGTGATGACCTTCAATTCAAAACTTTTTGACACATTTGGACATATTCAGAATTGTGGCAAATAATTTATAGTAATTCTTAAAATTAATTTCTCCTTCTACTTGTTCAAATACGATGTTAATAATAAGTGATACTAGGAAATTTTTCGTCATCGTGTATCATTATTTGGTGGTCAAGCAAAATAGAAGTTTGACGAAAAATTTTATGAGTGTGAACAATTTTGTGGTCAAATAATTTGACGAAAATTTAGTTTGTGTACGTGACTACACTTAAATCTTAGATGTGTTCATTATATTTTAGACATGAGGTGTGTTTGCCCTCCCGTAAACGCTTAGGGGCTTTCAGACGATCGTACATGTGTGATGACTTGGACATGCTCGACGACATGTACGATCATTGACCCCTTTCAGATTGTTCAAGAATTGAATTCAATTTTCATAGTTTGTTGGCAATTCGCCGCAAATCGGAAGCGACGAAAGGGAGAAAAAGTTTACGGTACCGGTGTCTCTGTACCGTCAACTTTTTCGTGTTCCTTTTGTGCTTTTCTCATTTTTTGCAGATTGCTTCATTTTCTTTTTTGTGTATCGGCGTGCGTTTGATGTACTGAAACTTGATAACAAGTTATTTGTTGAATTATTTTTGATATTTATTTATAATAAGCATATTTCCATCGCTTATGAATTTTAATTAATATTTTACGAACAATTTTAAGCTGTTGATGAAATCGCTTTTGTTTTTAAGAAAGCAAGCATAGATGACAAACACTTGAATTGAATTCTTGACAAATGTGAAAGCTTTCGTCAAGTCCAAAAGAGAACGTCAAAAAAATTGAATTCAATTCTTGAACAATGTGAAAGGGGACATTCGAATGACCCCTTTTACATTGATCAAGACTTGAAGTCAAGTTTTTTTGACGTTCTCAATTGAACTTGACGAAAGCTTTCACATTGGTCAAGACTTGAATTTAATTTCTTGTCTTCTTTCCTTGTTTTCTAAAAATAAAACGAGATAGGTAGCAAGCAGATAATTTTGTTGCTGCTTCTAATGCGAAACTGTCAAAAATTTTGGATAATACGACAACATCTATATTGCACGGCCATGTGCACGCCGAGCAAGCGAGCAAGCGAGCATCGTGTAATATGGGCATTAGTTACCAGAACTGTCAAACTCAGCCATTTTGGTATTTTTGCCAATTTTTGCTTTCATATCACATTCTCTTTGATAGCAGATTTGGTATGAGTTGTCAATTTCGTTTTGACAGTTGCGGTCACCGGCCTAACACTACCTCCGCCCTAACACTACCTTGTCTAATTTTGCCATGACTTTGAAAGTTTGCTCGGTCTAAACCCAACCACCAAAATTAACAAGAAACAAATCAGATCTGTCAAAACTATACAAAAATTATTTGACAAATGTTCTTTATGATTTTTCTTCGTTCGATAAGCAAGTTGGCACCACGAAATAGTCCCCAAATGAAAAAAAAAATGTTGTAAGCATCAAAACATTTCCATACATTTTTGGGTGTTATTTCATATGAAATGACTTCTAACTTTTGGGGACTATCTCATAAATTCTTTGTGATATAAATAATTTTTTATTTGGGACTTATTTTATTAAGATATATTTGAATGAAATGAGATTGAGGCTTATTTAAATTTGACTATTTTTTGGGGTTTATTTCTTTAAGTTTAATAGTTATTGCATTTATTAAATTTGGGGGTTATTTAATTTTGTCCAATTTAGATTATCAAAGAGTTGTTTACAATGAAATTTATTTTTTTTGCACATTTTGTAAGTTTTGATAATTTTTAGTATAATTTTTTCGTGTAGCTGCACGTTTTACAAATTATTCCTTCCGTAAAAGGCGCCAATGTACCAATTTTAATATTGTTTGTATTTATTTGAGAGATGCACATTAAAAATTATTTACAAATCAAGCCAAAAATTATTTGCCCTTGAAGGGACAGTTGTTTTTTAAGCATATTTCCCTTAGTTGTTTTGCTTTCTTTGCAAAACAGTTGAGATTATGACCGCCAATTTTTTCGGCTAATGACCTTTTTGAAACTGGCCATAATCCCAAACACAATTTTAGATTTTGGATTATGTCCTTTGGGCCTATGTCCAGTCACCAATTACAGTAGTGATTATTCATTGAGGGTTATCCCAAATAGAATAGTCCATATTTGGGTTGCAGGGACGTCGTAGCGTTTATTTTGTGTCGAAATTGACATGATGTTACGTATTGCTTACTTTACAGAGACCACTATGTTTCAAAATGGGTGCACAATGGTGGATAATGCCGACATTGTGTTAGTGAAAATTACTTTGAAGTTACTTATCACATTTTAGTGATAACTTATCACATTACAGAGGTTCCAATTTTGCTTACAGCCATATATATACTTAATTATTTATATTACGAAAGCACAAATATTCACTTGTGTTAACAGAAAACTAATTATTTTTAGCTTAATCTAGATGGGAAAGAAGATTTTCGGTGAAATCAAAGCCAAAACTTCTTAAAATTTTGAGCGCAAGCTAAATTCAGAAAATTTTATAATAATTTCATATATTAATAAAAAATGTTTTAAAAAGTTTTGTGGAAAAAGTATTGTATACAAATTTCAGTTTAAATTTTTAATGTAAGCAATCATTAAAACATAGTTAAAATGCTTAAAAATACAATATAAAAACAGTTTCATGTTTATTGTTAGGAAAATATAATAATATTTTGCTTGGGTCACAATTAGCTAATCGTTACAAAATGGTTACATCTAAAGTTATTATTCCAAATTGAGTGATGCATTTTTTAAAGGTAAAACTTTATAAATCGTTACAACATTGTGTGAACTCGTGGTAAAGTAGTATTAAAAAGGAGTTTTACATTGAAGGCATTTTTAACATAAAGGAATTATGCCAATATAGTAAAAATAACGTAATTGTGTGGCATATTATTTCTAAATTGGAAATAAAATGAATAGGAATTTTTATAAACTTTTCCCACAAAATATTTTTCAAATCAATATCGCTGTGTGGTCCCAAAATTCAACTTAGGATTTCATAAAGTTTGGGGATAGCTTCATTTAAAGTTTAAACTTTTTTGGGGCTTACTTAATTTTTTCGTTGGGTGCTATTTCATAATGAAATAAACCCAAAATTTTGGGCTTAGTTCATTTTCCATTTGGGTATTATTTCATTACATTTGGGCACTACTTCTTTTCATTCATTTGGGGTTTTTTCTATTATCGTGGGGCTTATTTCTTTGGGCTTTATATAATTTGGAGAGTATTAAGTGGTCCCAAAAAGGTGTTTTCATCCCATGACATTTTTAAATCTTTTTCCGTGACCTGCTGCCTTACATTGACAATTGTCAGAATTTCATATAAAAATTTCATATGACATTTCAAAATAAGGCAGCCTCTTTTTTCTTCTTCAGGGTTCCGAATGAGAACACCTTATTATAATCATAGTAGAACTAGACTAGGTAGTGTTAGGGCTGAATGTGTTCTCTTTCTTAGTGACCATAACTATGAAACTCAGCTATTTTGGTATTTTTGCCAATTTTTGCTTTCATATTGCTTTCTCATTGGTTATATGAAATGTCAACTTCATTTTGACAGCTTCGGTCTCCGGCTCTCCGTCCTAACACTACCTTGTCTAATTTAGCCATGATTATAATTACCAGAGATAAAGAGATAGGAAACTTAAATTTTGTGACGTCAAAACATATGTTTTTTCCATTTTTATGTACTTTGGTGAAACTCATTTATTGTGTACGTGAGTTCACCTCAGATCAGTGTTGCCGCGACGATTCTAAAAAAAGTATCCATGAAAAGGTCCCAAATGTATCCACTTCAGAAAAAAGTATCCACATACTACAGTACTGAAACCCAATTTTTTAAGCTTTAATAACAATTCTATTTATCTAATTTGAAGCCTAACAAATAGTTTTGTTAAAATGTAATAGTGAGAAACAAAGCATATACATATATAAAATAAAAAATAATAATATTAAGACTTAGTGCTTGAATATTTTAAATATTTTTAGGATTTATTTTTTTAAAAGTTAAAATAATGAACAACGATATTTAAACTTTAAAGGTATATTGAAACACTCATAAAAATGTTTCAAGTATGTTCAAAAAGGTGCTCAATTAGAGCCTTTCAAATAAAGATCTTCGTCACTGTTGTTGATATTTACTCTTCTAGTAATAGAGTTCAGCTATGGCCGGGACTAGAAAAAAACACTGAAAATTGACAGTATGACGCGCTTTTAATATTTAAGTTCTAAAAACAGGGTTTCTTACTGGTTATTCAGTGTAAAATATACGATTTTTTTAAATTTTGATAGCATATTATTTTTGATTTTAATAACATATTAAAATTTCACATGATTCGGCTGGATAGCTTTTGTTTTCGATACAACACATTGCCGAAAAAAGTAGTTTTGAAATAAATGAGTGTAAAGAGTATGTATATTTCTGCTGTGCGCTCGACACCTACTAAAACGGATGTAGTAGCGGAGATAACGTCAGTATTCTTACACAACTTTTACGGTGAATTCTCAAAAACTATACTTTTGAAAGATGAAGAAGAAAAAGAAGATAACAATTTTAGACTACCGGCGACTGACTTCACAAGGAACATATGTACATTTCAGTACTTCAGTCTGTTATATTTTGTGTTATTTTTATATTTTTTATAAATTATGTTTATTACATGAATTTTAAAGGTTTGATATTTATACAAAAAACTATATACAAAACATAGCTGTTAAATTGCGATTACGATTAATAAACAATTAGATTATATTATTATACTTTAAAAATAATTATAATCATATAATCCTTAAGGGAGATGTGTTTGATAAGCAATTGATTTAGATTAAAAGTAATCAAAAAATAATTACGACTACTTGGAATAAGGAAAATAATCAAAAAGAATAAAAAGTAATCAAGAAAAAATAATCCAACTACTTATAGATATTATTTTTGATTCTGTTTGAGGTCGACTCGCATCGTTTCAACGGTGAGGTTGTGAAGTGCAACCAGTAATTTTTAACTGAAATCGCCCATACGCTGATACGGCTTTTTCAGTTAACACAGTTAAACGAATAACAGTTATACAAAAACTTAATAAGTTTTATTAACAAATATGTTGGGATCTACAGTATGAATTTTGGGTTCATGGTTCCTTCTCTGTTACCGCTGCTAATGCTATACATGGCTTGTATAGTACTGTTTTATAAAAAGAGGAATACTTGACGACATCCTAAACGAGTTGAAGCGAACTGTACCTAGCTGCTGCAATTGAATTCAACTGAACGGCTGAATTTTATTAGTGATTATCGTGACCATAACATTAATGATTTAATATATTATATTTTTAGTGATTGCGTATTTTTATAATTCTATATGTGAACGTAAAATCTGCATTTGATGTAATTTATCAAATGTTTAGTATTTTTAGTGCTTGTATATGTCTCGCCGTATACAAGCTGTCGTTGTCTCCTTCACACATATGCTTTTAGGATAATCGTCAAAAGCAAATGTTAAAATACTCCTTGAGCAGGAGTAAATTATTCTGTAATAATATTATAGCCAAGTGGCTTTTGATTATTAATTTAGTTAATAGTGTAACAGACCAGGCAGGCCATACATTACAGCATTAGTGGCTGTAACAAATAAGAAATTGTTTATATATATATATTTTGTAATATCGATTAATTAAAAACTCAATAAAGTACTACTACTACTTTGATTCTGTTTGATTATTTAAGAATTTTATTTTAAAAAGTACGGAATATTTTGTAAAATTTAATTTATAAAGAAATAGATATGTAAATAATCATTAAAAAAGTTTTTAAAAAACAAGAAAGAAGAAAAAAGTGATCGATAAAACTAACGGAGCAAATGTTGTAATGCGTTTTTTCGTTCTTGTTTTTTGACAATCTTTGTTTAACAATTTCTATGTTAATTTATCAAAAAATACAACAACAATTTTAGTATTTTAGACTGAAATTTTTGAAATAATCAAAAAGAATCAAACATAATTTCTAAAAGTAGTCTGATTATTTTTCTTGATTACTTTTAATTATTTTTAATTATTTTCGTCATCTAAAAAAATCGTAATTATTTTATGAATGTTATTATATTACAATTACAAACAGAAAATAATTGTACTGAATCAATTATTTCACATTTCTAAAAAAATAATCGAATTGCTAATGAATACGATTCATAATAATTATTTAACAGCCATGATACAAAATAATATATAAATACATAAAAAAGTAATTTAATAGCTTATTCAGTTAAGTGTAATATAAATAAAATGGGTTGCTATTGCCCTATATTTAAATTAAATTTAAAAGTTAAAAATTATTCGTTTTTAAGTATTTTGCAAAACAATATACCTTTACCTATTCCCAAAAAAAAAATCGACTAGTCTTATCGTTTATATTAAGTTTTAAATTAGATAAAAATCATTCAGCAGCAGCTGAGCTATGAGGCAGACTTATTATATTTATCACAAAATTTTAAAGTTCTTTGTTAAGAGGTTGCGTTAATGCATTTTTTGATAAAAAAAGTAATGTTCAAAAATGTCTCAATGTCATGATTTTTCTTAAAGTTTTTGTCGAATTTAAGGAAATGCCTCCTTTTTTATATTTTTGCAAATAAAAACATATGTTCATATAAAAATTATTAAAAAAGTATTTAAACTTAAACTGAGGCTTAAAAAAGTATCCATGCATTTTTCCAAGCGGCAACACTGCTTGAACAGATTCCTATGGTGTAATTATTCTAAGGTAATTTCACCATGATTTTTCAGGGATGTTTTCCATTGCTTTTCCGACGTCTTTTGTGGTATACCTTTCGTTACCCATTTTCTTGCAATAATATGCTGTTTTACAGTTATCGGACCTCAAACGTAACTGGTGAATTTCTTCAATCTACCAGAAGCCAGGGTTGTTTTCCGTTGATTTTACGACATAGTATAAGTGTTTTGTGCTAGTATTGGAGCCAATTTACCGTAAAATTGAACATAATGCTATCCCTCTCCAACGGAGTTTCCCATCTCTTTATCTCTGATAATTACACCATGTTCAAGAAAAAATTCTATTCCTATTGAACACAGCTAAGTTATTGCAACTCTGACTTGGCGTTGTCGAACAAAATTTCTCGTGTCAGCTGTTAATTTCCATCTCGACTAAAATTGCAATGAATTGCAATAAAAGTCCAGTAAATTTTACAAAATAAAAAACACTCATTAAATGCAAAATATAAATAAAAACAAATAAAACGATTAAAAAAATAGTTGCAAGCAAAATGTCCTCTGAAGCATCCACATCGACCGGTGTCTCAAAGGCACAAGGCGAATTCTTTTTTGGCTGGGATCTGCTCTATAAAACCATCGAAACTACCGTGAACAAGCAGTCGGATGTGTTGATTGCACTAGCGCACTTTGTGCTCGTCAAACATTCAAAATTCACATGTCTTGGAGTGGGCGAAGATGTAAGGGATACGTTGTTTGACCTTGTCGTAAGGTATTATATGGCATGTTTAATTTAGAAAACTTTATCGGAGGATGAGACTGGATCTGAGCTGCTACCTGATGGCTGGAATGATGATGACGCCAAGTATGCGCTCCGTTATAAATTCAACAAGAAGCTTTACTTAATGCTAGGGCATAAAACTGAAGATTGTCTGATTATTAATTTGTTGGATGTCAAAACGAAGAAGGTCTCCAATATTGGACTTGAACCGGCAGAGCTGGTAAAGAAGACTAAAGGGCCACTTAAAGATCTCTTGCCAGCTGCTTCGGAAATAGTTGACCGTTATCGCAAAGAACTTATAGATCCAGTGAGTTTTAATTAATTTTTTTTTAAATAGTTTTCTTTTTACATTTAAAGAATAATTGGCTAAATAATTCATAAAAATCAGGTCTTCGCCGGCACCACAAAAGAAGTCACGACGCAAACATCCTCCCGACAGGAACGCAGCGATCCGCTGCGCATCAGCGAGCCAATGCGACCGGTTGGGTAGGATAACGGATGGTCGAGAATTTCTATGAATATAATAAATTTTATTACAGACAATTTATACCAGCTGGCATGGAGCCGCGCCCGTTCGGTTTCCCCGACGTAGGACGGGGCGACTTGGACCCGCTTGGTCGCGGCGGTCCCGGGAATCTGTTTGAGTTTCCATCACATCCCAATTTTCATGGAAATGTGCCACAACCACGTTTTGATCCATATGGTCCACCAGATCCAAATGTTAGACCAAATCCAAATCCGGATCATTTGCAGCCACCAAACTTCGGAGGCAACGATTACTATATGTAAAATTACAATCACATGCTGAACGGTCTGAACGGCTGCTTCATAAAACACGAATATTTTTATATAAACTTCTGGGACAGAAATAAAATATACTGCATACAAAGCTACTGCCGTTTTATTGATGAATAAATACCACAGAAGAGACTACATTTTAAGAACTTTATTTGTTGCAATAATTTCAGATGATTCACAAACTTGAAATAAATGTTTATTTGTATAGCTTAATTTAAAATGCTACAGCTAGATAACAAATATTTATATATATTTTTTTATGTAGAATACAAATTTGAGCATTTATATAGCTATAGTATCTGATAATATCAAAACTAGCTTTTGGCTTGCTGGATCATATATTAATCTCAACAAATCCTACAGTTTTTGTTTTGTAAAAATATAAAGTGCTTGCATATTCCATTAGATAAGCATAACTGTGAGCATTACTCAGTTGAAGTTGCTATTAAAGCTAGTCGATTAAAATTTCAAGTTGAGTCTATACGATATTTTTCTTTAATTATAGTAATTATAAACTTAGAATTGACTTATATTTATAATATAAACTTAAAATATAGTGTCGAAATAAAGTTTTTATATATTTAGGTTTTTGGGCTTGTTTCTAACATCAATCACCAAAAACGCACTTTAAAAATATTCATAAAATAATTAACTCAAATTTGTGAATACGATACATAGATACATATGTATTTTCTTATGCGGCATCAGCTGGATTTATTGACGGGCATAACGTATGAATTGCAAATAAACTTTAAATTATTTATGCATGAAAAGCTAACTTAATTTTAAAATAGAGTAAAATATTTATTGATTTTGATTATTTTATGTTTTCCAAACATTATATCTAAGTTGTGCATAAATTTAAGTTTTAATGGCGTATTTTGTTGCATAATAAAACCAATTATTTTTTTTTATAATTGATTAACTAAAACTATATAAAAAGATTATAACTGCAAAAATTCATTATAAAATGTACGTGTGTGCTTTTTAAAGGCATGCTCAAATTATTTTATAATGAATTCCTGCAAAATGGCTTAACATAACTCTTAAAATAGTTCACATAGATTTCGTCTATATTGTTTTTTTCTTTCTTTAAGATAATATATATAAATATGTGTAGGTTTAATATATAATTTTTTTAGTTATTTCAATTCTGGAATGCTCTTTGAATCAATCAGAAAAGTGCTGCTTTCATCCACTTCAATCCCATTCTCCGATATACATGGTACGTGGCGTCGGTACGTAGCCACGTGTTGGTAGCGGCACGCGTCCATATATATGATTATAGGGTGATTCCACATCGGTTTCTAGAAGAAGAAAAGCGTGAACAAATGTGAGTGTTTTGTAAAAAGTCGTAAAAATTTGTGTAGTTATTTTTATTAAAACATTTTACTTAAGTTTTCCTGATGGTTAAGTAGATTTTGTCAAAACTACAAGGTTCAAAAAAGAGTTTTGTTTGAAGCAAGTTATTTTTTTTTGTTGGCCAACGATTTTATTGCGAACGTCTAGCTAAAAGTTGTTAGTATCTAAACAAATTAGTTTCGACCTCTTAAGTGGCTGAGAAATGCTATGTGACTATGTAAAAGGTTACCAAAAGCAGAGTTGAGGGATTCAGAGAAAGTAGCTAATAAAATCATTTTAATCGTAGTAAACACTATATAAATGCTTTGATATGGTTAATTTTTATAGTGTATTTTCTCATTGGATGTTAAGATAAAACAACAGAAACAGCAAGACCCAGTGTTGTATGTTAACCCACAAGCAGATGGATTGCTACTTAGCTCCTCTCATTACGAATGGTGTGGATCTTGTGGAATCAGCCGTTCAGCCGATATCGATCCAATCTGATCTTCGTTGGAATGATCTTATTTTCAATGTGTCAAAAGAAGCGGGCAAGTGCCTAGGCTTTCTAAAACAGTTTAAACATATATCACTTCAGCTGATCTTCGCATGATCTACACCTCATATATCAGCCCGAAAATGGAGTACAATTCGCACATTTCGGCAGGGGCTTCAAGATCTTATACGCAGCTTTTGGATCTCTCAACTCTCTTGGGCATCGACGTAATGTTGGTTGCCTGAGCCTTCTGTATAGGTACTACCATGGGAAGTGTTCAAGGGAGATAAATGGCCTGACGCTATCAGCTTGTGTGTTTCTAAGGTCCACACGGGCAGCTGTCCAAGCCCACCCCTTTACCATTGCCTCGATGTCCAACAGAACTTCACTATAAAAACAAAATAAAAATTATGTGGGTCCCCGGTCATGCAGGCATTCCTGGATATGAGCTTGCCGACAAAGCTGCGAATGAAGTGATACGTTCTGCCAACTTCTTGTTCTATACCAGTGAAGTCAACAATACATAAAGGCTTATTGAAAATTATTTAAACTAAACCAATCGTAATAAAATATTTAACCCCGGCGGAAAGAAAGTGATATATGCAGCTCTTACTTCACGCCATAAAAATGAAATTTTTACCAATCTACGTTTGGGTCATATTGCCATCACCCACCCATCAAATGCATGCTTCTGTACGTTTTTTTTATGTTTTACTTTTTTTAGTAAAAATAAACATTTTCTTGCCAGGATCGAAAAATTTTGATCGAATACAATTTCCAGCCCTGATTCATATATCTTTATATATAAAATTATTCTGCACATGGTTTTGCCACTGAACTCCTCCTAAGCGGCTGGACCAATTTTTATGAAATTTGGTGTGTGTTTGCGGCTGGGTTTGTTGATGGTTTAGGCCTTAAGTTTGACCCGCTAGGTGGTGCTGTTGTTGGTATGGCAGAGTTTAAAGCGGTATTTGAGAGTATAACTCAGAAACGCATTGAGAAATTGTCGTGATTCTTTCACTACACCATTACTTTTTATGCAAACAAAATTAAAAAAATACAAAACGAATAAAAATAAAAAATGAATAAAAATAAAAATAAAAAAAATCTTAAATTTTCGATCATATAAAAGGTTTTTAAATTTTTGCGATAGAAACTAGAAATCAACCCTACATTTATGCATACCAAATGAAAAAACATTAAAAAGGCCATTTTTGGTTTTGGTTTTAACCACAAACATTTTTACCAAAGTTTTTTGCGAAGTAAAAAAATTAATTAAGGTGTTTTTTGGAAAATGATAACATGTAGAAGCATGGACGTCCGCAGGATTTGTTCTAGGGGGGAGCGAAGGCATAAAGGAATCTAGAATGAATATAAACAAAATGTAACCTATATAATGCTATTTACTCGGCATTTTGGTAATGATTTTGTAAACATTATATGCACACTACACCGGTTGACACACGCTTTTACACATAAGAAAATCTGATATATTTTAAAGATCATGTAAAAATCTTTCTGGTATCATGTCCGAATTATTTAAAAATTTCATTTAATTTTTTTTCATGTAATGCATTTCAGTAATTTTTTGCTAAAGCAAATATTCTTAATAGTTTAATAAATTAAATAATGTGAGGCCTATATCCTTAAATGAAATCGCATTAATTACTATTTAGCCCTTAGATTTTTAACTTTTAAAATAAGAATACAAAAATTTCCTAGCATTAAACAATATTTTTTTTGTTGGAAAACTGAAAAAACAAACTAAATTTTTAGGACATTTTTAACTTTGGAAGCCTTTAATTCCTAAATCAATTTCCAGCGGACTGAAATTTTCCAGGTTAGGATTTAAGAGGTCAAAATCCATATCATTCGAAAAATGAAAAATTTTAGTTGTCGCTATTCTCGACATGTTCCCCGCATGCTAAGGGAGATCTTTTTCACCGGATCTCACACTGCATTGACACCAATCTACTTATTTCCTTTTCTAACATGAATCAGTTCTGCAGCTTGCAAGTTCCTACAATCGAGATTTTTTTAATTAAAAACGTACGAATGAATAAATAAAGAGGTACATGTATATTAGATTTGTTTTGAGTTCCATACATTTTCCAAACATATTCCAGAACCTCTCTGCAAGGCTTGATTCTGAATCCTGGTTTTATATAAGCACGTGACGCGAAAAAATTCCAAAAAATTCTCAAACTGGGTGGGCGGCCAGTATAAAATGGTTGTTTCAAATCGAGTTTTTTTTTACGTTTATGTCATAAAAAACTTTTGACTAGAACAAATTCTAATGTAAAATCGTTTGCCTAATATGATATTAGATTTTTTCTAAAATCAGTCCTTGATTCAAAATTGGCCTACTGTATTAAATTTCCTAATTTTTTCTTTCGCTTTTGAATTAAAAGCTTTGCTCTCGAATAGATCGCTGCAAATTTCTTAAATTTAAATGCTGCAGGATTGTTTGTCATTTTATTAAGTTTAAGAAAAAATTAAAAAAAAAATCCAAATGAAATCATATTTATGATAGAAAAACGAGCCGACTTTTGAGAAAACATTAATTTTTTTATAAAATGTATTTACTTTGTCTTTTACTTGTTTACAATGACTTTTAAACATAAATTTGCATATCGCCAAGGCTTATATCCGTTATTGAATTAAGTGCCCCTTGCTGTCTGTTTCTACGAAGAATGATCTTCGACTAATACGGGATATCATTCCTTAACATTCGTCTATTTCTCGTAGGATTAACTTCGTAATTTGTTGCATTACATTCGTAGTATTTACTAAAAAATTAATTCGTAGGTGACCGTGCTCATTATTCGTAGAAGATACGAAGTTTAATCTTGATGAAGTTTAATCTTAAAGATGAGTTTAAAAAATTTACAACTTAAATCGTTCAGACTGGTTTGTCGAACAATTACCGAATAGAAGGAAATGTGTGATTGCAAGGTGGCCGTAGCCTACTGGAAGAGTACGTGGCCCATAAGCTAAAGAACCGTGGTTCAAACCCCAGCTGAACAGAGCGTTTTTTTTTCGTAACTAGGTTTTAGGATCATTCGTAAATGTAATCGTACAATACACATTTTTTTTGTACGAATACGAATAAAATATTCGAAATATGTACCAAACTACGTTCATTCTACGAATTCTATTCCTGGCTGAAAATTACGAATTATTTTAGCAGAAAAATTTTTTAATTTAAAAATACGTATTGAAAAGTGTTTGAAAAGGGTTAATGAAATGGTATCGTAACTTATTAGGCCTTGTTCATATTACGCGTTTTTGTCGCGATTAAAACACCGCTACAAGCGCGTTTGAAGCTAATTTCATCTGTGGGGGCAAAAAAAAATCATCAAAATTTCTTAAAAGAAACATGAATATGAATATGAATAAACAAATTTTTTATTTTAGTTTCAAAATAAGAAAAAAATAAAACTATATAAAAAATATTATATTTTCATTTTTTTTAAAAGTTTTTCCAATTTCGATATTAGAGACCATTTTTTTAAGGATCTTTCATATCGTAATATGAAAATATAAGAAATCATTGTTGCTTTTATAAAGCAAGACTGGGTATATCTTTACATGGTTTAAATGCAATAAGCTACAAAAAGTTATATCAATTTAAATTCTTCCAAAATGTTTCTTTCTGTCCTTGGAAGAAAAAAATCTTTCACCACCTCCATCAAATTCAATTCATCAGTTTTATCTTTGTGAATATGTATGAGTGAGTCGTGAGTCGTTTCTGTGTCATAGTTGCTCGAAGATACGTTTAAAGCCGTCTTAGTGCACTAAATGAACGCTCAGATGAAGCTGCTGATGCAGGCACAGTCAAAGCCAAAGTAACAAGTTTTGCAACTTCATTTAATAGTTTTTTCAGTGTTCCGAATTTTTTTCAATTTCGAATTGCAGTAGAAACTCTATATTTTGTTCTATCTTTTTGCAAACACAAAGAAAGAAAATGGTTATCCGAAAGCATGCTTATGAAGAAGAGAGAAAGAAGAGCAAAATATAAAATACAAAAATATTATTGTTGTAAAAAAACTGATCTTTTGAATAACTTTTGAAGTTTTCCTTTTAAATAGTTTATCTAGCTAAATTAGTGGGGGGCAGCTGCCCCCTTTTTCCCCGCTTGCTACGCCAATGCACCGCTACCAATTTTTTCGCAAACGCGGTTGAAAAATACTGAATATTAAACTAGTGAGGAATTATCTTCGACTGGGCCGAAGTTAAAATACCCCCACGGCCGAATTAGAGTATATATAAAGTCTTTAGCAAACTGTTAAATATTTATCGGTGAAATTATTTTCGTTAGAGTTTTACTGAAAATAATTTTTGTGTTTAACAACAATAACAATTATGAAAATAAATTTTAATAAAAATAAATTGAAACTAACGCTATCTTAATAATAAACATAATTTTATTAGATTTCGAAGAAAAAAATCTTTCATTTCAAAAATTTTGAGCTCATTGCGGCGTTTCCACCATAGGCATTTGCCTCGTAATTTTTGCGGAATTGAAAGAGAATTTACCGTTTTGGTAAACTCACCTTGTATGGAAGGTGGACGCGATTTTCTTAGACTTTTAAAAATTTGTTACGTGCAAAATTTGAAGTCACTAGATTAATTTTTGTGAGATTTTAAGAGACTTTGCCGTTTTGGTAACCTCAGTTTGTATGGATTTTTTAAAATTTCATACCTAAAGTTTATATTGATTATTAAATATTTTGTGCAAAATTTTAAGTCATTAGATTAGTTTTTGTGGAATTGAAAGAGAATTACCGTTTTGGTTAAGTCACTTTGAATGGGAGATAGGCGTGGTTTTCATCCGATTTTTAAAAATTTCATACTCAAAGCTTAAACTAAATATCAAAGACACTGTGCAAAATTTTAAGTCATTAAATTAGTTTTTGTGGAAATTAAAGAGATTTAACTGTTGAGGGTAAGTCACTTTGTATGGGAGGTAGGTGTGGTTTTCATCCTATTTTTACAAATTTCATACTCAAAGTTTATAATAAATATTAAAGACTCCGCACAAAATTTGAAGACGTTATATTAGTTTTTGTGGATGTTAAAAAGATTTTTGAGTTTTGGTTAAGGCACTTTGTATTGGAGGTAGGCATTGTTTTCATCCAATTTGGCTCATTTGCTAACTTGACCTCCATCTTTGAATAAAAAGCTTATATATTGAATTTCGTTACGATAGCTAAAAAAATTACGGCTGTTATCGTGACCACAGACGGACAGACGGACATGGCTAAATCGGATTAGGAGGTGGTGCTGATTACGAATATATATACTTTTCTAAACCGGCCACGCCTCCTTATCGGCATTACAAACGGAGTGACAAAGTTAATATACCCCTTTTACGTTCTTTAAACGTGGGGTATAATAAATAAATGTATTTAAATACATATAAAATTCATTATTTTTCAGCCGCTTTTTCGAAAAAAAACGTGAGAGCGGTGTTGCAATTGCGACAAAAACGCGTAATATGAACACGGCGTTACAGCAACGGGTACAACATACTATTTAAAAATGATCTAACAAAACCTAAATGACATAACCTAAAAAATGTATTTTTGTATTCTCCTAAAAATATATTAAATACATAATAAACATATCTTCATATGAAATAAAGCAAGCCGTAGATTACAAAAAATTCAAAATCGACTTTTTGACTGATTATGATACATCTTATCAAAATACATGTTTCACAAAATTTTACACTTCTGCAACTTAAAACGACGTTTTTATTCACAAAGTTTTCAAAGTCCTAACTTACAAATTAGAAAGCTTTTTACTTCTCTCTTAAAATTTTTAATTTTAAAATGACGGCTTTTTTGATTTAATATGAAGATACATATATAAAAAATTTCACCGCTTAGGGGGTGCAAGCGCCCCCTTCTCCCTGCGGATGCCCATGATTAGAAGGGAAACGAAAATAAAAAAGATAGAAACACGATTGGACAGACAAATAATCAAAATTAAAAAAAAATATGAATGCAATCCTTTGTAACATGACCGAGTTATTCACTTTCATTTTTGATTGATTTTTTTTTTATTTCACCAAAAAGGTACGAAAGTTTTTGTGGTGTCAATTTCTTGGAAATTTTAAGAAACTTGCATGTTCCTATAGAAAACTTTTTTCTGATAAAATACATCTAAACCAAGAATGTTACTTGCCACAAAGGTATGCAATTACTAAAATGCAATAATATAACACTTCAGGAATTTATAAGAATGGCTTTGGAATTATAGGTCGCACTGCTTCGGAATTCGGTATTCGAACACAATTTACACTTGCAGTTTCACTGATAACATTTTATGGGTGCTGGACAAAGGGTCATGGCATCAACGCGCCGCGCCGGGTTTCAACTAGTATATTCATATATATTTTTTATCAATAAGTTTCTGCTAAATTTTACAAAAGAATTGTTTTTTCCCATCTGTCAAATATAGTTCATATTAAAAAAACGCAAAAAAAAAAATAAACTTGCTTCTAGCAAAACGCATAAAAAAACTCCACTAATAATTATTAAAAAAAATCAACTAAGCAATTATTACAACAACCAACGTTAAAGGGTTCCACAAAAGCTATAATGCAAAATATTTCATGTTTAAAATGTAGTTATATTCGTCAATACAGGATGGGCTTATTTTATAATGTTTTTGTAACACACTTAAAAATTTGTTTAGAATCTTTACACCGATCGGTGTTCCGGGGAGTTCTACACCGTTCGGTGTTAAAAACACCGTGTCAAAGAGCTGGAATTTAATATACGAAAGAGCATATTTTTTTCACACCGAATGGTGTAAAAAAGGTGTTTTGTATCCTAGTGTTTAATTATAATGAGTGAAAATTCGTGAAACTAGCCACCTAAAACAGAAAGTCGTAATTTGTATATAATAGATATTGTATTGTACATTGTATTGTATTGTATTTATAATGTAAAAATAAAAATAGATATTGCAAAAAATGTGTTTCAGTTGTATAGGAGGTACCACGCCCACTTGTCCAATCATGCCTGAATTTGGCACGTATCCTCTAAATGACGTATTAAATGATTTCCTAAGTTTTTGTTTGTGGCGGCCGTAGCCTAGTGGGTAGAGTGCGTGGCCCCTAAGCTAAAGAACCGCGGTAGCCCGGGTTCAATTCCAGCTGAGACAGAATGTTTTTTCAATTGAATTAATTTTTCTGTTCGGTCGTCACCTCTCTGCAGACAATGGCAAACCTCAGAGAGTAAAAATTGCCATGTAAAGCTTCTTGAGAACATAAGCCGTTCGGAGTCGGCATAAAACACGTGCGTACAATTCTCGATCATTTGTGATCAAACATTTAATAACACGCACAACACAATTGATCAATAGAAGCTAGGTCAAAATCCTTCCAAGGGCTTTTTTAAGTTTTTGTTTTTGTAGCATTACTGGTTCTTTAGATATTGCGAGAAACGTGATCCATTTGTATGGAAGGTGTCATTCCCACTTGTCCAATCACGCCTTTTTTTGACGCATTTCCTTTAAATAATGCACTTGATGACAGACTAAGTTTCTGTTGTCATGACTTTACTGGTTTTTCAGATATTACAAAAAATAAGATACATTTGTATGGAAGGTGCCACGCCCTCTTATGCCAATCATTTCTAGTTTATACCATTCATTCCATTGTGCAGTGCTCTGTATGTCTCGCACAAGGAAGTAAGTGCAGATTTAAAACATTTCATAACAGACGTGTTTACGGAGAATACACGTAAATATTTTTTAATTGTAAAATATTTTTTACAAAAATAATTTTTGTAATTTAACGTGTGTTAAGAGTACTTTACCCAAAATTCAAGAAATTTTAACTAGCCGTTACTTGGGAATTTTACTTAGTAAAAAAACTAAATTCTTTTTTACTCATTGAAAAAAAAAATTTAAAAAAATGCAATTTATGCTATTTATTTTTTTTATATACACTTCAATAATATCCATAATAGATATAAAAATTACTTCTTCCTGTTTTAGGTGGCTAGTTTTACGAATTTTCACTCAATACGCAAAATGATATTTTTTTTTAACACCGAACGGTGTAATTTTTAACTATTTTTTTACAATTGTTTTGTTTTTTAAATTAAAAATTGTCATAAAATTGTTAGTTGTTAAATAAAATTAGCCCCAAATAAAATTTGATTGGGCTTTATTTAATAATGAAATGAGACCAAAAAAAAAAAAATTAAATATTTTCCAAAATTTATGAAATAGTTCCCGAAAATTGGGAGTTATTTCATATGAAGTAACACTCAAAAATGTATGGATATCTTTTGGGGCTTATATAAATTTTTTGGGGTCTATTTCGTGGTGCCAAAAATTACATTTAAATCTTTAATCAATATATTCAAAATTAAACTGAACAAAGTATATTGAGAAATTTCCATTTTTAATTTGCTTATCAATGAGAATGTGATTTCAATACTGCTCTACTTCTTTGACTTTGTTATTTCACAACCGATCGAATATGTAAGTTCGTCATTTCACACAGAGTAAGCGGTGTAAATAAACACTGTTCGGTGTAAAAAATGTGTGAATTTATTTTTGAAATTTTTTAGTGTGTAGGGATTTCTACCAAGCGTTCGTTAAAAATACATAGATATATATATATATATATATACAGCGAAACAATTTTCCATTCCCCATCCGACTCCAAGAATGAACTGAGAGAGAGGATATTATGATTCAACGTCATGGAACTTAAAAAAAAAAAAGAAAACATGTACGCACAATTTGTAATGTGGTGCACCACATTCCGTTGCCGTTTCGTCCAAGCGTCGTTCAGTTTTACTATATATGTATATATATTTTACGTGATTGTTTGTCGTTCATCTGTTTAATAATCTAATATTTGAATTTTTTTGAGACTGAGACTGCGCGGTTTACGTGGCTTTAGATAGCCATAAATGGATTCCATGTCGCTAACGTCAATGCGGCTGGGTCGGCTAGTTCTTTGTGGTTGTTGTAGTAGTAGTAGTTGTTGTTGTTGTTGTTGTTGTTGCTGTTGCTGTTCCAGTTGCGTTTGTTGTGGCAATTGTGTTTGTTTATTGTTGTTACTGTCAGAGCAATCATTAATCGTTATGTTGTTCTTGTTGTTGTTGTTGCTGTTGCTAGCATTTGTATTAATATCGATATTTTCATTGGTCGCAGTCGGTCTTAGTTGTAGTTGTTGTTGTTGTTGTTCATGTCTTAAAGCCCCTTTCAAGTCGTTATCGTGCTCTTGCTCTTGTTGTTGCGACTGTTGTTTCTGTAGTTGTTGTTGTGTCTTATTGTCCAATTGTTGCTGCTCGTCCGAATTGCTCTGCTTTGATTGCACGCTATTCGAATTGTTATCGTTGTTGCAATTGCTATCGTTTCTTTGCGGCTTGTTGTTGCTGCTGCTGCTTCTGTTGCTTTGATTTCTTGCCACAAACTCAGGTCGCTTGCCACGCGGCTGCCAACATGGCGGCGGCAGAGTCGGTTGCATCTGCATGCTCGAATTGTTGCTGCCGCTGTATGTGTGCTTGTAGTTACCACCTGTCAGCATATGATTTGCTCGGCTGCCACGCTGTCTAGCATTCAAATTCATCTGCGAATTGTATCTGAGGTTTGTATAAAATTGATCTGAGTCGTTCGAATTGCGAATACGATCGTAAATATTTGTTGTTGATGGCGCCTTCGTCACCCTGCGCCTCCCCCCGTACATATAGAGTGAGCCCTCCTCGTTGGGCTGCTCAAAGAAACTCTCGATGGACTGCGATTTGTTGCGCGTTGCCCACAAAGCGGCGCCTTTGAGTCTCTGTTCATGTTGCGTTGGTAAATGCCGTTCCGGCGACTGTCTCTGTCGTAGACGCGTACGCGTGTCAACGTATCCGTCTGTCAGCCGTTCCATGGCGTCATCGTACTCGTCCTCCTCTTTCATGTCATCGCAGCGCTCGAACATTTCGAACTGCGGCTTTGTTTGTGTCTGGCGATTGTGTCGCAGCAGCGCATGTGTCTGTTTGTTGTGGTTATTGTTGTTGTACAATTGTGCGCTTGAAACTCGGAGCTTGTTGGCCCTAAGTTTTTGACGTCTGCCCGACTTTGGCGGCTGCATATAGTCCAGTTCCAAGTCTAGGTCCATGTCAAGGTCGTAGTCCAAATCGAGATCGTCAAAGTCGGCGGTGGCAACAGTGCCACCGAAACCATCGTCGTCTTCTTCGAACGATTGTTCGCGTTCCAGTTCTGAGATGTCGCTCTCGCTGCACCACTTAACCATGGGATGTTGGGCAGGCGTGTCGTTAAGGGCGCCGCTCAGTTGCTGATGCTGTCGCAATTGCTGCTGGCTCAGGCTACGTGGAGGACGTTGCGGCGGCACGGCGCCAAAAAGTGGTGCCAGTGTATAGCAGCTGACGCAGTTGCAGTTGGTTCCGATACTCTGACTGCCGCCAGAACGTGAGCGTTGTGGCGAGTAGCGCTGCTCATAAGCAATGCTGGAGCGACGAGTGTGTGGCGCTGCAGCACGCCGCTTTCCGCCTAACTCCGGTGTATATTTGTCGGTATATGGTTGTTGTTGTTGTTGTTGTTGTTCTTGTTCTTGTTTACGTTGCTGTCTGTGTGGCGTCAGTGGGTGGTAGTAAGGTGGTATAGGTGGCGTCAACTGTTCGCGACGTGCGCAGTTATGGTGTGCAGCTGGACGATGATGATGACGATGGTGATGATGGTGTGGATGAGAATGCAAATGCGGTTGTTGTTGCATGTGCATTGGAGCGTGAGTGTGTGGCTGCAGCTGAGCATGGCGTAGTGGCTTGGCCACTGGGTTCGGTCGCCCCAGTCCCAGTCCCGTCACGTCTGTGTGTGGCAATGCCACACTCTGGTTCGTTGCAGTCGCCGTTGCCGTCGCTGTCGTTGTCGCGCCAGTCACTGGCACCACCACCGCCGCCGCCGCCGACTGCGCGTTTGGTGCCATATGTGACGGCAATGGTTGGGACGCTTGATTGTGATCGACTATAAAATTGGTCGCGGACGTTGCCGACATTTGACTATAAATACCTATTCCACTTTCGTAGCTGCGCGTCTGCCACATCTGATGATGATGATGTGCTGCTGCTGCTGCTGGATGATGTACAGCCTGTGCTGCCGCTAGTGCCATCATTTGCTGCTGCTGAATGTGATGTGGATGCATGTGTGGCGGTGTGGGCGCATGCATGGCCGGGTGCATGGGTGTCGCGAGCGGCATGTGAATCATGGAAGTTTTCTTCTGCGTGCTGAGTGTGCTCATGTTGCTGCCGTTAACCATTCCGTTGCCGTTACTGCCAGCGTGTCCGTTAACGTTGGCGGCCGACATGACTGAATGTTCCTTGGATGCTTTAATTTGATTGGATTTGGAAGACTTGACGAAATTTGGAACGCGTGCACGCAAGCCGCAGTAGTAAGGATCATCTGAAAGGATGAAAAAACTGAAGATTAGTAGTGAATTGTTGAAGGATTCTTTGATACAGTGCATATGTGAAACAGGTAAATATTTCTCTAAATGTTTAAAATGATTTGGTTTCAATGCCTGTAGAAGAGTGTTTCCAGTTGTGGGACACCCTTCGTACTTTTTGTTAAAAAACAAATTGTTGAAGGCTTTTTTGATCTGGTGTATTTGCGAAACAAGTAAAAATTTCTCTAAATGTTTAAAATTATTTGGTTTCAATGTCTGTAGCAGAGTGTTTCCAGTTGTGGGACACCCTTCGTATTTTTTGACAGAAAGCAAAATGTTGAAGGCTTTTTTGATCTGGTGTATTTGCGAAACAAGTAAAAATTTCTCTAAATGTTTAAAATTATTTGGTTTCAATGTATGTAGAGGAGAGTTTCCGGTTGTGGAACACCCTTCGTATCTTTTGACCGAAAGCAAATAACCAAAGTGAATACGCGCATCTGTTTGCTTGCCGGGAGCATTGAACAAAAAATTCAAAACAATCAACACAATAGTAACTTTTGAATTTTTTGAGAGTTCGATAAATTGAAATAAATTAATTTATAGAAAAGAGTTATGCATAATTTGTGCAGTATGAGACATAAGTTTGTGACAAAATTTGTTCACCACATAATTTTGCCAGTAATTTTTGAAATGGCTACCATTACCAGTTGTGGGACACCTTGTGCTACTGGTTGTGGGACACCTTGTTTTTGTGCATTTAAAGTATGCGTTTCACTTACAAGCTAACAAATATCATCAAATATCGCCAACATATCGTATATAATTTGTGTTTTCTTGCATTTTTACGCATTTAGAAGATGATGAACAACATGAAAGAAGTGTCATTTTTTTTTGATTTTTTGTGCCATGAATAAATATTCATGGGCCTCTAAAATGAATAAATATTGTTATTTCTTGTATTTTTTGTGGTTTTCCATCATATTTTCTCATTTAAATAGATTTTTTCAGGTGTCCCACAGCTGGGCATATTTTTTTGGCAATAAATGAGCCCTTCATAAAATTGGTCGTAAAAGGTCGTCTAGTTGACTAAATCAATATAGTAACTTCACCTACAAAATTCAGCTTATTTAATAAGGTTTCCATAGTTATGCATAGGTCTACATATTATGAATGTACCAGAAGCCTAAAGTGTCCCATAACTGGAGGCTCTCCCCTACTTTGTGAAAATTTAAGGTCAACATTTTTTTTAATTGTAATAAACTTTGCCGTATGCTAACGCAAATGTGAACACTTAAAATGCAGTGTTTTAGTTTTAGCTATTATGCATTTGATGGGTATAAGTCTTCTTTTGTCAAGTCAAGCTGTGATTATATTGATAATGATTATATAATAAAATAATCTTTTTAGTGTCTTTAATAAAATCTTTTAGAACACCAAAAAAAGTATACCATTTCCAATTTTAAGTTTACAATTTAAAAAAATCTGATAAGCAATGACAAGTTTTTTCCCATAATCTCGCAACTAAAGTAAATTCCAATAAGATGGCCATTCATATCATAAGATATAAATACAAGGATCGTACTATCACAAGTCGAGATGCTTGTATGAATTCAGAAATAAAAAAAGTTTATATTAAAATTTTTAAAGCACAAAAGTTAAATTTTATTAAGATGTAGTTTACATTTTCAAAATATATTTAAAAAAAAATTCGGATCAAATTGTATGCAGAAATAAAAATGAAGAATTTAGCAAATTTAAAACACATGATATTAAGAAAAAATGTTTAATTCAAGAAATTTTTGCTTAAAACTCTCGAATATTTTTTTAAGTTTTAAGTGGGATATTTGCTTAAAGTGAGAAAAATTTACTTGATTTATGAAAACAACTTGCCGTAAATTATAATTGGCTTGATTTAAGAAATTGTTATCCTTGAATTGATAAAAATTTGCTTGTTTCAAGTGAACAATTTACTGAAAACTAGAATAATTTGCTTGATTTGAGAAATTTTTTTCCATGATATATTATTTTTAAAATAAAAAAATTTATAATAGCTTTTAAAAAAATTATATATATATTTTCAGAATTATATTTGAGCTTAATTCCAAACATACCACTAGCAAATAGACTGTTTCGTGTATCGCTACATCAATTCTTCAGCAGTTTCTGCAGTCCATCCACTTTGAGAAGCCTAAACGCACAACTTCTGTTTAATCAAAACAGAATCATTTGTGCATTTTTTGCCTTTCAATGGAATTTTGTGCTACTACTTTGCAAAAAGCTTAAATTCGAAAAATGAGTTGAGAACAATTTGCTTGATTCAAGGAAACAATTTTCTCAATACTGGAATGTTTTCAATTAATTTATTAATTCAATAATATTTTTAATAACAAACTCTGCGTTTGCTATAATTAAAAAAATATTTTCTTGAATTAAGTCTTGTTTCAAGTTCTAGAATCAAGTATTTTATTCTTGTTCCATGGAATTGTTTATTATACTCAAAAAGAGCTCTCTAAACTTAATAAATTTATTTCAAACTGAATTAAATTCTTCAGAGTGGATTTATCATAGCGGCGTTTTGATTGTCTTCAAGATAATTTTTGAAAAAAGTCATGCTTGCACCATTTTTACATTTTTACAAAATACCCAAGTGGAAATTTTCCTTAAGAAACAGTCTAAAAATGATCAGGAAATCCTTACATTGATAAGGTACTGATTTTAAACATCACGCAGTTTTTGATATTGATCCTGATCACTTCATCAGACCCTGATAATAACCTGATCAGATTTTCTTAGGGACTACTTAAGTGAGGATAGCCTCAGAAAAACCTGATTGCCACCTGATCAGATATCGAAAAGTCTTCCTTTAAAGGGGGTATCTCTATCATAATTGGATTCTGTCTATACCTTAATAGAATCTTCCTTAACTATTTTTCGATTGGTATATTTTTAGTATTTAACTTTTTTTTATATTAACTAGAACATTAAAGTCATTTCACAAGCTAGTCGAAGAAAATTGAAATCTCTCTTCCAACATTCTATGTAAAATATTTTATCACATAACCGTTATATTGTTAAATAATATTTGAGCTTTAGCTGAATTCAATCTTTTAAATTGTTTTTAAAGAATTTTTTTGTGTCAATGCTAAAAAAATATCTAAAACTTCCCTTGCTATGTTATCATCTGAGCTTAGCGTGTAAATAATAACAACCTGAGCTTTAAGCTTCAAAATTTTGTCCCGGATGTTTACTGTTTTATTGCATTCGATTTTTCAAAGCTCCTTTTCCCAAAAATCTATTAAAGTATGCAAAAATAAAGCTTTATGAATAAGTAAAGATTTTTTACTGAAAAAATATAAAACATGGTGTTCTGGCATCCTGAAGAGTCCTCGAGCCCTCAAGTTTAAAGCTACAGCAGATAAGCACTTGTGCAGATTTTTGACGTACGTGTATTTTGTTTTTTTTTTAGTACACAAGTCCTTAACTGCACTGAAAAATGCAATGAATCGTGAATACCCCTATTAATTTCAGTGAACCAGTTCAGAGATAGCACCTGAATTTGTCTTGCCTAAAGTACAATGACATAAAAATTCTCTATCATAAATCAATGTAAGCTTACGTTTTATAAACAAGCACGTAAAGTTAATTTTATTTTAACTATTATAAAATTAGTCAGATATGTTTACTAATTTAACTAATTTTACTTATTATTATTTATTTTAAAAAAATGATCAAATATAAGAAACTCTAAAGAAGCTTCGCTTTTGCCGAGTGTCCAACTAGACCCACCTCTGTTATTTTTATTTTGTTAAAAATACAATTTTCAATGCAAATTATATATGAAAATATTAAGTTTTATTATTCAAAAGCTTCTCTGTTAATTTTTTTGTTAAACTATATTTATTTTTGAAAACTTTCTGTATGACCTTATTCTTTATTAGTATGTTAATTTTCTATGATTTAAATAAAAATTCATTCAAGCACAAACATTTAGAATTTGTATTTAAATCATAAAAAATTATATTTATTTTTGTCGCCCCAAAATTATTAAATCGGTTACTTTACTGATCAGTTTTTTCTAAATTTATTATTAGACAAACCCTCACATCAGCTTTAAGCTTCGACTACAATCAAAGTCATTAAATGTCAGGTCGAATGTTAAATTTAAATGTAAATTTTCGATTAAGCATGCGCGCTTCACCACACTATATTCAAAGCTTGGCAGCCAATATGTTAACTATTACTAAACTAAAGTTTTTGTTTTTGTTGTGCTTGCATTTTGTTGGCTCATTGATCTATTAAAAGCTTAAGCGAATAACAGCGGTAACAGTATTGAAATTGGCTTTGGAAAAAAAATCATAATATTTTTATGTCGGCTGTGCTGGCGACTGTTGCCAACAAATTCTAGTCGCCACTAAAGGTGGCTTGTATTGTGAGACAATAACGCATGGCCTTTTGTTGTTGTGCACATAAATAGAAGTCGCCTGAAAAATAAATGCTTTGATACTTAAAAAAATGACGATTGCAAAATAGTAATAAGACCAGCATTAGAGTTGGTCGCGCTGGCGATGCCAGTTAGTCGCAAGGCTTGCCTTAGTTTAACATTTTATTTTGCTAACTGGCAATATAGCTTACCGTATTTTTTGTTGTCTTTGCCTTTATCCGATTTGCCACGGGATAATTTAATACGACTTTCAACATCAATGTCATCGTAGTCCGGCTAAAAAGAGTAGAAGAAAAAAAGAACAAATTCATAATTAGTTGCTGTAGTTGTAGTAGTAGTTGTTGTTGCTGTTTTTGAAAAGATAAAACTGCAGTTTTGCTAAATTGTGCACATATAGAAGAACATGGATAATAAGCTTAATAAGCTTAATAAGCTTAATAAGCTTAATAAAGAAGAACATGGATAATAAGCTTAAAAATTAAATTTAATCGATTAAGTTGTTTTGAAGGCTGTCAGCAAGTTTGTTTTCTAAGTCTTTTGTTTTCTAATATAAGTTCTTTGTTTGGTTTTTAAGATAAGCTTTACTTGAGCATTACTTATGGTTTGTTTCGTTGTAGATCGGAAAAAATAGAAATCGATCCCATTCTAGATTTAGATCGATAAACAAAAGACTTAAGCAAAGAACTTGCTCTAGTTTTTTGTGTCAAATGAATGACTTTACAGTTGCGATAGAATTTGTTTCTATGCTACTATATAAATTATTGCTTACAAAGCTACAGTTACCTATATAACTGTACAAGCTAAGTCTTCGTGAGTTGTTCTTCTATTCTTTTATGATGTGTCTTGCATATCAACGGTGGTGCATATTAATTACACGCTCATCCAAAGTAACTTCAATGCTCAATCAAGCATTAATTCACACACAGAGCAGCTCGAGGCAGAGCTCAATTTAAAGCAATACGTAGTTTGGAATTATGTGGCCATTCGATTGATGTAGTAATCGAGTCACAAGCTATTGTGAAATTGTATTTCTTTCAGTTAGTTGCTAACTACCGCTATTCGATTGAAACTGTAGCAAAATTTTTAAAATAAGTGCAATCCATAGGAATGCAATAAAAAATGAACTAATAGTGTTGATTTTTTTTTAATTTTTATATGGAGCGCACAATATTGCTTTTTAAGCTTATAAAAAAGTTTAAAACCTTTTACATTTCGTGACTAAAATGCTAAAATATATCCAATTATTTTTTGTTAAGTGATACCAAAGCTAAGTTTTTTTTGTAGTTTAAGAACATGAAAAATCTAATAAGTATCTAAAGCTAACGAGAGAACGTACTCGCATGAACTTTTATATCAGTAATAGAAACCCGTTTATAAAGAAAACGAAATTTTTATCCGTTATCAACAATAAACTTAAAATGGGCTTACAAAATAAATGAAAAATTTTTCAAAAATAAGTGTATAATTATAAAAAAAAAACCATAACACCACTAAAAAACCAGGATTCATCACTCAATGAATACCAGAAAATTGAGATTAAATCATGCAATAAATTAAAAATCTCTTCAATGAATGACTTTACGGAAGTTATAAATACTTTTCAACATTTAAACTTGAAAATTTTAACGAAGCTATGCTTTAAAGTTTAAAACATATATTTTCGAATTTATTTTTTTTTAGATTGAACCAACGCTCAGGGGATGCCCCATATAAATGTATAAGCATTGTGTTGATTCGGAAGATGGGTGATAGTTAGTTGGAGGGTGGATAGATGAAAAAAGTTACCCTCAATATCAAATAAAAAAACAAAAAATAGAAAATATGTCCATTATAGTTTATATAAAAGAATCTGTGACCGGGGTCAACTATATTAGCTGGTTCTGAAATCTTTTTTCCTCAACATTTCTTTCAAACACATCTACACTCTATCTGCCACACTTCTGTGGTTCTCCATAAAAAACACGAAAAATGTACAAATTGCTCGTGTACACAAAAACGTGACGAGACTCGAAATTTTTTATACTTAATATCAAATAAAAAATAAAATAATAGAAAAGTATGTCTACTATAGTTCATATCAAATTATTAATAAATTTATGCTATAAGACGCTTATAAACTGAATAAATAAATATTCCTGACTTAACAGAAGGCCACTTTTAATATATGAAAACATTGTTAGTTACGCAGCTTTCCCTAAAAATTTTAATATGCACATTAAATTCTCAAGTAAAATAATATTAAATATATTTAATTTTAAAGTAAGAAACCTTTGCGATAACAATTTATATTTTAAAAAATTTTCGTTCTGCTAGATTTATGATTTAAAATTATTATTTTGAGGATATTTCTTAAAAAAATAAATAATTCAATTTGTATTTTCAATTAATATTTTATTCATTCATTTGACTGACATTTCAACTATAAAAACAACTATGACGACTAGTATAATGTATGAAATGTTGTCCACATGTTATCAAAATTTTTAAATAAATGAAATAAATATTTAAAATGACGACAAATATGCCCATTATAGTTCATATCAGAGAATCTGTAATCACTTGGGGTCAAATCTATGAGCTGATTCTATATATTTTTTCCTCAACATTTCTTTAAAACACACCTATACTCTATCTGACACTCTTCTGTTTGTCCCCATATAAACACGAAAAAATATAAAAATGGCTCGTGTACACAAAACGTGACGAGACTCGAAATTTTTTCGTGACGAGACTCGAAAAGGCTACCTTCAATATTAAATAAAAATATTTCCATTATAGTTTACATCAAAAAATCTTTGACCGCTAGGGGTCAACTATATTAGCTGGTCCTAAAATTTTTTTCCTTAACATTTCTTTCAAAACATTTACACTCTATCTGCCACTCTTCTGTGGGTCTCCATAAAAACACAAAAAATGTAAAAATGGCTTGTATACACAGAAACGTGACAAGACTCAACAATTTTTATAATCAATATCAAATAAAAAAATACAAAATATAGAAAAATATGTCTATTAAAGTTCATATCAAAAAATCTGTAACCGTTAGAGGTCAAATTTATAAGCTGGTCCTTAAAAATGTTTTTCTCTACATTGTTTTTAAACATACCTACACTCTATCTGCCACTCTTCTGTGGGTTCACATAAAATATACAAAAATTGATCACAAAGTGTTCACAAAGCGTGACGAGGCTCGAAATTTTTTACCCTCAATATCAAATAAAAATACAAAAATAAGAAAAGTATGTCCATTTCAGTTCATATCAGAAAGTCTGTGACCCCTAGAGGTGTCAAATATATGAGTTGGTCCTATTTATTTTTTCCTCAACATTTCTTTCAAACACACCTACTCTCTATCTGCTACTCTTCTGTGTGTCCCCATAAAAAACACGAAAAATATAAAAATGGCTTGTGCACGCAAAACGTGACGAAACTCAAAATTTTTCGTAACGAAACTCGAAAAAGGTTACCCTCAATATCAAATAAAAAACACAAAAATATCAAAAAATCTGTGACCGCTAGGGGTCAACTATATTAGCTGGTCCTAAAAACTTGTTCCTCAACATTTCTTTTAAACACATCTACACTCTATCTGCCACTTTTCTCTGGGTCCCCATTAAAAACACGAATAATATAAAAATGGCTTGTGTACACAATACATGACGAGACTCGAAATTTTTTCGTGATGAGACTCGAATATTTTTATCCTCTGGTCCTAAAAAAAGCTGGTCCTAAAATTTTTTCCTCTACGTTGCTTTTAAACACACCTACACTCTATCTGCCACTCTTTTGTGGGTCCACATAAAAAATACAAAAATTGATCGTGTTCACAAAGCGTAATTAGACTCGGAATTTTTTACCCATAATATCAAATAAATAAACACAAAAATAGAAAAATATGTCCATTATAGTTCATATCAGAAAATCGGTGACCCCTAGGAGGCAAATATATCAGCTGGTACTGTTTTTTTTTTGCTCAGCATTTCCTTTAAACACACCTACATTCTATCTGCCACTCTTCTGTGGGTCCCCATAAAAAAAACACGAAAAATAAAAAAGTGCGTGTGTACACAAAACGTGACGAGACTCGAAATTTTTCGTGACGAGACTCGAAAATGTTTATCTTCAGTACCAAATTGCCGCCTTAGAAGTTTCACTCCAAAAATTGCAATTATATATATTTTCCATAAAAATTTTAATGAAAAATATCCACTTGCGCAGTAAAGAGTTAAGGTTTTCATTTCAGTTTTGTTACAAAATACTACTACTTTTAATTAATTTTTCATGAGAAAAGTAATCAATCAACCGAAAAAAATGCAATTCCACATACTTACATAATAATAGTTTGTAAAAATAACACAGCTCTACACATTTTCATGACTAAGCTAAAGAAAGAAAAGCAAACATTTTCCAAAAATAAAAACAAACACCATTGATTCCTTAAACGCTGCCGTAACAGCAACTAAGTGGGCTTACAAGCTGTATGGTTTCTATCAACATAAAAGTTACGCATATGAAAAACTACGCAAGCATAACAGCAATTTACTCTGGCATTATTTAGGAGCGTAGACTGTAGTTTGTTGTTTTTTTTAGTGCTTATTAGTTTAATTAGAATTGTTGTTTTAATATAAATGGTCATGTTATGCTATTTATTGTTAATTTAACGGTGTTCATGTTGTTTTTGCTTCGCCGTTGTTTAACTTATGGTTTAACAATTGTTTTGTTTTTTGTTGTAAATATGTTTTTTTGTAAAATTGTTTTTTGCCACGCTTTGCGTAAGCGGCTGATCGAACAATGCCTTATTAACTATTCAACTTAAAAGAGCGAATTTATCAAAAACAAAAATTTACAACTTTTGAAAGTGAAAAAGTTGTTTTAAATTTATAAAAATATAACTGTTAAAGTGAAAAAAAAATTATAAAAAGCAATGCTTAATTTTAGGCAAATTTCTAAGATGAAGTAACAACAAAAGACTTAAGTCAAAAACTTGGAATGCTTGCTCTGAGAAGCAAACAAAAGACTTAAGACACCAACTTTCGAGGGAAATTTGCCAAGATATTGAAATATTAAAGCATGGTCATAAGATAACGTCGCCCACACAAATACTTTCACTCCCAAGACAAAACAAACTCACCTTTGGAATCAAATCATGCGCATAGATATTGTCTCTCGGTGGTAATTTTGGCGGCTTTTCACTGCGTTTGTGTGCCAATTGTTGTGTTTGCAATAGCAATTGTTCGCGTGTTGCTGCCACATGACCACTATTGCCATTATTCATATGCATATTTGCAGCAATGACACTGCCATTGCTTATATTGCTGACGCCATTGCCTAGCTGACCATTCGGTGACTGTTGGTGGCCATTGTTAGCACCAAAACCAGAGCTGCCCGAACTGCCGCCGCTGCCATTTCCGGCAACGCTGTACGGATCCTCATCGGGTATGGGTATTCTAGGGCGATTTTTAATATCGACCATCGGACGTTGAACTGTAAGGAAGAAATAGGTAAAATAATAAGCAGCAAAACATTAAAGCAGATGAGTAAAAAAAGCAGACGCAACAACAGCAAAGTTGTTAATAAAATTCGAAAGTGAGTACGAGCGCAAACGCAAGACAGCGAGTCTTAAAGTGCGTGCATATGAATTATGATGGTGAGCTAGAAAACATATTCATTTTTTTGTTCTCAAGAATTTTTATGCAAATTTAATTGTATGCCCAGGGCAAAACAATTGAGACCATTTGTCTTCTGTTCAGGCATATAACGCATAGGATTGCGCTGGAATTTCGTGTAATTGTCAAATAGAGAGCATATAAATTGTCATTTCACAGTCAATGCCTAAAGCACACACACACACACAAAATATTACAGAAGCCAAGAACATGACTTAAAATGCAACAAACGCATTTGTGGGTACCTTAAGCGGATCATCATGAAAGGCTGCAAAAATATTAAATATGCATTTGAGGGCCCTCTTTAACTAGAAGCGCTCAAAAATAAAATTTAAGAAAAAGAAAAACACTATACTTTACAATGGCCATCACTTGGCAAACAAAAGACTTAAGACACGAACTTTAAAATTCTACTCGCCTGCCAGTTGCAAGCAGCAAGATTTAACATAAGATTTAAGTTTTTTCGACTTTTTGCTGAAACCTTGAATACATACAGCAGCAGCAGCAGTGAGTCTCGCTTACATTTCAATTAAGCTAGAAATCTTGTGCATAAAATCAGCTGCGCTTATGTGAAACTTTAAATTTGTGAAAAACAGCGGCAACTTCTTATTCTATTTGCAACTCACTGCGTTGTGTTACGTTTGGTTTTGATCATTTTTTTATGTTCTTTGGCCGCCTCGTTTGAACTCACCTGGTGGCAATTTGCTCTTCAACATATCCATTGCTACCACATTTACAATGAGCACCCAAATGGGACACTCCAAAATGTCACTCTCCGACTTAACAAAGGCCACGGCCGAGAGGCATTGTGTTTCCAAGCGACGACGATCTGGATATGCGCGACGCAGCTCACGATTGACATTCGATTGGAATTTTTTCATATCGAAGAGCTAAAGAAAAAAAAAAACAATAGATTCGCATAACATGATTTAAAACAATATTTTATGCAGTTTTGATTTTTATTGCGCAAAAAATGTGCGTTTCATTGCTTACCTTGACTATTTTTTCGCTTTCTAAGGCTTGATTTGGCAATTTTAAGATATCGGCACCAATTGATGTCTCTTCGCTGGAGCTGCTAGCTGTGCTCTTTACAAACACATTGCTTTTGGCATAGCGACGTATGAGTATATTGCCCGCATCGTCCATTTTAATTTTTACACCCTGTAAATAACAAAAAAATTCATGAGTTAATGAGCAACTCATCAAAAACTCGTGCATAAAAAAATTTGATGTGACATCGTAAATTCAATAGATGTTACGAAAAAAGTTCAAGTACGATAGATAGTATAAAAGTTAATTTTTTTGTCCGTGTGCTAAAAATAAAACCAGAATTAAAAACACCATCTGACCTTTTTTGGGGTCCATTTTTTATGCACTTTACATAGCCTGATTTTCTCTCAGTTTTGAAATTTTTTTCTAGAAAACTATCTTTTGTTTTTGAAACTAAAAACATTCCACACTGAGCTACTTTTTTGCATTTATGTTTTACTGTCGCCAGCGTATGAGTGACTTTTAAGCAAAAGTTAAATGCCGCTCACTTGCGAAATATCGCTGATCTTGCGCGTGTATTGAATCGTTTCTGGCTAAGTTGCAAATCAGATCAAAAGATGTGGCAACAACCACTGTCTGCTGCACGGCAATCAAGTTAAAATCAGCGCTACCAAGGTGTGGCAGTCTTGAGTGACTCCGTGAACTGCATTTAATGAAAGATCTAGGGCTAGGCTTAAGAAAATTTATTGCTTACTTTAAAGCAGTGCAGATTTTTAACAAAATTAAATAATTTGCCTAAAGTTTTTGCCTTATGGGCTTTAGAGATAATGGTGAGATATGCACTCGAGCTCGATCGAACTTAAAATGTAAGCCACTTCTTTGTAAGATGATAATCTGGTGTACAACTTTTATGACACTATAAATGAATGCTTATGACTCACATCAACTCTTAAAGCTATCCAAGCACTTTAATGCAATTAAACAGTTAGTTTTCCGAAGAGACAGTGTAAAGATATTTGTGCAATTTAATGGGTGGTTCTTACGAAAACAGCTACCTAAGAAATATATCGAATTAATTGATTATAGCGCGCAGGTGCTGAATCAGCCGCCTCCAAAACGCTAGATTCTCACATTGCTTATCTGTTAATACTTAGCAAAATAATTTAAAATCAGTTACACTTTTACGGTTCACACTTCAAAACGCATTACTGCAAAATCCATTTGTTATGTCATAAAAATAGGTGTGAATAAGTTTGCTCTAGGCATTGTGTCCGGTTTTGGCCACATGATATATGATATCAACGGCAATGAAATCAATTCAATGATAAATGTGACCGATCAACTGAGTTTGCAGTTTATAGCTGGCCAAGAACAAGTGTTGTATATATTTGTTGTAAAGCGTAAAATTGTTATGTCGTTAACAGTTTTGCTTAATGTTTATATCTTTTAAAGCTAATGACACGTGACACGTTTTATTGAGCATGCTTTTCTACTGGAGCATCTATGATGAGTCAGTTACAAAATCAAGTCGTTTGCTGGAAAAGTATCTCTGCTTAAATTGGGTATAACTTAAACTTACCTGTCCGATGTGTCTCTTAAATTCATCTGTCTTTTGATCTCTCATTGGATTATCAAAGCCACATAAGCCAATTCTGTAAAAAAAATTAGAAACAAATTAAAAATTAGATTTATTCTTTTGTAACAACACGTTACAATAAAAATAAATGTATTTAAAAATGTATATATATTTTATTTTCGAACAGTAAGATATGAATACAATTGTATTATAGTTAAGTAAATAAGTAACAAGTTATAATTAACTTTTCGACTACTAAAATATTCAGCTAAAATTCGTAATTTTGAATTAATGATTAAAATTATTTCAAAACCTTTTCTTTTCGAATTTCTTGCGAATAAGTATTATAAATAGATTAAAAAAAAAATAAATGAAACATTTAAGACATACAAGTTTAAAATATTCTTGGGCAGCTGCCGGATTCGAATCTTGGCCGCCGGCGCCTTGCACTTATATTCGTTGCATTGAAATTCGCAATTTTTAATTAATGATTAAAATTATTTCAAAACCTATTCTTTTCGATTTTCTTGGGAATTAGTATTGTAAATAGACAAAAAAAAGTAATAAGAAACATTTGAAATATAAAATATAAAAGTTTAAAATATTCATGGGCCAAGAATGATAGAATAAGAGATTACGCTTTGCGCAGGTCCGTTACTTCTGCTAATCGAGTTTGACAACCATCTGTTCAGTTGACTACGTCACAATATTTTATTTCTTTGAGAAACGTTCTGCGATCGGTTGTGTTTTATTTAATTGTGTATATATCGAAGTATATTTGCGAGTTTTAACTTAAAATTTAAAAAATGAAGTGTGCAGCTGCTAATTGTGGTAAGAATAGCAAACAAATATTTTTCAGAAACCTGATGTTTGCAATAAATACAAAAATTAAACCAAGAAATTGTAGAAAACGCACACAAACGAAAACAACTACAAAAATATATTAACTTAACAAAATTTGTTTCATTATTTAAAAACTTGGAACTATCATTTATTTGTCCTTTCAATTCACAGGTAAATTAATGGCAATAAAATATCTTGGAATGTTTAAATTACATCAATTAAACTCGTAATGAACATTTTTATAAAATCCAAGTTGAAAAATAATGCTCACTGAAGTTGGTTTCTCAGACAAATTTTTTTTTTGACTAAGCTGCTTACTGGCTGTAATAAAATAATAGTAAAAATAATGTTTGCAAAGGAGTACTTAATAAATTTACCTTCTTCTCGTTCCAATAAATTGCTTCTTAATTCTTTTATTTTAATTATACAAACTAAAATGTATGCAATTTTCATTTCTGTGTAGAAATCGTATGCAAAGTGAACGCTCTCCAAAACAGCATTGATATTATGACGTACATGCGCAGAACGACAATTTTGTTGTACTCATTTTCTTGTCTTCGGCGCAATCTTTGTATTCTATCATTCTTGTTCATGGGCAGCTGTCGGATTCGAACCTTGACCGCCAGCGTTCATTCAATAAACAATAGCACTAACTGCATTATTCTGTGTCACGAAGGAGCACACCAACGATGAGAAAGACACGAGAAGCAATACAATTTTGTATGGAAGAAAGTATTGCTTCTCGTGTCTTTCTCATCGTTGGTGTGCATCTTCGTGATACAGAATAATGCAGTTAATATAACTAGAACTAATTATAAGTAGACCATAAGTAAATGTAAAGGACAACAACAACAACAACAACAACAACAACAACAACAACAACAACAACAACAACAACAACAACAACAACAACAACAACAACAACAACAACAACAAAAACAACAACAACAACAACAACAACAACAACAACAACAACAACAACAACAACAACAACAACAGACACAGCATTCTTTCAGACATGAATAATCTTAAACAGGTACTGACATATCGTCGGTGGTATGCCAAAAGGTGCTACATCAAAAATTCATAATATTAGAGTTATTAGTATATTAATGTTTCACAAACCATTCTGTGTTCTGCCAAAAGGTCCTACATCCTTGTTTTAATTTTTGGTTGCATAACAAGCAAAGTTCTATATCCATTTTGTCTTCCTTTGTATGCCAAAAGGATGTAGAACATTTATGTGGACATGTATGTGGATGTAGAACTTTTTGCCATACCAATTTTGGAAGAAGAAAAGCGCCATAAGCATTGTAAAACCGGGTAAAACGGGCAAAATCATTCATTGTTTTAAGAATTTATAGTTTTAAGTTTTTCCTCAAAATTAATTATTTTTTTTTGGTTTTTGGTTACATAATAACAATTCATTTGGAAAAATTAAAAAACAAAATTAAATCGGCGCACGCTGGTTTTAAGCCGCCGCAGATAATTATGGACGGCTTAGATCTCTGTTCTGTATCTGACAGGTGACGAATCAATAGAAATGGAGTTAGAAGATGCTGCCATAGGACAGCTAAATGAAAATGATCAGGGTAGGTATAACTTTTCTGAAATTAACAGTAGTTTATGTCAATTAAACTGTTCTTGTCCTTGTAGATGTGCCCGGCCCAAGTAAAAAACAACAAGAATGGAAGACGAATCTATAAAAAAAGGCGTGTTCTCGGGGTGAAAAGCATTTGGATGAAAAAGGAAAGATGAAAATGGCGAAGTTCATGAATCCTTTGATAAATCACTCTCACAAAGAACCAACGAATTACAAGTGCAGTTTATTTACAGAGGAAGATCGTCTCGAAATATTCAATGATTATTGGAAAAAAAGAGATACCTTTAAAGCTAAACGAAACTTCCTCCTGAAATTTACCAAAGCCATTCCAGTGAAAAGAAGAAGATCCGAAAAAGAAGTAAATTTCCGAAAGAATTTGGCTTATGAATACGTTTTACCAAATAACAGTGAAAATTTAAAAGTGTGCCGCGAATTCTTCTGTGTGACCCTTGCAATTTCGTACAAGCCCATTGCTTTGGCAAACAAAGATCGATCAAATACTGGTGAATTTTTGGGCAAAGATCAAAGAAGAAAACATGAACCTCACAACAAATTGAAGCCAGAGGTAATTGCTGCCATCAAGAATCATATTGAATCTTTTCCACAAATAGAGTCACACTATTGCCGAAAATCATCAAAAAGATTGTATCTAAGCAGTGGTTTAAGTATTTCGAAAATGTTTGATCTCTTCAAAGAAAAAGCAGCAGGAACAGATTCTGCAAAAGTCAGTTATGAAAAGTACAAACAAGTTTTCGGTCAGGATTACAGCATGGTATTTCACAAGCCCAAAAAAGATTTATGTGCTACGTGTACCCTTGCCCAATCAGCCATTGAACCATCAGAAGAACAAAAATCTGATTTCGAAGCACACATTAAACGAAAAGAATTAAGCCGTGCTGCAATGAGATCAGACATCGAAAGTTGTGCAATGGATAAAGAGTTGATAGTTTCTACCATGGGTTTGCAATCAGTTTTGCAGATATCACAGACTGAAGCAAGCCCATTCTTTTACAAAAGAAAACTATGTGTATGCAACTTCACTGTTTATAATGAAGCAACTCGTGATGGAACTTGCTACATTTGGTCTGAAGTTGATGGCAAAAGAGGAAGTAGTGAAATCGAATCTTGTGTGAAAACATTCATTGAAGGAGAAATGCAAAGAGAAATGTACCGAAAAATTGTTTTGTGGTCTGATAATTGTAGTGGGCAGAACCTCAATCGTTATGTTGCTGCAATGTTGCTTCAGTTAGTACAAGAATCTCCCATTGAAATCATCAAACAAAATTTTCTAGAAGTGGGCCACACTCAAATGGACGTCGACAGTGTGCATTCTGCTATTGAACATTCGGCCAAAAACTGTTCTCTATTTTCCATGAATGATTGGTCAAACGTTATTCGTCAAGCTCGGCGTAAGCATCCATACCATGTGGTACGAATGTCACATAGTGATTTCATTGATTTAAAATTGGTCAGTGTCAGATCAATGAAAAAAGTTATTGTGGTCAATGACGGAGAAAAATTGAATTGGTTGAATATAAAATCATTGATGTTTTGCAAATCGATGCCTGGGCAAATTGGTGTTAAATACAACCATGATCAACAAGAATATAAAGTACGAAAACAATTCATTTGCTTATAAATCAGTGAGTTTATTTACAAGTATAGTTTTTATTTTTTGTTTGTTAATGTTGAAGAGCGTAAAGTCAGAGGAAGGCCATCTATAAGTTGGCCATTACTTTACGAACATCTCCTGCCTATAACAGTAGCCAAAAAGCGGGACTTGCAGAGTTTATGTGCTCAAAAGTTTATTTCACAGGAATTCCATGCTTGGATTGAGTGAGAAACATGTCTTTTAGTATTTAGTGCATAAACCAAAGTTAAAAAATGCTTTCTTTCAGCTCATTGCCAATTGGAAATGAAACCGTTGAATCGAATTCCGAATCAGAGGATAATTAATTTTTCAACCTTGTTCATAAGTATATTACTAGATTTGTTTTTCGTTGACATTCCTTGTTTTGAAATAAATGTTATTTGAGAAGTGTGTTTTTAGAGAATTACCAGGGTTCTATATCCATTCTTTTGTGTAACATTAATAAACCAATAATATGCCAAAAAGTGCTATATCCAATTTTTACAGTAATCCAATGATGGTGTAAAGCTTTCATCTGACAAAGTATGTATAATTTTAGGCAAGTATTAACTACATATAATTTGAAAGTATCACTGCATTTAAAAATAATTTGAATTTTAGCTAGCCGTTTCAATAGTATTTTGCAATTTTCTCAAAATGAGCAAAAGTGGATATAGCACCTTCTGGCATAGCGGCGACGATATAATTCACAACAACTTCATGACGACATGCATATAAGAATGTGAAGAAATGTCACATCAGAAGTGAATGGAAGTATTAAAGTAGAAATCGAAATTCAACGGATCTTTACGTCCCGATATATTACGTTGTGTTTATTATAATCACTTGTATAAGAAAGTATTGTTTGAAACAATTGACTCAATTGGCTCAATTGACATTATACCACATTGCGTTTCTTCTATTATAATTGGACCTTAATAATCGCTCGAAATATCAACCTCTGCTTCCTTGTTCGAGCCTTACTGCTTCAATATAAGCATGTGGATATTTATTTTTTGTTGTTTTCCTCTATCTTGCCTTCCTTGTATTCTGCTAGCTGCGCTACCCGCCATCGCAACAGGATAGAAGCCTCTAGAAGCTAGAGTTCGCAGGCCAATTCATTCTTTTGCATTCCATATGCCTGAAATTCTTCAAATTCTGCTCGCTGCGCTGCCCCGGTGGCCCTTGCACCAGCAATCAAGTTTTACGTAATTGGCCTTTGCAGAACCTTTGACCTTCTGACTGTATAATTTTTGCTCGCTGTGTCGTCAACCGATTAGCATCGTAACAGCCGATTGCCGACATTAGAAGCGATTACCGTCATAAGCGATTACCGTCATAAGCGATTACCATCACAAGCGATTACCGTCATAAGCGATTACCGTCACAAGCGATTACCGTCATAAGCGATTACCGTCATAAGCGATTACCGTCATAAGCAATTACCGTCAACCGATTATCATTGTAACAGCCGATTACTGACATAAGAAGCGATTACCGTCCGATCACCGTCATAAGCGATTACGTCAACCAATTAGCATCAACCGACTACCGTCATAAGAAGCATTTACAAACAACCGATTAGCGTAGTAAGAACCGATTACCGTCATTAGAAGCGATTACGTCAACCGATTAGCATTGTAAGAACCGATTATCGTCCTAAGAAGCATTTACAAACAACCGATTAGCGTAGTAAGAACCGATTACCGTCATTAGAAGCGATTACCGCCCGATTACCGTCAACCGTAAGAACCGATTATCGTCCTAAGAAGCAATTACCGTGAACCGTTTAGCATCATAAGAACCAATTACCGTCATAAGAAACAATTACCGTCAACCGATTAGCATACTTAGAACCGATTACCGTCATAATAAGCAATTAAAATCAACCGATTAGCGTCGTAAGAACCGATTAGCGTCATAAGAACTGATTACCGTCATTAGAAGCAATTACCGCCCGATTGCCGTCAACCGAATAGCATTTCAAGAACCGATTACCGTCCTAAGAAGCAATTACCGCCATAAGAAACAATTACCGTCAACCGATTGGCATCGTTAGAACCGATAACTGTCATAAGAAGCAATTACAATCAACCGATTAGCGTCGTAGGAACCAATTACCGTCATTAGAAGCGATTTCTGTCCGATATCCATCTTCAGAACCGATTAACGTCAACCGATTACGTCATAATAACTGATTACCGTCCTTAGAAGCAATTACCGTCAACCGATTAGCATCGTAAGAACCGATTACCGTCCTAACAAGCAATTACCGTGAACCGACTAGAATCGTAAGAACCGATTAGGCCATAAGAACCGATTACCGTCAACCGAATACAGTAGTAAGAACCGATTACCGTCCTAACAAGCAATTACCGTGAACCGACTAGAATCGTAAGAACCGATTACGCCATAAGAACCGATTACCGTCAACCGAATACAGTAGTAAGAACCGATTACCGTCGCAAGAACCAATTCCGTCATAAGAACCGATACTCTCAAAAGAACCGGCTACCTGTTTACCAACGAGCCGATCATGCATCATTATCCGTTACTTAGAACCAAACCAGAACCGATTACCTGATTACTAAGAACCGATAACCTGTCATATGATCCGATCACCCTTTGTACAGACCCGAACACCCGGTACAAAGAACTTCTTCTGACTACATACGCTGTACTGTAATAGATTTGTAAAGTATAATAAGAACTAGCATTAGGAATTGGAATTGTTCAATAAAGATTGAAAACATAAATTCAAATTGCGTTCTTAATTGCTGGAAGTTAAGTGGATCCTTCAGAGAAATCTGGGATGGCTGAGCTTGACCTCAGCCTTAGACAAAACCACGTTACAATTTATATAGAAAAAAATGTTAATGTGATGCCTAACTGTTATTGGCAGTAGCTTTTATTCTAAAGAGTGCAAAGAGATCATAAATAATATATAAATGCAAATAAAAAAAAAATTGTTGCTTCTACTGACGGAAAGTCTCCCAAAAATATAGAATTTCTTATTAGCTTATGAAATAAAATACAAGAAAACAGCGCTCATTTCAAGAGCTGTCTTGTTTTTTGTGCAAACCTTTCAATTGCTTATCTTGAGCATTGTAGAATTTGACACACATTTTGTTGCAGCTTTTAAGTTTTTTTTTTCCAAATGATTTAAATGCTATTATGTATGTTTTTATATGCCATATGCGATAAATTTTGCGCTGTTGTTTGGCTTTTTGTAGCATTTTGTAAGGAACGCCAGGCGATTGCTGGTTTTTCGTTCAAAGGGGCTTGAATAATGGACAAGTGCTTGTCATTTATTTCTTGGCATTTGCAAGTAATATGGCAAAAAAGGCTAAAGTCTACAATGACTCATAAATGCTATTTAGCTTTTATGCGGCACATGAGTAGTGTGTGTGAAAATGTGATAAAAGTTAGAGTTTTGCGATAGTTTTCGGGTAGTAATTTTTTGTCAAATAAATTTTTTGTTTTTGCTTTTTCTTGTGTTGTTTGAGTATGATTTTTCTTAAACTTAATAAACTCTTAACAATAAGAGACGTTGCATATTGATTTCAGCTCAGACAAAAATTCTGCGAAAATTTGGTATAGGCGTTGAAATGGGCTATATTAAATCACAGACAACAACCGAGCTTATTTCCCTTATAACAAAAATATCATAGAAGTCTTTTTTTTAATGTTTTCTGTATTAAACCTGTATTCAAACAACTCTGTCAAGAATTTTAAATATATGTGAAGAATTAATAAAAAAAAATAGTTTTTGTCATAAAAAATTTCTACCAAATTTGCCTTTAAAATTTTAAAATTTAATGAGGCATAGCATTTATGAGTTGAAATTAAGTCATCGCAGGATTGTATTTTTTTTGTACACGGGTGTTTTAGTGTCACTCATTTTAAAAATTAAGAATATATAATATAAATAAAATTAAGAATAAAAAGTTAAATTTTTGCAATTTTTGATTTTTGAACCCTATATTGTACTATTGTGAATTTTTACTATGAATTTTGTATTTGTAACTATATTTTTTTTTGCTCGCTTAAAGAAGGTTTGTAGCTAGTTGCAGCCAATCTTTTTTTGATATGTTTTACAAAAGACTATATTTTAAAATTGTTATAGCTAGAAACATTAGATTAGCTGAGAGCATTAGTTGTAGTCCACCCAACTTTGATAACTGGAAAAAATTGTTTCTAGCTGAAATTATTTTTTTAACAGAAAGTAATCAATCACCCAAAAATATTCATCATAAATATATGAGTTGAGACACATCGCAAAATTGTATTTAAAAGTTAATTAATTTTCATTTATCAAAGTAAATGTCACAAAAAAAAAAACAAAATACTATAAAACTTATTGTGCCTATTAACATTCGTGTAACTTTTGCAACTTTTTACTATAATATTTCCGCACACTTCCTTTTTGGAGCCATTTACCGAAAGCACTTTTCCTCTTTTTAAAGCTTGATTTTTTATTCACTTGATTTTTGCAAAATACAAATGTACCACTTTAAATAACACTTTAAGTATTGAAGTAGTGTTGAAAAATTAGTTCAAGTGTAAAAGTCCAAAAAGTCGAGTTTAGTAACAATCATACTCATACACAACTTTATAAACTGGCTTTGCAACCATCAAATACGTAGCAGCTCAGGTGTCGTTTTGCGGCTGATACAATTATATTTTTTGGTACAAATAAATTCGTCATAACTTTTTTATAAAAGGATGAAAAAAGAGGTAGTTAGATCAAAAACGTACTATTGTAAAAACCCAATAAACGGTCTGTTTCCGTACTCGATTCAAGTAACTGCAATAGAATAGAGACTGACATTTTGCATGTTATTATTCTCTTTCGTGCTTCAAAAATTTGTAAAATAACGCTTCAAGCAACTTCAAGTTACTGGAATCGAGTACGGAAACAGACTTATTGTCCCTGTTAAGTATCAAATATATTTTCTGTGCATATTTTCGGGCTGAACATTTTTGAGAGCAGTTTGTCTTGTAAAAGTGCTTAATTGTCAAAAAAGAATTACAGTTTGAGAAATACTGTGTGCGGAGCAGCATGCTGGCCTTTTATGTATTAAGAAGTGCATACATAAAACCAAAAGCTAAAGTAAAAACCTTTTTTCCTAATGGTACAACGAGAAACAACAACAAAGCTCTGCTGAACATCGTTGCTGTAGCATAAACGAGGAAGAGTAGAATGCAAGCGTGACACCAACACTTCAACAGAACTGTATTGCATTGTTGTTGTTGTTATTGCTGTATTTAATTATACTCTCCTCGAACTGATAGCTTGAAGGGAATGTATACTCAGGGAAAAATGCTCTTACCTGCTCCAGGTTATTTTTACCTGATGAATTTGGTTAGGAGAGCCAACCACATCGTATTAACTTGATCAATGCTAGTTTTGCCTGACGGATTTGCTTCACAGAAAAACATGTAGAAAATAGCAGAAAAACATTGTTATAGCTATATGGCTTATAGCGAAAAAAAAACAAGCTGTCAGCTGTCAAATTCTGCACTAGTGATGCCATACTTGTAGCAAAGGGTGCCTCGAGATAAGGTAGGTGAAATGCCCTGTTTTTAAATTTTTAATTTTATCTAATTCTGTATTACTTGGGTTTAAAAAAACGGTGATCGTGATTTTTTTGCTCTCATTCTCCATCCTGCCCCATTAAAAATCTCATTACTGACATTTGGTTAATTAACCTGATTCAATTCGATTTAACCACAAATAGTGGTTAAGATAACCACAAGAACAGGTTAACTTGACCTGAATGGCATGTGGTAATCTTAACCTGACAATTCATGTTGGCAAATTTTAACCTGAAATTTAGTTAAAGTTTGGTTAAATTAACCACATTTTTTCTGGGTGTACTTGCCGCCGCGTCAGCGTTAAGAAAAAACGATGATTAAAGGGTTTTTACGAAAATCATTGTTAACAGAGATCTATTTAATAGATAACAAAATAATGGAATTATTATTATTTGTGATCATTTTTTAATTAAATGCAGCTTTATTTAATTATATTAAGAATTGTTTAGAATTAATAATATTTTGTCATAATGGCTGAGTACAGGGATATGTTTGCAGCGGGAGGATCAAATTTTTTGCGATAATTTGATGAAGCATGTTGGTCAACTTGAGCATATCATTGGTGTTTTTGAATTTGGTGAATAGCTGAATTGCGAGCTGATAACTACCCGACTTCGGAGGAGGGGCAGTGAGAGAAAAAAACGACAACATTTTTGGTCTTTTAGCGAACTTTAAGGAAAATGGGCACTTATCTTCACAATTTTATCACTAATTCATGAATGATTCTGACTACAGGCGCATACATTGCCAAATATGGTGAGGACGTAAAATGCGTTGTGAAGTTGCATTGGCCAAAAGTATTTCTCAATTTAATGTTTTTTAACTTTGACAAAAGTTTTTAAATAAAAAAAAACAAAAAATAGTATAGCAGTATAGTATAAAAAGTATATTATTCCCTGGAAGACTTTGTCCTGCCACGGACCGCTTTACTGCCTTATAAAAATATTCATGCTAATCGGAAAAACTTTTTATATTTTCACTCCCTCAGACTTTGATTATATCTTTCAAAATATTTTTTATTCACATAGTATTTTTATTTTATAGCTCCACCAAACTATATTATTACATTTAAATTGAATATTGTTGATATAAAAATAAAATAAAGTGAGCACCATTGAATGAAAAATAATCCTCAAAAAATAAAATAATTTTCTATTTTTTATATATGATATTTTGTTTGATTCGTCTTGAAGTCTCTTTTAGTGCCTGCATTTCAGATCTTGGTTTTAGTATAAAAACAAAGTAAAACATAAACAAAAATATAAATTAAACTTATTGAAATAATTAATATACACTCAAAATGCGTTTACATAGCATTTGTATTTACATAAATTTCACTGAATTTCATTTACATTATTTTCACTGTTTGCGTCATTTATAATTGCATTATATTCTAAAAAAGATATTATAGGCTTATTAAAGACATTGCAGTCCCAGTCATGATAGAATTATTATTAGGTAGCCTTGACAATTACTTATTTTCTCACTAGCTGCGACCATCGAATTTAACACAAAAGAAAACAATATAAAGTGCACGTGTCACACATGCTGGCAGCTTTCAGCGGAGTAAATAGTTGGCAATTGTTTTTTAAAAATTTTAGTGAGAGACCTTTGCAATGAAATGATCCATTCAAAACAGGTGACTCCTCTGAATGCGGCCAATGTGTGTGACACACGTTCTCTATTTTGTTTTCTTTTGTTTGACATTCGATGGTCGAAACACGAAATATCACTCCTACCTATTACTTATTATACCTTGGTCCCAGTCAGAGAATATGTTGGCGACATTTATAAAACTACCAATTTTTTATGTTGGTCATGAAACTGAAATGCACTCTCTTGGATCAAACGCAGCAAGCAATCATCAATAAGTTTATCTGCTGACAAATCGATCTGTCATAAAATAATCTTGAAGAATTTTTGAGGTTATGTTTTCGAAGTTTCCTATCTTGTTATCTTTGCTGTCTGTATTGATGACGAGAGTTACTCAGAAAATCACGATGACGCAAACCAAAGATTTATCCTCTGCCAAAATCGCTTAACGTGCCTAAAGAAGTTTACACTTCAAAAAAACTAGATTTTGATACTAGCATATGATACTAGCATATTTATGTCGATAAGGAATAAACAAAGAGCTTAACTCAAAACTTACTTTTAAGTTTTCAACCGCCATATAAGTTATATGAAGGGGTCTTTCGTTTTTGTGTCATAATTTTGGATAAGGTCATTCTAGAAACTCAAAATTTTGTGTGTTTATAGCGATATATTCGTGAAACACAGCTACATCAATAACTCAGTTCTGTCGTAATTCGACTTAAGATTGCTTTTTGACACAGATATATAATAAGGCTTCTATTTATCTAGAACGTTTTAATTTGAGTAAAAATTTTCAAAAAAACTTAAAGTTGTATGAAATATTTCAAATTTTTAAACATGTAAAAAAAAAAATATAAACGTTAATACCAAAATAATTACATCCATGGATTTATTTCCTGAAGCGTGCAAAAGTTATTGTGTGCTGAAGCTTGCAGAAGTAAGTATGTATTGTGAATTTTATTTATTTGTTAGTATTTGATGAATTTGTGTTTAAGTACGATTATTTAATAAAGAAAAGCTTCTAATTAAATTTTTTTAATAATGCAAATAGGTCCTCACACGTGATTGTATCTTATTTTTGTAGCTGTTCTTATTTGTTTCTCAAATGACATATCGTCGTTGCGCGTGCAATACCGCGTATCCGCCGTACGTTTTCATATACTCATACGCGGTATTGCATGCCCAAATTATGATATAAGCTAGGCAAATTTTTCAATTATATATGTAATGGATGCCAAATATAATTGGAAAGAGGCACATTTTTTAGTATGTACTTTTGCGAACTCATTCACGAAAAAAAGGTTCGTTTTTAAGAGTCATTTAAGCCCAAAGAATGTTTTTAAGGGTTAATTTTTGAGTGAAAAAACACATTTTTCTACGCGAAAAGCCTCATAAATGAGTTTAAAAAAGACATTTTTCTTTACTCGGTTAAGCTTGCCTCAAGTTCGAGTTTTATGTTACGTATACGCCATGTAGTTGGAATGCAGATAACCCAAATGCAAGAAGCAGTGTTTCAGGCTTAAATAACTTTTTATCTAGAAATAAACAAAAAAAAAGTCTAATTTAGTGTGTAACCTTAGCTTTAGAATGCAATTGACAATAATAATTCTATTAATTTTTAAACATTGGTATGGATATTTCTTTAACAAAGCATAGTATTAAGTATAGTTTTAAGGAATATAAGAATATTTTGCACACTAACGTATTGCCAAATCCACAGATCTTTAGACCTTCGCCAAATTTAAAAACCATTAAAATAAACAGCAGCTTACAATAACCTTGGCCGCAATTATTTGAAACGGTTTTAATTTTGTTTTTTATGCTAGTTTTTGTTATTATTCTTCAGCGATTTTTTTTTATTCTTCCATGCTGCTCTCAACTTTGACACACATTCGAAGAACCTTTAAAGCAAACAACTTAAATAATAAATCACAAAAATGTTCTCAGCTCAGACGATTTCAGGTAGCTTCTTTGACTTTAGTTCAAGACACATGAACACAATTTAGAAGCTTAAAAATGCTGTACACAAGTGCATTAGTGTAATTTACTCAATTACCATAAACTGTGTTCTAGATGCAAACAAAGAAGCACAGGCAGACGAACGGATAGTCAAGCAAGATCGTTGGTACGGGAATAGTTTTTAGAATAGATCTTAGAATTGAGAAACAATTTTAGCTTAAATAAAGAAACATAGTAATAGTTGAAAGCTTTTTCAACATGGGCCAAAAGGTTGTCTCGAATCAGTACTTGAAGACAAATAATAAAGTTTATCTTTCTCGAATCACTACTTCAAGAAAAATAATAAAATTTAATAAAAAGGTTTTTGCAAAAAATCTGTAATATTAAGTTGTTTAAAGAGTAATTTAAATTTTTTCCAACAGAGGACTTTTTGTTTTTACAGTTAACTTCACACTTAAGCCATATATATATATATTTTGTATGTATGATATATATTTTGACATTTGATGCAGCAAGGCTTTCTTTTGAAAAAGCTCGATTTTTAAGTTGGTGCCCTTGCAAATGTACAGAAAGTGAAAAACAGTATTGCATATTCTACTTTTTTACTAACGAAAAGGTCAAAACTGTGTTCCTAATATGAGATAGCGTTCTGTCAATGCCAGCGTCAAAACTGGTTTGCAAAATTTCGATCCGGCAATTTTGATATTAACCTCATTCTGAAAGGTCAGTTGAAGCTGATAAATACACAATAAAGGCATTAGTTGATGCAAACCAGCAAGTAACATCGCTTAAGATCGCTAAGGGAATAAATTTATTGAATTCGATCGTGCATGATCATGTGAAATGTCTAAGCTTAATCTTGAAGCTCGACGTAAAGTTTCCTCATGTGCTTGCGATAATAAATTCGTACTGTAGTTTTGATATAAATAATTTGTTTCTCAACGACAAAAAATTATTCATTTTTAAAATGAATCTTCACTGGGGCGAGAAATGGGCTGTCTATAACAATTTTAAATGCAATAGCTCATGAAATAAAAAAAAAGGAAACGGCTCAATGCACTTTGAAAGCTGATATTTATAAAAGAAAAGTTTATGCTATCTGTTGGGTAGAACTTTAACGTAATTGTTTTTTAAGCATCTACCGGGAAAATTCTTCGAGCAATTCTAATGTATACTGTCAGAAAAAGAAAAGTCCAGACCATCCGTATTGAACCATAATAGACGATGTATAATTCAATAAAATATTTATTTACTACTAGCTGATACACCCGGTGTTACCAGAGAGTAATTTATATAAACATTTTAATACACACTTCTTGATTAAATGTTTTTTTAAATTTTGGAACTTTGAAAAACATGTTGAGCTTTAAGTTTGAAACCACTATAAAAATATTATTTAAACAATTTACCGTGCTTTTTTTAACGAAGGAAGAATTTTATCACTGTTTTTCACAATCAAAAATTGTTTTTTAGTTTTAAGCTTAGTATGCTGTAGGAACGAACATTTTTAGGCATTTAATTGCATACGCAAAATTTTGGTGTAGACTTAACACTAACACATACTTACCAAAACCTGTTTGCTGAGTGTGTTAGTTGAATATAATTGTTGAATGTCAAATTTCCACGCCAATTAAATGTAAGGACATATAAAAGACAGCGGTATTTTGACATTTTAACTCTACAATCATGCTTGTAAACTTGGCTGCATTGAACAAATTTTTCGGTTCAACAGCGTACTAACCAACGAAAAAAATTTCGCTACCTTTTCGCTGTCAAAAACGCAATGCATTTCTTACGGAAGATTTATTTTTGCTTCTACAGCATACTAAGCTTTAAACTGAATTTACTGGTTACTGGTAAAAATTTTACTTGCACTTTCCATTCGGAAATGAAATTTGTAAAAAAAGAACAATGGACACCTAAATTCCTTCCTAACTAACCTAACTTCCTAAATTTCCTAGTAGTTTTTCCAGTTGGAAAATAACAATTGGTTTGTGTCTAAAATATAAAAAAAAATAATCTGAGTCTTATAGTTTATGAAATTTCTTAAATCTACAGAATTCCTTTTTTATGCGAAAAATTGTACAGTCGTTTCTTAATATAAATTAGAAAAAAGGTGTAAGTTAAGAAAGCAGTCGCTTTTTAATTTCCAATTATAGTATATACAGCAATCTGTTACAATATTATCGATGTAAACAGTTTATTGACTTAAGTCCAGCTGAACAAAACTGCAAGAACAGTGCAAGAAGTGCCATTCTTTTTTGCTGCAAAAGCTTAGTATGCTGTAGAAACGAAAATAAATCTTCCGTAATAAATGCATTGCGTTTTTGACAGCGAAAAGGTAGGGAAATTTTTTTTTCATTGGTAAGTACGCTGTTGAACTGAAAAATTGTTCAATGTAGCCTAGTTCACAACCATGATTGGAGAGTTAAAATGTCAAAATTTCGCTGTCTTTTATATCTCGGTACATTTAGTTGGCGTGGAAATTTGGCATTCAACAAAAATGTTGAACAATACAACAATAATGTTGAATGTGTTGTTCAACAAACACTTTGTGATAAGTATGTGTTAGTGTTGAGTCTACACCAAAATTTCGCGTGTAGAATTAAATGCCTAAAATTTTCGTTCCTACAGCATACTAAGCTAAGGACAGCGAAATTTTGACATTTTAACTCTCCAATCATGGTTGTAAGCTTGGCTGCATTGAAAAAATTTTACGGTTAAAGCTTAGTTTGCTGTAGGAATGAAAATTTTTGGGCATATAACTCTACTCGCAAAATTTTGGTGTAGAGTCAAAATTTTTGTGTGGAGAAAAAGCACTTGCTGTTCTGGTTGACAGATTCATATTGTTATTGCTGCAATTTTATATCCTGTAAAAGGCAAGACTACACATTAATAAACTATATAAACGCAACAATAAATTTGTTAAATAACAAATTCAACACTTAAACATACTTACTGCTTATTTTTTATTGTTGAATGCAATGTATTTCATATGGACATTTTTTTTCGTTCCTACAGCATACTAAGCTTAAACAGCGTACTAACCAACGAAAAAAAATGTCACTACCTTTTTGCTGTCAAAAACGCAATGCAATTCTAACGGAAAATTTATTTTTGCTTCTGGTTAAAGCCTAAAGCTTATTTTATTAATTTTTATTAATTTAATTTTTAATTACAAACAATGTAGTTGAACATTTTTTTTGTTGGTTATTACGCTGTTGAACCGAAAAATTTGTTCAATGCAGTCAAGCTTACAACCATGATTGGAGACTTAAAATGTCAAAATTTTGCTGTCTTTTATATGTAGATTTGACTTTGACTTTCGAAATTTGACTTTCAACAATATTGTTCAAATAACACATTAAACATGAAAATATTAACATATACTGCATTATATTCAGTCATTTTTTCGATGAAATGGTGATATTCAAAAACTAAAGTAACATTGATAAAGAACAACGCTGAAAATGTAGTGAGAAGAAATGATGCCATCACCACAAAACACATTTAACAGGAGGGGTTTAGGAATAAGGAAGATATTTAAGATAGAGCATTTTAATATAGCTGGTATGAAAAAATATATTTTTAGCCATAACTTTTGATTGCAAAAAGATATTGGGGTAATTTTTTCACATAAATTATTTTTGAGACTTGAATTTTTTGTAAAAAATATAAAAACAACATTTTGGTAAAAATAAATTCGCGAAAAAAAGCAAACCCTTGTTGTTTTGATGACAAAAAACAGTAAATAATTTTTGCGCTTAGCTGGAAGAATTTTTGCAAATAAATGCTATGTCATATGAAAGATAGCCAGATGTGCAATTTTCAGTTGATTTAATTTTTACAACAAAAACAATTTTTGAGTCATTTTTTGAGTAAAAAGTCAATATTTTGGACCTTTTTTGACTAACTTAACGGAACAATGCAACCAATTTTTGTGAATTGCTTTTATTGAACTTTTAACCAAAAAATAAATTGAGTGAAATATATTAATGGACAGCGGAGATATTTGCATCGAAAGACCAAACTTTGATTTTCATGTAGTTTTTTTCTCATTCTTAGGTAGCGATGTTTTATGAAAAAGTCATTGTACTGACAATTTTGAATATATGTGAGTAGTTTTGGTGTCCAAATAACAAAAAAAATTTAAAACTAAATACACAAAAATTTTCGATTTACTTTTTAAGTATTATAATAACAAAATTACCGTTAGTTGAAAAATTTTGGAGGGGGCAAAAACTAATTACAAAAACTAAGTATGCAACATTTTAATCTAGGATGTAATTAATATGTATACCTAGTTTGAGTGAAGTCCGTTAAGCCGTTTACATTTGTATTAAGGCCAAACAAACAAACAAACAAACAAACAGAAAATAATTTTTATGACTATAGATAAGAAAATCGTTTCTAATTTTCATTAAAAAAAAAAACGAAATTACTTTTCGAACAAACCAATATCACCACAATAAAAATTAGCTTGAATTTCTTATGATTTTTTCTAAGATTTTACTCCGGTTAGGTGCTTAACCCTTAACACTCACTTTAAGCTTGCCTTGCCACATATAGCCACGCCTCCTGCTTACCGCTATGGACCTCACCCAGCATTACAATTATTCATTTAAGCACGAATGTTCGTCATAACTGAATATCGAGATTATGGCCAAGATTGTACACAATTACGAAGCCATACAAAATAACTGCAAGCTTTAAGCCTCAAAGCACAAGAATCGCAATCAACTTTTACTTTCAGCACAACAACAGCAACAAGTAACAAAATAGCAGCTCTGGTCATAACAGCAACAGCAGCAACTGTGAAACAGTGTCTACACGCTAACTAAGAAAAAAAAAATTAAATAATATAAAAAATGCTTAAAACTAAAAGAAACGAAAAATCAGCCAAGCGAAAAGCCTCGGCAGCAACGTTCTGCAACAAGCAACAGACGCTAGAGTGCGCGCGAGAGCGCGCGTCAGCCAACCAGTGCTGTGCAATGAATTGGTTGCAAGGTCGTCCACTGTTTAATGGGCTTGTGAAGTGGCAGCGGCACTAGCAACAGCAACAACCACAACAACAACAAAAGCAACTACAACAGCTACAGCAATAATAACAGCACCGATGAACAGTTGGATTTAGACACTGACTGTGTCTGTGCGCCGCTTCCTAGTTCTCTTAAATTTTGCACTTTACAGCAACTTGCAAGAAACAGCATTAATAAAAATACAACAACAACAACATCAGCTGCAGCAACTTGGCAACGCCTAAATGATTTTACCTTATTTTAACTTATATATGAAATATTTATAATAAAAAAATGCTTGTGGTTTTTAGCTGGAATTGCTGCAAATTCCAAACGAAACTGAGAGTGTATAAAAACAAAAAAACAAAATAACATAAAATAATCCAGTTAGCTGGTGTTAGTAGAAGGGCAGCCAAACAGAGGAACGACCGCGAGATGATACACCAAATTGTTGTTGCTATCGCTAGCTAGGTCTTTATTATTATTATTTTACTTTATTTTAATATCTTTCATTTTGGTTTTTTCCACACTTTTTTATTGAATGGCACGCAATGGGACACATATGTGACCCTGTGAGTATGTATGTGTTTATGTGTGCATTAAAGCATTTAGGATGATACCAGTTAATAATCTTACAATTGCCGTTGTTGCCGCTTTTTTTAGCTTAAGGTTAAAAGGACAGGTTAAACAAGTTGGCAATTGAATTGTCTGGTCTCTTTTTTTAAGGCAACTGAGCTTTTATATTTGTAAAAACAATAAGCAATGATATGAAACAGGTGCGTGGTCAGAATTTTTCATGGAGGGGAAGGATTAATTTGATTACATTAAAAAAATGTACTAGTACCAATATGATATTTACAGTCAGGATTTGAAACTTTATCATACAAAATTTGTTAAATTTTCTTTATTATTGAAAGTGAGTTTCTTTATTTTGAAGTATTAAAGTAAAAGTAATCAAAAGTAGACTTTTTTCTGTTAAGTAAATTTAAAGAAAAAGTTAATATATTTTGCCTATACTTTCTTGTCAAATGATCTGAATTGAAAACATTTTCATTGTTTATTGAAAAACTAAATTGAAACAAAAATGTTTGTGGGTTTTTTTAAATTTCTTTAAACGCCTTCTTTATTTATCACAAGACTAACTCCTTTAAACAATACATTACAATAAAATTTAATAAAAATTTATGTATAAATACTTATATTATTTAGTCAAAATTTCAGTTAAAATATACAGTGAGCGTCAAAATTAAGTAAACACCGTTTTTGCTTGCATATATTTTTTAATTATGAAGAAGCATTATTATACATAAGATGAAAAGGAATATTACAAAGTTTTTTTACTAACATATTTAGAAGTGGATAGTAAAAAAAAATTACGATAAAAATATAACACATTCAAAAATATTTCATTTAAGATACTATTGCAGTGTCTTAATATGGTTCTTTAAGGTCTTAAGAATACGTATACAAAATTTTAGAAAAAATATAAAATAGAAAAAAGTTATAACACATATTATATTCGTATGTCGCGTGCTATTCAAGAACCTTTAAATCTTTAATCGCGTTTTTCTCGAAACAAGGTTTTTCGAATCGGCTTCTAAGATATCTGGAGTTCGACTTAATCGATTTCGATGAATTTTGATTCATTGGGATCCTTATAGACTCTTTAAAGCACTAAATCTATAAAAAACCAAAAAACTTTTATATTTTTTTCTGTATGGCTGAAAGTTTCGGCAAAAAAAGGTAAATTTTTTTCAACGCATGCCATTTTTTTTATTTTTTATTTTTTTTGTTTGCGTAGGTTGAGTGCTCAACTACAACCCTTAACTCAAAAATGCACTTTGATTTTAAAACACGCTAACTTCAACGCCCTGCACATAATTCTGTGTCGATAAGCAATAATCGCTTAAGTCGACTTAAGACAGATCTGAGTTATTGTTGTAGCTGCTTTCCACGCATTTAGTTTAATAAACACACAAAATTTGGATCTTCTAGCATTACCCTAGCCAAAGTTATGACACAAAAACGAAATACCCTTTTATATAACTTATATAGAGATTGGAAACTTTGAAGCAAGATTTCTCGAAACTTTAAAATCAGACTTAAGCTGTTATTGCTTATTGACACAGAATTAACAACAACTATAGAGACAAAAAATTTTTTGTTTTTATTTCCTCATGAATAATTCTTTATTTTGTTAAAAATTTGAATCAATTAAAATTAATAATACTAGGTAAACAAAATTAATAAAAAATATGTTTTTTATAGCTACACACTGTAATAGTACCTTAAACTTTTACTACAACCGATTTTACGCATAAAAAAAAGTAAACAATAGCAATACTTTTTTGTTTTATTTGATTTTTGAGAAGTCAGCTGATTTTGTTTTTGCAGAAGTCAGCTGATTGTAATACAATAAAAAGCTTTTATTGTAAGCTTTTATTGTAAATAATAAGCTTTTTTATTATTTTGTGAAAGTTTGCTGTGCCTTAATCATTTAAAAAGCCAAACAATACCATGAGTAAGCAAATTTCCCTAGAAACACGAAAAATCATGCTTGATTTATACAAAATCGTGGATAAATACACAGAACACCATAAAATTAAGAATTTGCCAGGAGCTGGGAGGCCAAAACGAGTTGCTGGTGCGGATACTCGTGGTATTGTAAGAGAATTGAAGGCAAATCCAACTTCAAGTGTTGTTAAAATATCAAAAGAAATCGCGCAGGAATCAGGAAAACCAGTTAGCGCCAGTACCATCAGAAGAATTCTACACAAAAACGGGCTACAAGGCAGAGTACCACGCAAGGAACCATACACATCAAAAGTGAATCAGAAGAAGTGTCTAGAATTCGCCAATAAGTACAAGACCGAGGTTCCAGCTTTTTGGGAAACCATTTTATACACAGATGCGAGCAAGTTTGAGATATTTGGTGCAAAAAGCCTCCAAAAATTTGGCGAGCCAAAAATGATGCGTTCAATAAAAAGTGTATTACAAACACTATCAAGTACGGTGGACGCTTGGCAAAAATGTGCTTCAACACTGAACCAAATTTTCAAATAAAATTGAAGATGATTGACATTCTTGTGTTTCTCGAATTAAACCAAGTTTTTCGAAAAAAATTTAAACAATGTACAAACGTTGCTCCAGCATGAGTCTATTTATGATAAATTGTCAAACCAAATTTACCCCAACACACCCAATAAATGTCCAATCGGCTGTCACAAAAAACAGTGTTGCCAATTTAAAGTTCTCCACCTCTAAAATAAACACAAAGGTGGGCCACCAAAAAAAGTATGCCACATTTGAAAGCTTATGTTGAGGCGGTTTCAGTATTATAAAATTAGTGTAATGGCTTGAAATTTTGCACATAAGCTTTGGTCACAGAAATTAACCATATAATTGAAATTAGTAAAATTCGGATGAAAAGCACGCCTACCTCCCATACAAAGATACTTTATCAAATCAGTAAAATTTCTGAAAATGCTACAAAAATTACTGTACTGGCTTGAAATTTTGCACACAAGCTTTGGTTGCAAAAATGTGCAATATTATGTGTAAAAATCAGATCAAAACCACGCCTACAAACTAATATCTATACAAAGTAACTTTAACAACATGGTAAAGTCTCTTTAAATGCTACAAAACTTAAAGTAATGACTTAAAATTTTGCAAATACGCTTTGGTCCCAAATATTCACCATATATTTTAAATTTGTCAAAATAGTTTACAAACCACGCCTACCTCCCATACAAAGTAACTATATGAAAACGGTTAAGCCTTTAAAAATTACAAAACAAATAATTTAATGAATTAAAATCATGTACATATGCTAAAAATACTAAAATGTACTTTTATTTTGAAATTTGATAAATTCGTACAAAAATTCGGCCAATCTCTCATACAAAGTATCGTCATCAAAGTAGCATAATTTTTATAAAATTCCATGAAAATTCGTGTATTAACAGTGTATTTAACACATAATCTTCAATATCTTAAGCTTGTTCTGCATTTGAGTTTTGAAAAAATCGGATGAAGACGAAGCCCATCCTTTATGCTAAGAGACGTCATCAAACTTTCAAAGCATTCCTAACTTAGAATATATTGTGGGGACTTTTTTAACTTGAGTCAAAGATAATTTCTTACTAGTTAATATTATAAATTATTTTATAAATAGCTCCAAACTTCAAATTCTCCAGATGTTTAATGTATGCTGATGATGTCAAACTTCAATTTCGAACATTTCTGACTGCATTAATCTTCAGAGTGATTTAACCGTCTTTCATGATTGGTGTCTTTCAAATAATTTAGTTTTGAATATTAATAAATTTTGTATTGTTTCGTATACTAAATGCTCAATTACTATTTTATTTGATTATTCTTTAAATAATTGTCTTTTAATACGTTAATTTGATATTAAATATTTGGGTGTATTTTTCGATTATCAATTAAATTTTAAATGCCATTATGATTTTATTGTTTCTATATCATATTCCATCCCAGCAGCGGATTTACCAGTGGCTACCATAGAACTAATACAGAATAAATTACCAGGTAAGGAAGCATTACTTTTTTCAAAAAGTAATGCGTCTGCATATAGCAGAAGTAATTAACTCATACCTCATTACCTGTAATGTAGCATACAAGGAAAAGTAATGCAGTGATTTTTATAACTTAATACAAGTAGTATGTTACTCCATAACTTCTAGGTAATGCTGAAGGGAGGCGATCACTTACCTCCTGTCTCATTCAATGTTAAATGTAAGGCCTTTTATGCATAGTAAGGTAATATAGTCGGAAGTAGTGGTCATTATAAGGTAATTGATGCTTCATATATTCGGAATATATTCCATCCGCTACTGGGATGCTTGGGTTTATAAAAAGAAATACACAAAATTTTACAGACCCTGTAACAATAAAATCTTTATATGTGTCTATAATTCGTAGCTAAATTGAATACTGTTCTATTGAATGGTACCCATTTTATATTGATAATATTTATTTATTTATTGGCCAAACAAGGCAATGCAAATTACTTATTCTAACTTATTCTAACAGGTTTTGTTTACTTATTACTAAGTTTTTTGTTTTTCTTCTCCCCTTTCCTTGTTTTTATTTTATTTTTTATTTGGTGCTCTTAGTGGGCATACTCCGCCCACCGGATTGACATGATTTCAAAAACCATGTCAAAACTAAGAGAAGAGGAGGAAAACAAGAGAGACTATATACACACTTAAGATACGATGTATATATATTATTCTTAAAGACTATAAGGACAAAAGGACGTAAATGGGAGATTTGGAGAGGGATGTTAAAGAATTTTGATTTATTAAACTAAATGCTTATACATATAAATCCATACATGTATGTAGTTTATCTGAGGCCTGTGTTAATTCTGATTACTGAGTGATTTATATAGGGTTTGCTTGAAACAGGATTTGGACATAGAAGGTGAGTAGTATATAGAGATATTATTAAATTCTCTGCAACAACGACTGATGGGTTCATTATTTGCATATGTAGTTTGGTGCTGATATTCAGTTAACAATCGAGTATGCCTAGTGCGCCTAATTGGATCGTTAAAGGAAATCATATTAGAAATATATTCGCACCATTAATTACATCAAATGTGAAGCATGAGCCCAATAACGATCTTCTTGTTGATAGTGGCATCAAATTTAAAAGGCTGAGTCTATGTTCATATGATGGAAGGCTACAATAATCATGGGGGTTGTACATATCTCTAAGCGCGTATAGTAAGAACTGCTTTTGAATAGACTCAATTCTTTCTCTATGGGAATCGAAAGATGGATTCCAAATTATGCATGCATATTCAAGTATTGGGCGCACTAATGCACGGTACAAGGATGTAGTGACCCATATATTCTTGAATTCATTTGCACGCCTTTTTATAAAACCGAGCTGTTTGCTGGCCCTGGACACAATTTTATAATAGTGCAGATTAAAGCGCATCTTGCAATCTAAGACAACTCCAAGATCCACTATATGGTTGACCCTTTTTAGTTCGATACTATTGAGGTGGTAGGTATGTAATGTAACGTTGTTTTTACGAGAAAAGCTAATAACATTGCATTTATTGACATTAAGATGTAGTTTATTTTGAAAACACCATTGCTCAAGAGACAACAATTTTGATTGCAAAAAATTGACATCTACATCTGATTGAATTGAATAGTACATTTTTAAATCATCTGCATACATAAGATGTGGGATATCGTTAAGAACTTCTGACAGATCGGATATGAATATGTTGAAAAGAAGAGGACCAAGATGACTACCTTGCGGAACTCCCGAGGAGACTGCAATTTTTTTCGATAGAACTCCCTGGAATTTAACAAACTGGGATCTGCCGTTTAAATATGATTTTAGCCAACTTAGTATGGACCCTGCAACACCAAATTTTACTAACTTATATATAAGAATGTTGTGATCAACTCGATCAAAAGCTTTACTGAAATCAGTATAAACAGCATCTATTTGGTGCCCTTTTTCCATTTTGACTAAAACATCTGATACCATAATCATGAGATTAGTGGTGGTAGATCGCCCTTTTCGGAACCCGTGTTGCTGCTCATTTAGACGAGGGTTAATGAAACTTGTTAGCTTTTCACAAATAAGTTTTTCAAAAAGTTTTGGAATGGCTGACAAGATTGCTATGCCTCTATAATTTTCAACTGATCTTTTATCACCATTCCTGTAAATTGGCGTAAGATGGGATGATTTCCAATATGAAGGAAATGTCCCACAAACCAGTGATTCGTTAAAGATTATGTGTAATGGCAATAGCAGTTGGTCTAAACATCGCACCAAAAAGCTTGTAGGTATTAAGTCTGGTCCTGGTCCCTTTAATATATCCAGTTCTTTTATTGCATTAGAAATCTCTTCCTGGGTTAAATATAAACTATCGACTATAATAGTTGAGCTAGGAGAAGTTTCAGATAAGGTGGTAGGAAGACAAAAGACCTCATTAAAGTGATCGGCATACAAGTTGCTTATTTCAAGAGAATTGGACGAAGTGACATTACCTTTAAACATAGACGATGGATAGCCGCTAGATTTGCGCTTCATGTTAACAAAGTCAAAGAATTTTCTCGGCTCTTAGACAATTTTTTCTCCGATGATGTTCGTGTACAACTTGTACGCTTCTTCTGACTTGATAGAGAACTCTCTTGATAGCTCGTCATATCTAAGCTTCAGTTCATCGCTTATATTATCAGTGTTTTTGAGAAGTTTGTAGATTTTATTTCTTTGATTCCTCAAAAATCTGAGATTGTTGTCTAGCCATGGTTCTGTGAGCTTATTCTTTTTCTTTATTATTGGCACATAACTTTCGATAGCGGTAAAAATGTGCTGATAAAATAAAGAGACAGCACTGTCTAAATCTAAATTGAATAGAATATGATTCCAATTTAGAGAACTAAGATAACATTTTATTTTTTCATAATCGGTGTTGAGGTAATCGTACGTAATGGTGTTATTATAAGACTGGGTAAAGTTGATGTCATTAGCAGAGAAAACAACTTTTAAGGCTGTATGATGAACAGTGTTGGTTAATAAATTTTCTGCTCCCATGCATGGACTAACCTTCACTTCTTCATACGAGTTAGTAAAAATTAGGTCCAACCATCTGCCATTCTGATTTTGTACAGAAGAGACTTGCTGCAAGTCACTGCCATAAAAGGTGCTAAGTAAGTTGAAGTCTATGGCATTAGAAAGATTTACAGGAAGAAGAAAGTTGTCGTTTTCGTCGGTGACAAAAGATATATTTGGGCGATTGAAGTCACCAAGAATAACAACTTTATCTTCCTCTTTTAGGGAGGAGGTAAAGGTGGTCAGTGTTTCACATAGCTCGTTGTATGTTGTTCACTTGAGCCGGGAGGAATGTAAACGACACCTATGTACACATTGAGACTTTTACCTGAACAAACTCTAATAATTCGGTGATCGAACAGTTTATGGTTAGGTGTGTCTATTAGCTCACTTGAAAGGGAATTGTGAGATGCTACAAGGACACCACCTCCTCGAGAAAGACCTGTTGAGGAGTAGTCCCGATCGTTTCTGAAGACAGTCCAATTGCTATCAAGAATTTCCTCATTATTGAAGGATTCGTTTAGCCATGTCTCAGTGAATACTAGGACATTGAAGTGGCATGATTTAGCGTCAACATAAAGTTTGTTTAATTTGCTTCTCATGCCGCCACAGTTATGGTAGAATATATTTAAGAAAGAAGAGTTAGGAACGATAATATTGCTGTTGCTCTTTACGAGATTTTTGAAGAAGAGAAACATGTTTAGCTCTGACATGAGCGCCATAAGTTTCCAGATCCACCTTGACTTGATCAACCGTTACACCCAGGTGCTCGTGAAAGCGGACAAATAAATTACGCAAGTCTTCAACACCGGTAGGAAGACCTTCTTGCTGAATTAATACTCTAAGATTAGTTTTGGTCTTGCCTTCAATGCATGTTGAATCAGGGGCTTTATACATATAAGCGAGATACAGGCGAACATTGTTATAAACGTTGTTCTCCCTGAGGCGAGAAAGGGCATATCTGCTCTCAGTGCCTTCGCAAGAGTTTAGTGTCAATTTCACTTTTGGAGGAAGTAGGGGGTCTAAAAATGACGTAGGACTACCAGGTTGATTGCAAAGCTCATTTGAAACAGAAGATGGTTTTGGTAAACCACTTCCGGTTGGTGGTGAAGGATTAAGAGTATGAGAATGGATAAAGTTTGGATATTTCTCACAATTGGTTTCATTATTGTTAAGATTAAATGAAACCCGTTTACGTGTTTGATGAGTTGGCGGTTTAGATGCTAGATTGCTTCCAGTAATCATCTTATTATAAGATGAAGCCGTATTCTGGTTAATTATGGGAGAAAATATGGGGAAAATGCTAGTTTTCAGATTCCAATTAGAATCTGAATTATGGTGGGACTTAGGTTGCACAAACTTGTTTGATGAATAAGGTTTGGATTCAAGAACAGGTAGGTTTACATTTCTTTTATATAGAGGATTCTTAGAATTAAGATTAGAATTAGAATAAGAGTTTAACTTAGATTTAGAGTTAGGACGGGAATTTATATACGGAAAAGAGTTAGAGCAAGAACTATAATTACTTTTAGATAATGGATTCTTGTTAATGTTAGGACTCCTTTCAGAAGATTCGATTCTTGAACTGCCAGAACTTTGTAAAGATCTTGATTTCTTAGACTTTTTCCCAGGCTTATTCGTCCATTCGGTTATTAACCATTCGCCGTGTCTCTCACCGCTGTTGTTCAAGAACATCCACGCATATTGACTTGGGATGTTTAGTTTGAAACTGCAGAATTTTTTTGCTTTATTGGATATCTTTGAACAGTTTGTAATAGATATGCCAAATTTATTACGAAAGTAAGTGCTCATCCAGGATATAGTTGTTTTAACTGATGGGCCCTTAATGAACAGAGTGGTCTTGTCAATTTCATTAGAATCATGGAGTTTCTTTATTCTATTCTGCCATTGAGTTGAAGTCCATGACGTTCCAAACTTATGGATTAATTTGGTACGAGGGGCTGCAATTGGTGGTGAGTCGCAAGGTGAAGTGGCAGAGGGAGATCCAGGTTGTGAGTTATTGGTATTTTTGTTTTGTTTTGGAGAAATCGTTGATGAACGAATAGAATGAGCTATTGTGGGTACTGTTGATGGTGGAGATCCGATTTGGGGTGGATTCATTGTAACATTTTGAGGAGTAGCAATCGGTGTTATATGTTCCGTAGTGTCATAGGCAGTTAAAGAATTCAGATTAGCTGGTAAAGAGGTGACCTGTGGCAAACGAATAGATGCTTCCATTATTTCCTCGAAAATAGAGGAAGAGTTATGATGAGAGGCTTGTGGATAACTTATTTCAGCTCTATTGGGTGCAGATCTTATTTCATCCATTACATCTGCAAACGTCACTCGAAACACTTCAAGATCATCACTGATATCACTTATTTTTTGATGTAATATTTCCAGCATTGGATCTGATTGCGGAGGTGGATTGGGGTTTGCCTGACTGAAGTGCGATATCCACATCATAGCGCAAAGATGTTAGCATGCTCAGTATATTTTTGGCTGTATTATCGTTTTTTAAAACGTCGAGGATTTTTTTTACTTCTATATTAAGCTCGCTTATGGCCGTTTTCCAAATAAAATTTTTTTCGCTATCTTTGACTAAATCAGTTAGAATTCTCAAGTTTTTAGAAACAAGAGTTATTTGCTTTGCAGATGGACTCTACCCTTGCAAGATCATCGGATACGTGAGTCATTATTTCAAAATTTGGTATTTTACATAACTCAAACTGAATTGAGAGAGTTCAAAAAATTATGAGCAAATATGCGCTCAAAGAGCTTAATTGGCCTGATGGTCTTCCAACATATGATGCTCGTTGAAAATTACTTGGCTTACAGTCCTTAAAGAATAGAAGAACGCTTAGTTCTCTTCTATTCGCTTTTAATGTATTATCCGAAAAAATGAATTGCTTACAACTTTCAAATTTGTTCCAACTTTATGTGGCACCAAGGTATTTGAGGCACAATCGGATGTTGGTGGAAAGCTTTCATAGGACCAATTATGCAAATAACGAGCTTATAGAAAGATGCATGCACTTATGCAACAGTTCCTCACATATTCTTAACTTTAATGTTTCAAAAAGTCAGTTTAGATTAAATTTATTTATTTTTTTTTAACTAGTTTGTAAGATAGTGAAATATAGTCTGTAAGATTGTAAATCGGTAGACGAAATAAATAAATGCTCTTTAAAAAATTTTTACAATTTTAAAAAACATTCATTTCTATGAGCCTCCCTTCTTATATGAAACTCACACCTACTAAATATTTTACTTTAATTTTTTTTACACCACTTCAGATTTTTAATTTTTGTGGTTTTTTTTTAACGTAAAGTGATCAGTTATTACAATTTTTTTTTATACAAATAGATGTAGTAGGCTCGTGCCACACATTTGCTGGATAAATTAATCATGCTCTGAGCTTTGCTTCTAAATAAAAAAAAACCTTTTTAAAATAGAGCATTTACTTCGATTCCATTGACTGATATTGCAAAACAGGGCGTTACTGCAACCTTGGTTCAACCTCAAATAATTGCAAGCAATCAATAGCTTGCCAAGTTGTATGAATTTCTTTACAAAGCCGGATTTATTGTGCTTCAAAGCTTTGTATTTTAGTCTTTTTGTTCTTTAAATAATACGCCCACATAAATGTTTTATTTGTTAAAACTATAACAAATAAAAGTGGCTGTCAGTTATCGCTGGTGTTGTTTTTTTTAATGTCTATTGTTTTTGCAATAAGTGGCGCCAGCAATTTATTCACTTTATGTTTAAGCACAAAAAGTGGTGCCAAGTTGACAAAAAATTGTATCATAAAAGTGTGACGCCCAAGACTGATTGAGATTTGTAATTTGGCTTTATTCATATATTAGTACATAAGAAATGGTAATTCTTTTGCATACAAAAAAATAGTATAATATACAGCTGCGGTCAAAATAATAGTAGCGCCCTTATATTCATACATGTTTGGATAAATAATACTAGTATACGAATTTCGGATCCGGTAAGTCCATTTTCATTCCTATATGTACTTTCAACACTCGTTCCAACTCCGTACTCAGTTTCCTCCTATATTGTAAAACTTTCAAGATACAGGGTGTTTTACGGTTTTGGTACGTGTTTAGTATTATTGATCTAGAATCTAAACTACTCACCATAAAATAAAAAATAATATTTTGTATTCTAGAAAAAATATCAGATTTTTCATAAGTATATCAATCGCTTTCGTGTCATGTTCTGTAGCGGAGAAAAAATTTTGAGATTATCCAAAAAAATATCTACAAATTTTCTATCTTTTGTTTTAGCGGAGCTGTTACTGTCCAAAGTTAGAATTTAAAAAAATACTGTTGATTAAGTGTATTTTTACATGAAAAAAAGACATTTTAAATTTGGACGATTACAGCTCCGCTAAAACAAAAGATATAAAATTTGTTGATATTTTGTTGAGTAATCACAAAATTTTAGCTCAGCTGCAGCACATGACACAAAAGTGGTTGATATATTGATGGAAAGGTTGATATTTTTTCTAAAATAAAAAATATTATTTTTTATTTTATGGTGAGTAGTTTAGATTCTAGATCAATAATACTAAACACGTACCAAAACCGTGAAACACCCTGTATCTTGAAAGTTTTACAATATAGGAGGAAACTGAGTACGGAGTTGGAACGAGTGTTGAAAGTAAATATAGGAATGAAAATGGACTTACCGGATCCAAAATTCGTATACTAGTATTATTTATCCAAACATGTATGAATATAAGGGCGCTACTATTATTTTGACCGCAACTGTATATCTCAAACAAACATAAGATCAGAATGAAAAGATCAAATACATTTTTTTACGAGGAAAATTACAGTTTCTAAACAATCTCTTTGATTTTTTTTATGAAAAGTACAAATAAACCATTTTTAAATTCAATCCTTGGACTGAAATGTCTCTCAAACACGAACCTTGGTTTGTTTGAAAATGAGCTAAAAAAATTTCCAAAATAGAATAGTTTTAAGAACATGGTTTTATTAATGTGATTTTTATGCAACTCTCTAATGGTGGTAAGAAAATATACACCATTATATCGCTGTATTGCTGAAAAAACAATATAAAATAAAAAAACATGCCAATGATAAGGATTGTATTCGCGTCCTCTCTGTTACAAGTTAACTGTAACTATCACTCAGCCGTTGTAATAGTTGAAAATGATTAACTAAATTGTTAATTAAATTCGTTTAATATTTTTAGTGTCTTATTTTAAATGTCTTTTCTTAATTTTTAGTGTCTTGAATCGTTTGTAATCAAGCATAAACCAATATTTAATCAAGCAATTAATAAGTTATTTTCTTCAAATAACTTGTAAAGAAGCTGTTTTGAATTGTTTGCATTAAGTTCTGTAATAAAATTTTTGAATTATAAATCCTTTTGCAGTTTTGTGTAGTTATTTTCCGTTGTATGTAAATAGCGTTTAAACTGGAGACCCTTTAAATTGTTGTTTTCCCTATACCCTTAAAAATAAAAGCAAATCACCAAATGTTGTACATTTCCAACATGAAACCTATTAAAATACTGTTTGCAACACGAGCTAGACAAAGTCACCAGCAGCCAGCAACGAAACAGCAGCAGTAGGATTGTGCCTAAAATAGCAGTTAAAGTTTTTTTCTTATCTGATCTGTGGTGCGCACGCTCTGCACATATTTACGTATCTAATGCTTATTTAAGCCAAAAACTAGGTTCGTTATGGTTTATTGGTCTTAATAGGGCCGCACGCAATGGCAAAGATTTGCATGTTGCACTTGAGCTTAGATGCATTACGTGTTGTACTTCAGTTTGTGTGTCGCATCGCTATTGAAAGATTTCTGAAAACCCACACAATCTACAGTAGTGCAGTGAAAATAAAAAGAAATACAATATAGTGGAAGCACTGAAAATTCGAAATGGGTTGAAATGCTTGATTATTTATTTTGAATTTAAAGTGGCAACGTGGTGGAAAAAGAATCCTAAAATTCAGGTTAAGATATTCCTCAGTAGAGAATTATTTTGAAAGATTTCGAGTAAATTTTAAAAAAATCTTGATAAAAGTTGCAAAATGTTTATATGAGAATTTCAGAATTTAATATTATATTTTGATTAGATGAGAAGAAATAGTAAAGCTCGACCATAACGAAGACAATCTATTCGTAAGATATATTAAGTTATATTTCAATGGGTATTCCATAATTAATACAACATATGTAAGTCACGAGACCTGAAACTGCTTAATTAATTAACAAAGTTAAATTTGTGGAATAGCCTTGAATCCGAATAGCGTGAGCATCGTAAGCGCCAGATTCATAGTCAATATATTCAATATTAGAAGCCGTTATAAAGTATAAAATTAAGTTAATATGACCTAAATATAAGACTTGAATAAACATAATTATCAAAATATATGAAAGAAATCAATCGAAGAAGTAGTAAGAAACTTATAACCAGGGGTCGGATTTTGATTACCTAAAAAAATGCAAAAAATTACCTAAAAAAGTGACAAAAATTACCTAAAAACTGGAGAAAATGACGTAAAAACTGAAAAAATTACATAAAAAATAATTACATAAAACATTACTGAACTTAAAAATTTATATTATATAATTTTTGAACATAGCTTTAATGTATATTACAAGGTACATTTTTAAGTTATTAAAATTGAGTGAACGTCAATTGTCTGGTAAAATGTTTTTGTAAACAGAAAACTTCTTTCTCCCCCCTTGTAAATAAAACATTAAGCCCTAATATTTCAGCAATAGAGCACAAAAAAAAAATTAATAAAAACTAGCATATCCTGAGTTTTTATCTAACACTTGGTTCATCTTTCTATATATCCTTTCGTCAGTTTCACCACGCGCAGACCTTTTTTTCATCGAAGTTTATAAAACAAGCAACTCCTTTTTCAAGAGGTAATGCTTTTGATTAAGGCGACTCTGTTGTTAAAGGAATATGTTTAAAAATTTGCATTTTTTCATTTTTTAGTAAGAAAAAATAAACGAAAAAAATTATTTTAATAATATACAAAAATTACCTCAAAAACCGATAAATGCTCTGAAAATTAAAAATGTCCAAAAATGACAATAAAATAATTTAAAAAGCAAAAAATGCCCTAAATTTCTTAAAAATGATCTGAGAACTAACACCGATAAAAACGATGAAAAATTACAAAAAAATGACCTAAAAACTTTTCAGATTTGAAATTTAGGAAACATATATGGACATTCTAAATAACCACGAATTGTCTAAGAAGCAGCAGAAAAAAATATGACATGTCATCGAAATTCTAGCCCTGCTTATAACTATAGTGAGTATTGTAAAGAGCATTTACAGACTTTAGTTTTAAGAAAACCTTAGATTATTTAGAAGAACCGAAGTACTAAAAATATAAAAACCTCTAAAATACTAAATGCAAAAGTACTGAAACTATGACATAAATGTACGCAAAATATAAAAATTTTATGACTTACACACATGGATCAAAGTCTATTAAATATACAATTAAAGACAGTCATTTTATATTGAATATCAAGCTAAATATGAGTATCTATTAAATATTAAACTTGTAAGATTTAAGGCCAATCTGTTGAGTTGAATTAAATGTTGGCTCACTGTTGTTTAAATAGTACTCGGTTCCAGTAGAGTAAGTAAGTAAGTAAGTAAGTTTGAGGAAGTCGACAACAACAACAACAAAAACAACAACAAATCTGTATGAAATCGATCACACAGCAGACTAGACAGTCTGTTTCGGAAATCAGCTGAAAAACATTTACTCTTCAGTAGTCTTGAGTGATTCAGCTGTGACCAACCCACTGTGAAAGTCTTAGATGATTTGACCCTTGTTCGTACAAATTCGTGTGAACTTTAACGTTCTCATCGGCCATTTAATCATATGACATTAAAGAAGTAGCTTCTTTTTTTTTTCGTTCGTTATCTTCTTACCGTTTAGACGTGTTTTTTTGCGAGCTCTTACTTTTGAAGATATCTTTAACCAAAAGTTCCAAATTAATATATATAAATAAAAATAAACAGCTTTGATCGGCGTGCTCATACATCTTGAAGCGTGATAACGTGGATTACATCCTTTTAAAATACTTGTTATTTAATTTAATTTTCAATATAAATATATATATATGTATATTTGTTTATAATTTGCTTCTTTCCTTCTTCCTGTTTTGTTTTTAGCGCAAACAGGTTTCTATAGAGCAAATTATCGTATTTTCTTTTTACATCTGTTTTAACGCTACTGCAAAAACTCTAGTGCTTATTAAACTTTCAATTCGTTGGTTCTACAAAATCAGGGCTGCAAAGTTTCTACAGTACAGTGTCTTTAAACAAAATAAACTGTTTTTCATTAAAAGCATTTAAGTTCATTTTTCTCCTTTTACTTTCATTTATATTGCAAAACTTACTATTAAACTGAAAATGATCTGCAATTTCCGAAACTGCACTGTAAAAGGTGAATCAGACCGGCTGGTTACTTGCTGGTTGTGTGATTCATTTTTTCATATCAAGTGTGCAGCGTTGACTGCGAGGATCTTCGATGCACTCAACGAAAGTAAGGGACTTCGTTGGTCATGTGAAGATTGCAGGTTCACAAACGTTGAGATCTTTAAACTTATTAGACAATCTCGGAAAGGTTTTTTGGAGGTGGCTTAGGATCTAAAGGTAGCACAAGATAGACTGAGTGAATACGAAGATTTGTTTAAAAAGTTTAAAATTATGGATGAAGCTTACAATTCTCCAAAACGTAAACGTTCAAACAAAAATCTTCGTAGTTCAGCTAAAACTACTGATATAGCCATGCCATCGCCCAATAATAATACTGTTCTACCTTCTACTTTAACTGTTTTCCCTAATGTGAACATACAGCTTGAAGATCAATTAATTGGAGCTGTCAATACTGATCAAATTACTGATAATATCGCACCAACTAAGGTCGCTGCGTCAGCTGATCAGATTTCTCTTTCTGTTGAAGCAATACCAATCTTAGAGGAAAATGCTGATTCTCCTCGCGTTTCTGCCACAAAAAAAACTTACGCTGAAACTTGTATTTCCTCAAATGTGGTCCTTGCACCTTCTCAAATTACTCCGGTTTCTACAGGAGCGATACCGAAACAAATATCGAACAGCAGTATCAAAGCCCCTGTTCATAAAGAACTTGTGATTATTGAGCCTGCAAAATCTATATTTGTTTCTCGTTTTGCAGCTGATAAATCCGGTGAAGACGTGTTATTCTATATAAACTCTAAGCTAAATGTTGTAAATAAAAATATCTCTGTTTACAAATTCAATTTTTCATACGAGCGAATTACGTCCTCTTTTAAAATATCTTTGCCTGGTGATCTTTTTCACAAGGTACTGGATCAAAAGTTTTGGCCTGACAATACGATGGTGCATGAATTTATTTCTATACCTCGGCCTACAACTTCCTTGGCTACTTTTTCGGTTTTTAACAAGAATCAAAAAAACTTGATTGTTGCTTTCAGTTCCTTATCCTTTACCAAAACGTTCGTGGCATTAACACAAAACTAAATAATTTATTAATTTTGAGTCACAACCTTCACTTTAATATAATAGCTTTCAATGAGACTTGGCTGAAACCTAACACTCTAAATACTGAAATTCTGTGCAACAAATTTAACATTTACCGCAAAGATAGAAACTCCATTCCTGGTATTGGATCTAAAGGTGGGGGTGTGTTGATTGCAGTCAAAGCGACACATTTCTCTGAAGAGTTATTAATTCCAGAATCCTTGGACATTGAATTCTGTTGTGTTCATGTTAAGTTTGGTTCCTTGAGCCTTTTTATTACATGCTCATATATTCCTCCCCTTTCTACCTTAGAAGTTTATAGCAAACATTTGGCTTCTATTAGTAAAGTTTGCTCAAAACTGCAATCAAATGATCATATTTTAATAACTGGAGATTTTAACCTGCCAAACGTTTCTTGGAACTGCTGTTCTGAAATTCCTGAAATATTTTTACCTTCGTCTGAAAGTTCATCCGATAATTACTTTTTAAACGAGCTCTCAATCCAAGGGCTGTTCCAACTTAACTGCATTTTTAACAAAAATAATCGTTTGCTTGATCTGGTGTTTTTTGATGACAGCGATATTGCTTATGTGTCTAAATCAGATCCTCTGGTTACACCCGAAGATTCTCATCATCCAACATTAGAAATTATTTTAAATTTTCCAAAACCATCTGTGCAGTATTATGATTCTCAACCACCTATTGAGTTTAACTTAAAAAAACAAACTACGTGATTTTGAAGAATAACTTGTCTAATATAAACTGGAATTCTATTCTAAATATTAATACAAATAGTTTATCTTCTCAGATTCTTAATGATGCGGTATATGCGTTTAATAGAACGCTCAATGATTGTTTTCTTAAAGCTGTTCCGCAAAGGAAAGCCTCCTTGACATCGGGTCCGGTATGGTATACAAATGAATTAAGAAAAATGAGAAATTTGAAATCTAAATACTATAAAAAATATCAAAAAACACATAACATATGTGATTTTGGATGCTATACCTCGATTAAATACAGTTATCAACAGTTATGCAAACAATCCTGTAATACCTACTTAACAAAAGTAAAATTAAACATCAAATCTGATGCTAAATCCTTCTGGAACTTTGTTAACACAAAACGCAAGATTGATCCCTATCCTTCTTTTATGAAGTATAATTCAGCTGAGTCTGATAATGATAATAGTATTTGCAATCTTTTTGCTGACTTTTTCAAGTCGACTTATTCATCATCGTCCTATGATTATTTAAGTTATCCTTTCAATATTCAATCTGGGGATATATATTTCCCAATAATTGACACAAACACAGTCTTATCATTTTTAAAAAATATTAAAACATCATATAAAAGTGGTCCTGATAACATACTTTCGTGTATATTAAAATACTGCTGTGAAGAATTAGTAACTCCAATCTCTTTACTATTTACTTCATCATTAAAATCCTGCTATTTTCCTGCAGCCTGGAAGCATTCATTTAGATCAAGCTCTTAACTCTGCCAGGGTTGCCGCCTGTTCTAGTTGCTTTTTATTTTTTCAATATTCATTGTAGTTCGAAGAGTTTGCCGAAGTGCACCATAGAATTGAAAGGAATTTTGCTTCGCTAGAAGCTAGTGTTTAACTGAAAGGTGGCTATTTGCACAATTATTTATAACCTTGACCGAAATCGATCAATTATTTTTGATTTTTATTAATTTGACATTAATTAAACTTATTTGGTCTGGCTCTTCTATTGATTTTGATGATTAATTGTGATCTATTCTTTGAAATTTTACATGATTCAAGTGTGAGCCATTTGGATCAAATAAGTTTGAAGAAGGCAACAACAACAACTTATGTTTATGGTTATGGATTAGTTTTTGAAGCCTATACGATAAAGCATGAAAGAAAACTGGTATGGAGCCACAATACATGTCCTCAATCTTGAACAAATAGTAAAAATTAAATTGAAAATATAGCATAGATCAAAACTCCATTGAAGATTGCATGCCATCATTGAGCATGATAAAGCCATAATTTCTAAGATACACTTCTTAAAAACCGTGGTCATTGTTTTAATGGCTAGCTTCAGGATTATGTGCGATGCTTGTGATAGCATTAAAACTTTGTATTTCTTAAATAATATTTTTTCTTGGTTTTTATAAAATAAAGTTTTAAAAAAATCTTTTTAAGTAAAAATATGTTATCTTGGAGAATGTCATGCAGAAAGCAATAAAATATATATCTTACTATGTGATACTTTACGTATAATATTACATAAACTTGGCTGTTAGGCAAGAAATGGGGAGGAAAAAATTTTATTTCGTCCTACAATACATTCTTGAACAATAAAATACTTTTACTTAAAAATTATGTGTTATAACATTTTTAAGTGTTGATAGCTGCATAAAAAAGAGTGCCCCATTCATCGAACAAATTTCAAACTTTAACTTTCATATGGGACAAGCTATTGTTTTTAAGTTTCTGAGTTGTATGGGAGCTTTTAAGATACCATAGTGACCAATTTGAAACTGAATAACATATTCCTAAAAAAATTTTTTAGATACCACGTTTTTAAAACGAAGCTAAAAAGTAAAAAATAATTTCTCCTAGAGTAAGGTTTTTAGTTCTCCTATAGCGGGGCGCATGCTATAGAGAATAGTAAGGAGTGTTATTAACAATTGTAGTACGTTAGTGAACAAATGATTGCATAACCCAGGTCTCTGACTCAAGTTTGCTAAGGAAACTGATTCAGGGTTAATACTCTCTATAGCATGCGCTTCATGTTTTTAGGAGAACTAAAAGCCCCACTCTAGGAGAAATTATTTTTTACTTTTTAGCTCGTTTTAAAAACTTGTTGTATTAAAAATTTTTTTAATTAAATAATTATTTTTTGATTTTTAGTCTTTATCAAAAACTTGAAAAATTCGAATTTTCAAAAACTCACTACTGTATTTCACCACAAAAGAGTTTATTCAAGAAACCTAAATAGTTCTATAAATATAAGAAACTAGTAGGTTACTCTTGTCCGCGACTTCGCCTCTGTTTTTTATCAATCTCCTTAACGCCTTATAGACGGGACAGTTTTTTTACACACAGAGCGCCGCTCTACATTTATACCAGGGATGGGAAATACATTTTTCGAAATTGTACCAAACCTAACTAAAAATTTTACTTTTTGGCATCAAATTGTACTTTTTTGTTTTTCTTCCATGAATAATGAAACTTATGGATAAATTTAACTATTTATTTGAAATTAAAAATAAAATTAACTAAAATAGACAAATAATAATAAACACACATATAGTATCGATACCATAGTATTGAAACTATTATGGGTATACCATATGTATGTCACTGTATACTAGCTATAAACCACCTCACGAAGCTAGTATCGCACCTCATTCATGGTTTACGAAACACACACATGGTTTTTCATGGTTTTGCCATAAAAAGATACCTTTTTTGACTTACCTTCTTTTGACTTAAATTTAATTCAAAGTAAATAACAAGAAAAACAGTCTTAATTTTTTTCTTTTCTTCTTAAAATAAGAATTTTGTTTAAATGTAAATAATTTTTTGAAGCAATTGTCAAACAAAACTATTTCGATATGTGTGTCACTACTTTAATACCACATAGTATAAAGTCGTTAATAATACTATAATATCAATACCATATGTGTGTCGTAAGTATTAAGTAAATATAGTACTGTTTTCAGCATTCAGTTTTTAAATTTAATCAAGAAAATGTGCGTCTTCCTCTTCTTCAACAGAAATATTTTCAAAATGCAAAGCAGTTTTAAATTGTACGCAATACAGCAACATTGCCAAGTGGCTTTTAACAAATCTTTTGTTTTAATTAAAGTAGAAACTGAGTCAACAAGCAGACAATTTCTGCACCTTGGTTTGATTAAATTTTGAATCGAAAATATTCTTTTAACATTTGCTGAAGAATGTGAAATTGATAAATTTCCACAAAAAACACACTGACAACTTTATGAAATTAAAAAAAGCAACGAAAGATCAAGTCAATATGATAAAAATCAAGTGAATGAAATTGTACTAAAAATGTTTTCGTGGTACTTATGGTAAAACTGTGCTGAAAAAGTACTATCGTACTGAAAAATCCAACCCTGATTTATATGTATCTCACTTTTCGCCTTGCTCGAGGCTCATCAGTTTTTTTTGTTGCGCTGTGCTAGCTAGGCACAGAGCTGCCAGGTCTTTGATACTCCTACTCGCCAAAAACTGCCAAAATTTTTTCTTAAAATATTTAAAAAAAATAAATTAAACCATAATATTTACATAACGTTATAAATTTATTTAGTTTATTTGTACATATTTACAGAACTCCAGCTTAAAGCTTTTTTTGATGTATTTAAATATATTGTATTCTTAGTAATATGTAAACATAAAAAATCGTATAAAAACTAAACCAAGATACACGACTAGAATGTATTTCATAAAATTTAAAAAAACGGTAAAAAAAAACAACAGAGCAATGGGTGAAAATCACGTATACAGCTCAATTCTGAATACTTTTTCCCGGGGATTTGGAAAAGGAAGATTTTATTTTTAAGATAGCAGATAAAGACATCACTTTTTTTAACTCATGAATATTGATTAGGTGATGAACAAATTCGCATTAAAAATTTCCAAAATGTTCTCAACCCGTTCTTGAACTTAATCTTAAATATGAAATCTCACTTTTCCGATTCTCCGAGAAGAATTATTCAGAATCGTGCTGATTGGGAATACCAAATCAAAAACATATTTCTGGTTTTTAACAAATTGTAAGCATATAATTATATACTTCCAGTTCTTCATTGACTTCAAGTTCATAATCTTCTAGTTTTGGGTACATAATTTTAGAGTTAAAACGTTTAAAAATCTCCTTTGTAGGCTCAAAACTTTCGCAGCATATATTAAAATTATTCAAATAAAAGCATAGCTTGCATTTTCCCAATCTTTTCTATATCTTCTTGTTTCTTTGTTCCTTCCTTCCTTCCTTCCTTATTTTTTGGCATTTTAGCGCTTAAACTGAACAAGTTTGAGCAATTTCAGCTGTAAAAAGTGATTTTATGATGTGGTAGCACTGTTGCTCGTCGAATTAATGTTAGAGATGGGAAACATTTTTGCTATGTTAAAAGTGTTGCATAACGCAAAAAAGCATTTGATCTTCTTTTTAGCGAATCTCGCCAAAATATCGCAAAAAAAAAAAAATGTTGAAACCGCCACTTTTTCGTCAACTCGCCAAATCAAAAATCTTCTCGCCAAAGTGGTTGCTCAAACCGCCAGTTTGGCGAGATATCGCCATATCTGGCAGCTCTGGCTGGGCACGAAGAGAAAGAGAAGAATAGAGAGCAATGGAGTTTATTGAAACTTTCGCAACACAAACGCGTCAAAAGACAACGAATAAGCAATGCATGGCAGCTGGGATGATTTCTTAAAAAACTTAAAAAAATTAAGGTATTAAAAATGCTTCCTCCAGTTAGGTAACTGTTTCTCCAATGACCTTGACGAGCTCTCAGATTTTTGGGTTTACTGAATCCTAGGTTTAGTAAACAGCTCAAATTGGTTTAAATAGAGATAGGTAAAATTAACCCTTGGTATCACAATGGGCCTTGGTATCACAATGAACCTAGCCTTAGGTATTAATTAAATATACTTATTAAAAAAATTTCGAAAGAAAAATACCCCCAAATAAATCTGTAGCAAAAATAAGATATTTTAAAATTTTTTTCATAAAAATCGGCCCAGTAATTTTGGAGTAAAATCATAACTATAAACTTTAACTTAAATTTTATATAATAGTGTAGATGAAAAAAAAAACCGGAAAAAATCCATTGACATTGTTGAGGCTCGAACTCACTACCTTGTGGTTAGAAATCAATTGCTTTGCTCTATGAGCTACAGAACTCACACTAAAACTTTTTCTAAATTCACTGCTGTTGTGAATTTTTAAAATTTAAAAAGGTCAATGAGCTCTTCAATATTTTTGTGTAATTTTTAAAATGTACGTATGTACATATGTATTAGGGCAGGTCGATTTATTTTTCGACAATTTCCCTATGATTTCCGTATTCTATGGGTTATTCCATGAAAATTTGCCAAAGGAACCATACCTCTATCGTTAAAATCGAGTCCCCTACTTTTTGTTGGTAGATTTTTTCCCAAATTGACGTTCGTATGAAATATTACCTACACGTTCACATCCATAACTCAAAAACTATCGATCGGGTTTAATCGCTAGTAGGCGCGTTGGAAAGGTGAGCTCATTTTGATCAATTTACAAAAAAAACATCTCCAACATTGGTCCAACGGTTCAAAAGTTACGGGCATTTTTGTCCAAATTTTGGAGCATTTTTCCATTTTTTTTCATGATTTTGTCCAAGAATATTACTTTCATGGCCATTTTTTTGGCTCAATTTTTTTGACTTACGAAACGAGTTGCAGGAAAGAATGTAGAAGGCGCTATGGCGACGACATTACAGAGCCGTACGAAAACACCAAGACTTGAAAGCAAACAAGACTTTCAGAAAAAATAATGTTTTTTTCACATTTTGTCTTTTACTACACTCAAATTGAATATTTTTTTTTGATAATAGGTTGATAGATACTTTATTATCTCTTAATTTAAATTTTTGTAGGAAAAAAATAAAAAGGGGGAAAAAAAATCAAAAAGTTGGTTTTATGTGTTATTTTGTTTTAGCAATATCGCATGAATTAAACAACCGAATTCGATAAATTTGGGCTTAAACTCTTCGTTTTGAATTGTAAATTGAATTAAATAATGGATTGAGCCAAAAAAATGGCCATGAAAGTAATATTCTTGGACAAAATCATGAAAAAATGGAAAAATGGTCCAAAATTTGGACAAAAATGCCCGTAACTTTTGAACTTTTCACCAAAAAAAAGTAGGGGACTCGATTTTAACGATTGAGGTATGGTTCCTTCGGCAAATTTTCATGGAATAACCCATAGAATACGGAAATCATAGGGAAATTGGTGAATTTTTTCACTCCCTACAAATCGACCCGCCCTAATATGTATGTATGCATCAAATAATTTTGCATTTTAGCCAAAAAAATAATCGTATAGATAAGAAAATAAGTGATTATCAGTGTCCGACCGAAACCGGAATTTTGGCCAAAACCGAATATTCGGCCATTTTGTAATATTCGGCCGAAACCGAAATCGAAACTGGTTATTAATATGAAAATTAAAGTTCTTACATTTACTTTTTTTTTATTAAAAGTAAACAAAAGTACTTTCATACACATAAGAACAAAAAATTTAATATTAAAAAAAGTATTATTTTAATATTAAAGTTTTTAATAAATAATTGAAGTTTAATATAATAATAAATGAGTTTATTTTTTATTTTATTTTTTTAAACAAAAGTATTGCATACTTTATATCTTCCGTACACACTCAAAATAGTATGCACCTAAAATGTACATTTTTATAAAACTACAAAAAAAAACTATTTTGGTAGTAAGTTTACAATAATCGAAACTCTATTCGTATAGAAAAAATTCCATTAAATCGAAAATTCAGGTTGTATTAAAAATTGCACTGAAATTGACCAAAATGGGCTTACCTACGTAATATTATCAAGAAATTAGTGTAGATAATTTTTAATAAATATAAACATCTACATTAATAAAACTCGCATTTTCTGTTTGTTTGTTTGACCGGAATGCAAATCTAAACAGCTGGTCGGATTTCGGTCATATATTACCGGTACATATATTATGTTTATTGTATTTTAGATTGTTATATACTTAGTTTTTACCATGCCTTTTTTCGACCTTTTCACCTAACGCAAATTTGCAAATAATTTATGGAAAAAAAATTCAAAATTTCCCCTTCCAATCAAAAGTGTTCGCTAAAATTCCATTTCTTTTTCATTGACTTTCTTTACTATTATATAAAATCGAAGTGCACATTTAATGTTACCACTTTACACCAAAAGTACTGGTCCGATTTTTATGAAAAAATGATTTAAAATATCATATTTGTGCTACAATTTTATATAAGGGTATTTTTTTCGAAATTTTGATAACAAGAGGATATATAATTAAAGTATTAAGTTTTTTAAGATATCATCCTTGCTGCCACGTATTGTTTAGTCTTTTTTCTTTTCACGCGTTTGTGTTGCAAGACTGTCAATAAACTCCATGTGGATCTGTTCTCTTTTCTTTTTATGCTTAGACACAGCGCAACAAAAAGAAACAGATGAGCCTCGAGCAAGGCAAAAAGAGAGATACATAGCGGCGTTATAAAACAAAACAAAACAAAAGAAAAGAAGAAATTTTTGTGACATATATTGTCTTAAAGATATTGATAAAAAAGACCATGTCGTGCACCCCGTTTTATTTATTCGTTTGTGCAAAGTTATTCTTTTCACTATGTCTAGTTGTAATTCATTCTTTAATCATAGCACTTCTGTTCAGTTTCATGTGAAATTCCGCTCAGATCTTCATGAAAAAATGGCATCTGTGAAACAAGCGTGGAAGTTTTCACAACATGTTCATCAAAGCATTACTCTGTTTCGCTGCGTGAAATTAATCGCAACATGTTTCTGAGCAACATATTTTTACGACCATTGCAATATGATGAGAGAGATCATATGAAATTTCCCAACTCACTCTCTGAGTCTCTCTGAGAAACGTTGCCATAGGAACTCCAAGCAACAATTTTTAAGTCAGAAATTTCACGCAACAAATAAATGAATGTTGTCAGCGAAATTTCACGCAAGCAAACATAGTACTATGCTTTAGAAAATAGTTGGAGAATTTGGTTTTTGCTTTTATATCATAAGTTGTTTTTATCGAAAAAATTAATGCGAATTCGGTCTGCCAGAAGAGTGTTTTTTATCTTAGCTTAGTCACAAATCAATGGCTTTTTTCTTAAGCATAGTACTCTGTGCAGTTTCATGTGAAATTCCACTCAAGTCTCTATACAAAATATGACAGCTGCGAAACAAGCGTGGAAATTTTCATAACATTTTCGTCAAAGCAGTACTCTGTTCCACAGCGTGAAATTATCGCAACATGTTTCTGAGCAGCATTTTTTCACGACAATTTAATTGTTACTGCCTATTTATTTAAAAGTGAAAAGAGAGAGATCATATGAAATCTGATCTTATAGATCTGAATCTCTCTGAGAAATATTGCCATAGAAATTTCTTGCAACAAACTTTAAGTCAGAATTTCACGCAACAAATAAATAGATGTTGCCAGCGAAATTTCACGCAAACGAACGGAGTACTAGGCTTTATGCAGAGGCCCATCTGCATGGAACAAATATTAGAAAGTTTAGATTAGAAATATGTTTTTATTTAAATACATATATTTTTCTCATTTAATATTTAAAATTTACACATTCCATCAAACCTCCACTATTTTTAAAAAAAAATTAAAATAAAATTACAAAAAAAAAAAGATGTATTAAAAATAAAGCCAGAAGCAGCGTGTCTATCAGCTTGCTCAGAATAAAATCAATTTTGAATTTTTATATAAAATTTCGGTGTATGTCTCTTGATGGAACTTATTTCTTATAACAACTATTGCAACTGCTTTGTCGTTTCATAATTTCTTGTGCAAATTTATTACCTTTCTTTATTTTTTTTTACAGGACACCTTGTCAGGTTTTGAAGAAAAATAAATAAAAGAGAACGTAGAATGTTCTGCCAGTTTTAAATAAAAAAAAAGTAATGTATAGAATGCTTTCTGCAATATATCAAACTAAGAATATATTTGTGTATATGAGAAATTACTTTCATTTATTTAACTTGGTTCACTAAAAAATTGCATATTCTCACAGCGTCAATACGCTTTCAGTTAACAATAATGGTTATGGTAATAATATTTTTTTAAATCAAAATTTTAGAAAGACTTTTGAAAATTCAACTATTAAAACTCTTCAGTTTTTTTTAAAGAATTTTCATTGAAAATAAATGTTTTTTACATATTTTAAAGAGCAGACTTTAAATCTGCACAAAATTTGCTTTGCAACTTTGCATATCTAGCTACCGTTTCCTGCAATGCTAGAAAATTTAAAATTTCTATCAATAGCACGCCTATTTTTGTCTCTAAATACACTAAGCGGCGATCAACATAAGCTATGTAATTTAATTAGCGATGCATGTGATTACCAGCCAGAAGTCAGAACCTTCGGAATCAGTGCAAATTAACTATATTTTCTGATCTTGATTCTAAGCTAGTGACTAGCTGGCAGCAGTTTTGTTAATTTATTTATTTACTCTGTTGGCTGAACGTAGCATGAATTTAAATTCGAGTAGCTAACAAAACATTTGTTGAGCTGCGAAACCTACGCAGTTGCAGGCTCTTTTTTTTGCCAAAGTAGTGCCTAGCTTTGGACACTTGGAGACTCGGTTGTCTACTCAGTAGCTCTTGGCATGCAATTTCACTTGAAAGCGAATTAATTAATTAAACTGCTGTTAAGATTGTCTGCTCATCTGTCCTGTGCTGTCTTGTCGTATTCTTGCTGTTTGATAAGCTTTAGCCACAGTCTTTAACGCTGTCTGTCTAGCTATTTATTCATTTATTTATTTATTTAAACGAGTGACACAAAGTGTTTGTTTAATTTATATGTGGACCTCACACATGCACGCAATACACTGTAAAGAGCCATGAAACAGCATGAAGTTCGATCATATTGTTGCTGTTAATTATATGCAGTGTTGATAGGCGTTAAAAGATGCATGCAGTTTATGCATGTTCGTTAAATGGTGGCATTTGTTACAGAATGATTCTACAGATTAGGAAGGTGTGAAGGGGATATGAGAGGATGGTCTTGGGAGTAGTCACAAACGTATACAGCAGCTTATGCATAAAAAGCTTTGCATGCCAAATTTTTGTAGCAGCATTTTAGAATTTAAGCTAAAGTTGCATGGAGAAAAGCTTGCAGGGAAGTTTGTTGCTTAAGTCTTTTGTTTATGTGCTTACTCATTAAAATCTCTGCATGTTTAAGCTAAAGCTTAAATTGGGCTAACAATTCGTGAAAAAACTATTTTATTATTCGAGATAATCTCCATTTAAAGCCATGCACTTATTAATATTACTCTCCTAACATTTCGATGCCTTTCTTGTAGTGGTTAGCGTCAAGTCCCTCAAACTAGGAAATTCTTTTCGACTCCAATTTGACCTCTTAAGTTGAGTAAAATCTCAAGCCAGCGAGCTATGTTTTCAATCTGGGAAAAAGGATATTTACTGGGGGTAAGGTTTGGAGAATATGATGGATGGAAAACCAATTCGTACCGCAATTCTTTAAATTCATCGGTCGTATTGCGAGCATTGTCTTGGTAAAAAACACTTTTTTCCTTATTATTTGCAGATATTTTGCCGTGACTTCAACGTCCCATCAATGCCGTAATGCACAGCAATTTTGTTTTATTATTAAAAAAAGGAAGAATATGGGCATTTCTGCTAAAAAGGTCTACCGCGACTGAAAAATTGAATGTTACTTAAAATTCTTCTAAACCTCGATAAAAGAGAAAAAATGTTGAAATGTTTATTGTGAGAGTAAAGAGAGCTGATCTCAATTTGAGTTTAAAAAAATGGCAGCAAACATGATGAAATGGCAACAAAAGTTAAAAATGGTGACAAAAGTGGAAAAAATTTAACGAAAGTTGAAATTTTGTAAGTATAATAAATACTCGTAGGGTGTTTTTTATAGAGTGATACAAGTTTAAATCATAATAAAACCTAGTAATATATTTTAAATATCAATGATGACTTTGGCCATGTGGCCGCCACGGCTGGCGTGTACAAGGCGCAATCTGGAACACAAATTTTCACAAACTTTTTGCAGCATTTGCGGCCGTATCTCGCCGATAACTCTTCGAATGTTGATTTCCAGGTGTTCAATTGCTTGTGGCTTATCGACGTAGACAAGTGACTTTACATCACCCCAAAGAAAATAATCCAATGGGGTTAAATCACACGATCTTGGGGGCCAACTAATTGGGCCATTTCGTGAAATTATTTTTTCGTCAAAAGTTTCCTTGAGTAAATCAATTGTAGCGCTCGCTGTGTGGCATGTGGCTCCGGCCTGTTGGAACCACATATCAGCAAGATTAATGCCAGCCAATTGAGGTACGAAAAAACTTAGAATCATGTTCCTATACCGTACACCATTGATAGTTACATTCTGACCATCATCGTTTTTGAAGACATATGGGTCAATGACTCCGCCAGCCCATAAGCGCACCGAAAAGTAAATTTCTTCGGATGTAATGGTGTTTCGGCAAAAGCTTGTGGATTCTCCGCACTCCAAATACGACAATTCTGTTTATTTACGTACCCATTCAACCAAAAATGGACTTCATCGAAAAATAAAATTTTCCATGGAAATTCAAAATCAATATCAATTTGTGCTTCAGCCCATTCGCCGAATTGGCGGCGCATACGATAGTCGTTTAGCTTTAATTCCTGCACAAGTTGAATCTTGAAAGGTTTTAAGCCAAGATATTTTCGTAAAATCTTCCATAAAGTGGAAGGACACAATCCCAGTTGCTGAGAACGGCGACGAATTGATTGATTAGGATCATCTTCAATGCTTTCCTGTACAGCGGCTACAGATTCTTCAGTGCGCACTGTTTGGCATCTCACGGGATGCACACTAGGAATTTACACGGACACATTTTCGTGCCATTATTTTTTACAACTTTCGACATGAAGTATCTCAACAAAAGTGTGTCGATGAACTCAATTCGACTTTTGGCACACAGAATTCAAACGGGGGGCGTTCTTCACCCACTGATTTCGTGAAGGGCGTCCATAATCTGTTGTTGTGCCATAACACATTGATGCTGCGCGCAAACGGATATTGCTTGATCGTCATGTGGCATACCGTGAGATTAAGGTATCCCTGAGCATAACTTCTAACATATATACCATTTTGCATAAACACATAGTTGTGAAAAAGATTTGTTCACGTTGGATTCAGCATAATTTGACAAAAGGCTAGTGTCAATTGTTGCAAAAAAAAAAAATCTCAAGAAATAGAATCGCGGTACTTTAAGAGATGTTTATAAGATCATGACTGATGATGCATCATACATGTACATCTAAGCGTATAAGCCTGATAGTAAACAGTAGTCAACTGTATGGTTCTTTCAAAATGAACCAAATCCAACGAAGTTTTGTCGAGCTCGAAGCACTGCGAAGCAAATGGACACCTGTTTCTTCCAAAGAACTAGTTATGTGGTACCAGTTGAGACAAGTAAAACAGTCAATTTTGGAGCACTCAAAACATCGAATTAAAGGGTCATCCGCCGTTGTCACTTTTGGGGCTTTTTGACGCTTTTTGAAGCCAAGTCTTTTAAAAAGTATGTTTTGGAGGTGTCTCAAGCGGAGTGGGAGAGATGCTATGACAAATGGTTCGAATGCATGCAAAAATGTGCAAACCATAAAGGAGAAAATTTTGAAAAACTAAAAAGCTATTTTCAATAAAATAAATTCCTTTCGTTTGCCAAAATATATGTAGCAACTCTCGCAACTTGAGAACACTTTGATATAATCAGTGTTATTAATGCATTTCTTGCCAACAATCCAACCAATTAATGCACGAATCTTTTTGCATTATTGTACAGGGATCTTTTAAAAGTGGCATCAACATGCTGCTTCAGCACGATGGCTTTGCTTTTCCGAATGTGCTTGGCGGAATGCTTGTACTGTACTAAGTCACACTTGTGTGCTTAGCTTACGAAATTCTACTTTGTTATTGTTTTCTGCAACTTTAAGAAACTAAAGTTACTAAAGTTATCCACTAAAAAAAGTTGACTCCAGCCAATTTTGATTGAATTTGTATGATCATTACTGTTTGTTTTTATTTGAAGAAGTGCTCCAAAATGTCTTTCATCAATAATTACAACAATAACTAGAAATATAATCAATGTATACCTTTGCAACCATGTATCCATTTTCTTGTCTTAATTTATGTTTAAATTGATTTTAGCTAAGACTGTACGCTAATTACGAAGTTTTACGTTTGCACGTATTTCAAATTCTTTTAATAGAGACGGGGATATGTTTTCAAAAAGTACAGTGTTCTGTTAACATCAAAGGTATGTTCTTACCAATAAGAGAAAGGTGCTGCCACAATTGGGAAATTCTTCAAAAATTCCTCAAAATAAAATTACTCAAAAATTACTCACAGCCACCTTAAATTCCTCGCGTTTTGAGGAATTGCTCACAAAGTGGCAACAGTGGATATAATACCATGAAATTTTGGCAATAGTCTAGTAAGGTTTGATATTTCATGGGAAGCATGTGGATTTTTAGTTTGTGGAGTCATCTTTGTGCAGTGCCGTAGTCTTTTTAGCCCATATAGTAAATAAAAAATTTTGCATGTAGTTTGCTTCTTAAGTCTTTTGTTTCGGGCAGTTTCTTCACACCCAACATTTGTCTTTGCATCAAGACAGCTTGTGATTGCATAATCTTATATGAATAAATTGTAGAATGCTAAAAAAAATTGAAATTTTATCAAACACCTGTTGTGTGAAGAAATCGTTTCCGTTAAGCGAAATGCTTTGTTAACACATTTGAAGCGCGCCTGTATCAGGAAAATCGGCGTTGACCTCGTCGCAGCTGACTTTCGTTCGCTTCACTAGACCACGTTTTTATCTCAGTTTTAGATACCTACAACAAAGTTCACAAAAGGCGCATCTTCAGCTCAGCTTTAGACAAAACAAACTATTTTTTTTTCTTTTAATAAAATGTAAAGTGTTGCAAATCTGAAAAAAAATAAAACTGGGTAAGTCAGTCAATTCGTTTTGTTGTCGTTTTTGACTCAGTGACATTTTGCAAAATGAAACCAAAAACGTGCACTATGCTCTGAATCTTGCACTGTGCAGCTATTTGTTTTTGGCAATCAGTTTATTTAACAGCCAGTGGCTCAAAAAATTAGCTTTATGTTTCAGCTAAAAAAGGGCACAGCAAGCGCTTCTTTATTTTCGGCAGAATTTACGTTAATGTTTTTCCAGGCAAGACTGCCGAAAAATATTGCAAAAAGTTATAAAAAAGAAGCTAGTACAAGAACAAAATTTTTTTAACTAAAAATTAAACAGAAGTTGCACAACTTTTTTGTGTAACTTTGTGTTTTTTTAACAGATATGGTTTTATGTTATGAAAAACTATTTTCAATTTTCTTTTCTAACATTATCTTTAGTCTGGTCATTTGTCTATGCAAGCATAATTAAGCGCTATTTGTATTTAAAAAGTCTGCTGCTTAGTGTGAGTGCTTGCAATTAGCTTGGAAATAAAGTCAAAGCAATTTGCATTACCTTCCAATTAAATGCAACAACAATAACTTTTGCTCTTCAACAAAGCATAGTCAGAATCTAACAATTTTTATTCTAAAAAGGAGCATAAAAATATTTCGTGGCATTTAACAAACGCTGTCGCAATAGATGTTGTAATAATAAAAGTTTTCATTAAGCTATAAAACGCTTCTAATAATATCAATATATATTTGTTAACTTCTATATTTACATATGGTCAGGTGCACGATTTAATTAAAACGTTGTGCTGTTGAGTGCATGCATCTATAATCCATGTAGAAATAATTAAATATAAAACTTTTACATTTAACGTACGATATATAACTGTATTTATTTGATTAATTCTTAGCAAAGCTTGTTCTACCATAAAACTGTCATGCATAATCAAGTTATGGGCAGAAATATTTGCAATTTACTGAAAGTAAAACAAAAGACTTAAGCAACAAACTTCAACAATGCACTGTGAATCGATATTATAAAAAATTAAAGAAAACTGAAAGAAAACTAGACTTGCTCGAGAACAATTCGCACAAGAACCTAGCGTAGATATTGAATGAAGCATTAGAGCAGACCAAAAAAATTCAGTATGTAAAATTAAATGCAAAACCATAGACAAAAATGGATCAGCAAAGCCTTCCATGTCCCCAATTTCGCACAAAAAACTAAAAGTAGATATTTTTAATGTGATTGAAGCAAACTTATTGCAGGCACTATTCTGTAAAACCTTTATAATTTTTATTCTGATAATTATTCTTCATTCAATAAGCCACGAAAACAAACCGCAAAGTTTTCCCATGAGTACAGGTGCTCTAAAAATTAATTCAAAGTTAGAATCTTCTGTGATCATCTTACTTTTATTCTTAGTTGTGCTTGTTTTGAAAGTTTGATGACGTCACTTCGTATAGAGGATTTGCCAACTGTGCCAAAACTCAAATGCAGAACACATTTAAGTTATTGAAGATTATGTGCTAAATGTCCTGTGAATACACACATTTTTGTGGAATTTATAAAAGTTAAGCTACTTTGATGATGTCACTGGAGATGATGTCACTGGCCATGGGAGATTTGCCGAGTTTTTATACGATTTTGACAAATTTCAAACTCAAAGTGATTTTTAATATTCTTAGCATATGTGCATAGTTTTAGTTCATTGAATAAATTTTTGTGGAATTTTTAGATACTAAACCATATAGTTAGTTGTATTGGAGGTAGTCGTGGTTCTTATACTATGTTGACAAATTTTAAATATATGTTGAATATTTGAGACCAAGCATATGCGCAAAATTTGAAGTCATTACATTAGTTTTTGTGGCATTATAAGAGATTTCACTATTTTGTTAAAATTATTTCGTATAGTGATTAGTTTGTAGGCGTAGTTGTGATCCGATTTTAAAACATAATATTGTGCATTTTTGCGACAAAAGCTTATGTGCAAAATGTGCAAAAGCCATTACAGTAATTTTGATTACATTTTCAGAGATTTTACTGATTTGATAAAGTAACTTTGTATGGGAGGTAGGCGTGGTTTTCATGTGATTTTGCTTTTCCTCGAAATTGATCTTCGTTTTCTGAATATAAGCTCATAAACCCAATTTCAATACGACAGCTTTAAAATTGCGGCTGTAATCGTGTCGACAGACAGACGGACATGACTAAATCGATTCAGTAGGTGATGCTCATCAAAAATATGCATATATACCTACCACGCCTTCTTATCAGCATTAAAAACATAGTGACAAAGTTGATACACCCCTTACGAAGTGCGCGTTGGGGTATAAATATTATTGAATATAAGCAAATCGTGGAAACGCACGCAGTAACTTTCTCAGAATGCATGTCCCGAAAAAAGTTTAAAAATCTTACTTGAAAGTAGACTTTAAATACCATATAAAAAACAACATACTTATAAAAACAAAAAGCCGTTACTTGAGAATAAGTATTTTTTTTTTTCTACACTCAAACCACTGTGCGACGACGAGGCATGCTTAATTTAATAATCAGAAGTTGCTGTTTTTTTTTGTTAATTTAAAGTGCACTTAAATATTGTTATAAATTACAGAATGCTCTTACAGAATGCTAACTTAATTAAGCAAAAACAATATAATGGTTAACGTTCTTTTAAGCACAGCTTTTGACTTTAAAAAAGGCAACTTTAAAGCAACAGACTCAGACGCAAAAACTTTTTTAACACCTACTCAATTTGTGCCTGAATAGCTTTGGTATGCAATCAGAATAAAGTTGTTGGGAATATTTGTATCTTTTTTTTACTCTTTCGCTGAAATGCAAATTTCGTTAAGATTTTCTTAAATGTCTCAAGTAGTCAATTTAAAATAAGAGTCTGGTCATTGCATGGAACTTTTTGAGTGTGGCTCATCGCCAGCCTCAAGGTGCAGGAAATCACTCATTTATGTTTTAGCTATGCTGTTGAACTGTGAAATATAACTCAAGGATAACTAAACAAAAGTCGAGTAAAAAATTAAACACACTTAAATGTAGCTAATGTAAAATAATTGTCAAAAAAAAAACAACAAAAAACCCAAACCTCTTGAAAACCAAAAATTCACTTGACTGTTTGTCTGGCTGTCGAAAATTATCAGTGTAGCTGTGACTAGCTGTGATAGGAAAATAATTATTGCTGCTGCTGTTAAAAAAAGGTGTGCATTTATAGACAAAGCTAAAGTTTTATGAACTCAAATAGAATTTGACATTCTTTCAAGCTACAATTATACATTATTTAAGCCCACAAGAGCTGTGCTAGTGAACTAAAGAATTCTTTCAGCTGCCAATAAAAGGTTAAGTTGCAACACCACATTAGTTTTAAAGAGCTGAAAAGTTCTCCAAAAAGTGGCATAAAATAGCTTTTATACAAACGTTACTGTTTTTTTTCATTTAATTTAAATTTTTTTTTCAATTGGCTATTTTTAAAGCATTTTTCTAAGGGCATTAAATTTTGTAAGTATCTACAATTATTGCTTATTATACTTTATCGTAATAGTTTTTTTACAGTGTTTTTTTGTCTTTTTTTTGTCAAAACTATTTGTTTATTTAAGATTTTATTGTAATTGTTTTGATTTTTTTTTATTATTGTTAAAGACTCTGACAGTGCGTCTTTTCAATGCCTCTAAAAGCATCACACATTTAAGATATTTTTGTTTTTCAATTCTGGGTCAAGGATAGACTGCGTGCATTTTTTTCTGTTGTTGCTTTTGCTGTTTTTTTCGGTGTTGAATCGAAGCCATCATCATGTTATGAAAGATATGCTAATGAACCAAACATTATCATCATCACCATAAAAATTAAAAGCTGTGAATTAAAAGCTACAATCTTGGATTTTGCAATAGCATTTAATAAATTTTTTTTATCCGATTAAAGATCAAAAGTTTTAGGTGCTTCTTTTTACTTACAAAATTAAACCGTTTTAATTACTTTTAACGCTAAGCATGCAGTGATTAGCTGCTTCAAATCAATTCACTAAAATGTATACAAATTAGCTTAAAAAATGCCAGATAATCATTATGCGCATACAATCAAACAAAAGACCTAAGCAAAGAACCTGCTGTAAGCTCTGATATGCTTAGCGCTTTGTTATGTAAATTTATTTATTTAAAATTAAATTTTTTTCCAGTTAAGTTTTATTATTTTTATGCAATTTATGGGCTATGTTATTTTCAACGCATACAAACACACCTCTTAAGATAACATAGAAGAAAAAGAAGAACAACAACCAAATCAATAGATTATTGTATTTATACATGCTTTTCCACCGCCTACAGATTTAATATTTAACACATTCAAGCGTGTGATCTTCACATTAATTTTTGCTCCAATAAAGATATTCATTCGAGCTGGAAGAAAAGATTATTTGTAAGTTATTTGATATCACATAGTAACATTAAGGCAACAAACTAGTTTGCTTAGATTAACGTTAGTAAATTTAACTAAATAAAAAAAGATTTTTTTCTACCAAAAATTCCAAAGATTAAAATCTACTGAAAGATCCGTCTTCATTTAAAACTTGTTAACCATAATATTGTGTGTAAAATATACAAAAACACGTATAAGGAAAAAAGTTTAATGTGTCATTAGTCGCCGAGGTCATAAAAGAACGTTATAAAATTTGTAAATAATTCAATTTATAAGAGTAAGAATTATAAAATTAAACTAGTTCATTTCTCGAACATTTTTATTTGAAGCATATTCGTTAAGCTAAACTTAAGCTAAGACTGAACCAACAACGATTATTCATAAAAATTGCTTAACGCAACCTGTTCATTGGTTCATTGTACGAGTTCATTCAATCTATGAACGGTTGATAAAAATTTAAAAGACTTATTATTACAACGAAGTAAGTTTAAGCGCTTATAAACTGGGTTTTTTTTTAATTAAGGAACTTTCAATTAAGTTTATGATTATGTGCTTTAAGCCAATTGTAATGAATGATCAGTTTTGATTCAATTTTAGCAGAGATAATCTTAATTTATGAGCTGTACTCACCGCATGCCATCGAAACCATCATCGGAGCCATTTATTGTCAGTACTGGTGCTCGTGCATATGCCTTGGCCACGCGTCTATTACGCTCGAAGACAATGACTTTTGCCCAAATTTCATCATCGATTTGGGTCCATTTGTCTAGGACCTCTTGTATGTGTTCCTGCAAAAGAAAAAAAATTAGAAATGCTGTTTAGAAATATCAATGTAAAAAACTTCTTAAAAACCATGCGTACGCTTAAAAAAATTAACTTGTTGAATATATGCTCATTATGGCATAATTGACAAAAATGGCAAAAAGACATGACAAAATGGCGAAAAAAAACTAATGAAGTCGTATGTATGGCAAAGGATTTTATAACTGCATACTTGGATTTTCGAGTTTACCCTCAAAATCTGGATTTGGGATAAAAAACCGTTTTTTGTTAGGTCAGTACGTATATCTCTTAAAAACTGCCTAAATTTCCAAAAAAAAAAAAAAATTATGTATTATAACTAAATGAAGAAAAGGCCTTTATAATGATGTATCATTTTAATATTAACACAAGCGCATATAAGAATTTCCATCAACTTACTCATGTTTTTTTTATTTGAAGTCAATTTGTGGACAATTCTTGTATGACAATATCCTTGTATAGCAAAGACTTTGATTAGTTTAAATTCAACATGTTTGATTTATTTTATATTGGTTAAAAAAAATCGAGCTATGGAGCTATAATCATTCGCACTTCAGTAAAAATAGCCCAGAATAATATTATTCTTGTTGCTTCTGCAGAGCGGAATAATTTTTTGAAAATAAATAAACAAAATATATTTGTTTTATTCATTTTTTTGAGAAGAAGAAGAATGTTTAAAATTGAATACTTAATGAATTTTCAATCGATTATATTATAAAGGTTTTAATTATAAAAGTATTAGGCTTTTTAAGTTTTTTTACGAATTAATCGGCATTGTTATAAAACATTTGCACTTGTCCAAAAATTTATTATAAAATGAGCAAAACATAAAAGAATTAATTCTTTCGATCATTACACCTGTATCGTTAACGTTTAAAAATTAATATTTTAGTGAAATATGAAGTTTATCAGAAATATGCTTTTTTACCTTAAATCTTGATTCTGAAGGTGAATTCGAAAATTTAAGTATGCAGCAATATTCTTTGCGATACTTACGACGTTCACTAGTTCTCGCTGAAGGTTTATGTTCAACTATGTTCATTAAAACGTGAAATTCTTTTGTTTATACCCAAGTAACAATATAATCGTCCGAACAGTACAGTGCCAAACCCAGGGCGCACGGCTAAACAAAGCTCGAACATGGTCTTGGCTCGAACAGCGGCCGAACACGGGTCAAACAATTGGCATTTTGAAACGATTAACAAAAACATATCCACACAAAAAAACTTAAGCAGTACTCAATGGGGCGAAAGCATGTTCAACAACAAAAGCCATTATACACAGAAATTTTGCATGCGCTAACAACAACAAAAATTCTTGACTCTACTCTCTAACAAAAATACACGGGAACAGATTTCCCACATTTAATATAGTTTTTTTTTCAGAGAGCCAAATTAAAACTATTTCACGCTAGAAATGCGTAAGAACTTTACCCTACACATATTGCTCTCGCATTCTCTTTAAAAAGCTCTATAAGTATAAGTATGAGTATGTACAAGTATGTATAAGTAAGTATAAGTAAGTAAGTATAAGTATAAGTATAAGTATAAGTATAAGTATAAGTATAAGTATAAGTATAAGTATAAGTATAAGTATAAGTATAAGTATAGTAAGTATAAGTATAAGTATAAGTATAAGTATAAGTATAAGTATAAGTATAAGTATAAGTATAAGTATAAGTATAAGTATAAGTATAAGTATAAGTATAAGTATAAGTATAAGTATAAGTATAAGTATAAGTAAGTATAAGTATAAGTATAAGTATAAGTATAAGTATAAGTATAAGTATAAGTATAAGTATAAGTATAAGTATAAGTATAAGTATAAGTATAAGTATAAGTATAAGTATAAGTATAAGTATAAGTATAAGTATAAGTATAAGTATAAGTATAAGTATAAGTATAAGTATAAGTATAAGTATAAGTATAAGTATAAGTATAAGTATAAGTATAAGTATAAGTATAAGTATAAGTATAAGTATAAGTATAAGTATAAGTATAAGTATAAGTATAAGTATAAGTATAAGTATAAAGTATAAGTATAAGTATAAGTATAAGTATAAGTATAAGTATAAGTATAAGTATAAGTATAAGTATAAGTATAAGTATAAGTATAAGTATAAGTATAAGTATAAGTATAAGTATAAGTATAAGTATAAGTATAAGTATAAGTATAAGTATAAGTATAAGTATAAGTATAAGTATAAGTATAAGTATAAGTATAAGTATAAGTATAAGTATAAGTATAAGTATAAGTATAAGTATAAGTATAAGTATAAGTATAAGTATAAGTATAAGTATAAGTATAAGTATAAGTATAAGTATAAGTATAAGTATAAGTATAAGTATAAGTATAAGTATAAGTATAAGTATAAGTATAAGTATAAGTATAAGTATAAGTATAAGTATAAGTATAAGTATAAGTATAAGTATAAGTATAAGTATAAGTATAAGTATAAGTATAAGTATAAGTATAAGTATAAGTATAAGTATAAGTATAAGTATAAGTATAAGTATAAGTATAAGTATAAGTATAAGTATAAGTATAAGTATAAGTATAAGTATAAGTATAAGTATAAGTATAAGTATAAGTATAAGTATAAGTATAAGTATAAGTATAAGTATAAGTATAAGTATAAGTATAAGTATAAGTATAAGTATAAGTATAAGTATAAGTATAAGTATAAGTATAAGTATAAGTATAAGTATAAGTATAAGTATAAGTATAAGTATAAGTATAAGTATAAGTATAAGTATAAGTATAAGTATAAGTATAAGTATAAGTATAAGTATAAGTATAAGTATAAGTATAAGTATAAGTATAAGTATAAGTATAAGTATAAGTATAAGTATAAGTATAAGTATAAGTATAAGTATAAGTATAAGTATAAGTATAAGTATAAGTATAAGTATAAGTATAAGTATAAGTATAAGTATAAGTATAAGTATAAGTATAAGTATAAGTATAAGTATAAGTATAAGTATAAGTATAAGTATAAGTATAAGTATAAGTATAAGTATAAGTATAAGTATAAGTATAAGTATAAGTATAAGTATAAGTATAAGTATAAGTATAAGTATAAGTATAAGTATAAGTATAAGTATAAGTATAAGTATAAGTATAAGTATAAGTATAGTATAAGTATAAGTATAAGTATAAGTATAAGTATAAGTATAAGTATAAGTATAAGTATAAGTATAAGTATAAGTATAAGTATAAGTATAAGTATAAGTATAAGTATAAGTATAAGTATAAGTATAAGTATAAGTATAAGTATAAGTATAAGTATAAGTATAAGTATAATGTATAAGTATAAGTATAAGTATAAGTATAAGTAAAGTATAAGTATAAGTATAAGTATAAGTATAAGTATAAGTATAAGTATAAGTATAAGTATAAGTATAAGTATAAGTATAAGTATAAGTATAAGTATAAGTATAAGTATAAGTATAAGTATAAGTATAAGTATAAGTATAAGTATAAGTATAAGTATAAGTATAAGTATAAGTATAAGTATAAGTATAAGTATAAGTATAAGTATAAGTATAAGTATAAGTATAAGTATAAGTATAAGTATAAGTATAAGTATAAGTATAAGTATAAGTATAAGTATAAGTATAAGTATAAGTATAAGTATAAGTATAAGTATAAGTATAAGTATAAGTATAAGTATAAGTATAAGTATAAGTATAAGTATAAGTATAAGTATAAGTATAAGTATAAGTATAAGTATAAGTATAAGTATAAGTATAAGTATAAGTATAAGTATAAGTATAAGTATAAGTATAAGTATAAGTATAAGTATAAGTATAAGTATAAGTATAAGTATAAGTATAAGTATAAGTATAAGTATAAGTATAAGTATAAGTATAAGTATAAGTATAAGTATAAGTATAAGTATAAGTATAAGTATAAGTATAAGTATAAGTATAAGTATAAGTATAAGTATAAGTATAAGTATAAGTATAAGTATAAGTATAAGTATAAGTATAAGTATAAGTATAAGTATAAGTATAAGTATAAGTATAAGTATAAGTATAAGTATAAGTATAAGTATAAGTATAAGTATAAGTATAAGTATAAGTATAAGTATAAGTATAAGTATAAGTATAAGTATAAGTATAAGTATAAGTATAAGTATAAGTATAAGTATAAGTATAAGTATAAAGTATAAGTATAAGTATAAGTATAAGTATAAGTATAAGTAATATAAGTATAAGTATAAGTATAAGTATAAGTATAAGTATAAGTATAAGTATAAGTATAAGTATAAGTATAAGTATAAGTATAAGTATAAGTATAAGTATAAGTATAAGTATAAGTATAAGTATAAGTATAAGTATAAGTATAAGTATAAGTATAAGTATAAGTATAAGTATAAGTATAAGTATAAGTATAAGTATAAGTATAAGTATAAGTATAAGTATAAGTATAAGTATAAGTATAAGTATAAGTATAAGTATAAGTATAAGTATAAGTATAAGTATAAGTATAAGTATAAGTATAAGTATAAGTATAAGTATAAGTATAAGTATAAGTATAAGTATAAGTATAAGTATAAGTATAAGTATAAGTATAAGTATAAGTATAAGTATAAGTATAAGTATAAGTATAAGTATAAGTATAAGTATAAGTATAAGTATAAGTATAAGTATAAGTATAAGTATAAGTATAAGTATAAGTATAAGTATAAGTATAAGTATAAGTATAAGTATAAGTATAAAGTATAAGTATAAGTATAAGTATAAGTATAAGTATAAGTATAAGTATAAGTATAAGTATAAGTATAAGTATAAGTATAAGTATAAGTATAAGTATAAGTATAAGTATAAGTATAAGTATAAGTATAAGTATAAGTATAAGTATAAGTATAAGTATAAGTATAAGTATAAGTATAAGTATAAGTATAAGTATAAGTATAAGTATAAGTATAAGTATAAGTATAAGTATAAGTATAAGTATAAGTATAAGTATAAGTATAAGTATAAGTATAAGTATAAGTATAAGTATAAGTATAAGTATAAGTATAAGTATAAGTATAAGTATAAGTATAAGTATAAGTATAAGTATAAGTATAAGTATAAGTATAAGTATAAGTATAAGTATAAGTATAAGTATAAGTATAAGTATAAGTATAAGTATAAGTATAAGTATAAGTATAAGTATAAGTAATAAGTATAAGTATAAGTATAAGTATAAGTATAAGTATAAGTATAAGGTATAAAGTATAAGTATAAGTATAAGTATAAGTATAAGTATAAGTATAAGTATAAGTATAAGTATAAGTATAAGTATAAGTATAAGTATAAGTATAAGTATAAGTATAAGTATAAGTATAAGTATAAGTATAAGTATAAGTATAAGTATAAGTATAAGTATAAGTATAAGTATAAGTATAAGTATAAGTATAAGTATAAGTATAAGATAAAGTATAAGTATAAGTATAAGTATAAGTATAAGTATAAGTATAAGTATAAGTATAAGTATAAGTATAAGTATAAGTATAAGTATAAGTATAAAGTATAAGTATAAGTATAAGTATAAGTATAAGTATAAGTATAAGTATAAGTATAAGTATAAGTATAAGTATAAGTATAAGTATAAGTATAAGTATAAGTATAAGTATAAGTATAAGTATAAGTATAAGTATAAGTATAAGTATAAGTATAAGTATAAGTATAAGTATAAGTATAAGTATAAGTATAAGTATAAGTATAAGTATAAGTATAAGTATAAGTATAAGTATAAGTATAAGTATAAGTATAAGTATAAGTATAAGTATAAGTATAAGTATAAGTATAAGTATAAGTATAAGTAAAGTATAAGTATAAGTATAAGTATAAGTATAAGTATAAGTATAAGTATAAGTATAAGTATAAAGTATAAGTATAAGTATAAGTATAAGTATAAGTATAAGTATAAAGTATAAGTATAAGTATAGTATAAGTATAAGTATAAGTATAAGTATAAGTATAAGTATAAGTATAAGTATAAGTATAAGTATAAGTATAAGTATAAGTATAAGTATAAGTATAAGTATAAGTATAAGTATAAGTATAAGTATAAAGTATAAGTATAAGTATAAGTATAAGTATAAGTATAAGTATAAGTATAAGTATAAGTATAAGTATAAGTATAAGTATAAGTATAAGTATAAGTATAAGTATAAGTATAAGTATAAGTATAAGTATAAGGTATAAGTATAAGTATAAGTATAAGTATAAGTATAAGTATAAGTATAAGTATAAGTATAAGTATAAGTATAAGTATAAGTATAAGTATAAGTATAAGTATAAGTATAAGTATAAGTATAAGTATAAGTATAGTATAAGTATAAGTATAAGTATAAGTATAAGTATTAAGTATAAGTATAAGTATAAGTATAAGTATAAGTATAAGTATAAGTATAAGTATAAGTATAAGTATAAGTATAAGTATAAGTATAAGTATAAGTATAAGTATAAGTATAAGTATAAGTATAAGTATAAGTATAAGTATAAGTATAAGTATAAGTATAAGTATAAGTATAAGTATAAGTATAAGTATAAGTATAAGTATAAGTATAAGTATAAGTATAAGTATAAGTATAAGTATAAGTATAAGTATAAGTATAAGTATAAGTATAAGTATAAGTATAAGTATAAGTATAAGTATAAGTATAAGTATAAGTATAAGTATAAGTATAAGTATAAGTATAAGTATAAGTATAAGTATAAGTATAAGTATAAGTATAAGTATAAGTATAAGTATAAGTATAAAGTATAAGTATAAGTATAAGTATAAGTATAAGTATAAGTATAAGTATAAGTATAAGTATAAGTATAAAGTATAAGTATAAGTATAAGTATAAGTTATAAGTATAAGTATAAGTATAAGTATAAGTATAAGTATAAGTATAAGTATAAGTATAAGTATAAGTATAAGTATAAGTATAAGTATAAGTATAAGTATAAGTATAAGTATAAGTATAAGTATAAGTATAAGTATAAGTATAAGTATAAGTATAAAGTATAAGTATAAAGTATAAGTATAAGTATAAGTATAAGTATAAGTATAAGTATAAGTATAAGTATAAGTATAAGTATAAGTATAAGTATAAGTATAAGTATAAGTATAAGTATAAGTATAAGTATAAGTATAAGTATAAGTATAAGTATAAGTATAAGTATAAGTATAAGTATAAGTATAAGTATAAGTATAAGTATAAGTATAAGTATAAGTATAAGTATAAGTATAAGTATAAGTATAAAGTATAAGTATAAGTATAAGTATAAGTATAAGTATAAGTATAAGTATAAGTATAAGTATAAGTATAAGTATAAGTATAAGTATAAGTATAAGTATAAGTATAAGTATAAGTATAAGTATAAGTATAAGTATAAGTATAAGTATAAGTATAAGTATAAGTATAAGTATAAGTATAAGTATAAGTATAAGTATAATATAAGTATAAGTATAAGTATAAGTATAAGTATAAGTATAAGTATAAGTATAAGTAAGTATAAGTATAAGTATAAGTATAAGTATAAGTATAAGTATAAGTATAAGTATAAGTATAAGTATAAGTAAGTATAAGTATAAGTATAAGTATAAGTATAAGTATAAGTATAAGTATAAGTATAAGTATAAGTATAAGTATAAGTATAAGTATAAGTATAAGTATAAGTATAAGTATAAGTATAAGTATAAGTATAAGTATAAGTATAAGTATAAGTATAAGTATAAGTAAAGTATAAGTATAAGTATAAGTATAAGTATAAGTATAAGTATAAGTATAAGTATAAGTATAAGTATAAGTATAAGTATAAGTATAAGTATAAGTCTATCGGTTTTGTTGAATTCGTTGCTAAGCGGCACCCATTGCAAAATTTGTGCACTATGTACACAACAAACAGTAAGGCAAACATATTCTAAAAGTTAGAACTCAATCGGAAGGTTAGTTTCGAAGAAATAACGTGTTTGCTTTCGGAATTGAATGGGAAGGTGCCATGCGCCCTCTTTTATAAGCTGGCATATATTTTTTGGTGGTGGTTTAAATTTTTTTACCATTCTAAAAGCATAATCTATTATTAGTGTCAAAATATCGAACTTAAACTATTGGAGTTGTATGGGAGCTGCCAGGCCACACAGTGTAAGATTTCGCTTCCTGGGTGATCAAAATTCTTTTACTTTTTCTTTTACTGGGACGAAGATATTTTTGATTAATTTGTTGTGCTTTGTTGGAAATCGATGTGGCTTTCAAAACAGAAAGAAAAAATTTTAGACTGCTTTGAGGGTGCTTAGTGGGGTTGCCCCAAACTTATCGCAAAAATTAAAACTTGTATCGTAGCCTTTTTATTATATTTTTGTATTAAAGTGTATTAGTTCTAACAGATTTGCAAGTTTTAATAGTATTGACTATGATTTAATAAGTTTTTTTAACCCTTTGGTACTTAATGTATCTTTGAAGTTAAAACTACCCAAAAATTTATAAAGCTCAAAATAAGTTAAAAATTTTCCAAAATGTGCAATTTATACCAGAAATCGATGTCAAACCAAAAGCAAACAATTTTAGATTTTTTATGTATGGCTTAGTGCAAAACCAACGAGAAAAAACAATTATGAGCTTTTACGATTTTTTAAAGAAATTTAATAAATACACTGTGCGGCACGAAAATCTGTTTTTAAAAATTTCAACTTTTTTCACTTAATTTAAAATTAGGATTCTTGTGGTAACATCCGTTTTGCCACTTTACCGAAGACTTTACTGCAAATTTTCTTTTTTAATTAGTCCAGATATGCACTCATTTGCATGTTGAGAACTCTTGAACCGTTAGGATTTTTATTTTGGTTTCTTCATCAAAGTTCTTTCTATTATTCTGGCCAACAACTTTGTTAAACAAATATATAACAAAAAATCATTTGAAATTGTCTTTAAACATATAATAAGCTACATATGTCTTGCCCGCTTTCAACGCTTCAAAGCAAAAAATGTATCTCATACGCAATGTTTTTCGAATTTTTTTCGTTTGACTTTTTGTAAGAATCACTCGATAAGACCCACTGGAAGCGATTTTTTCATATTTATTTATTCAGAAAAGTTGTTGGCCAGAATTATAGAAAGAACATTTCCGAAGAATCCAAAATGAAATCTTAATGGTTCAAGAGTTATCAACATGAAAATGAGTGCTACAACTAAAACGAACTCAACAATATAGCCAAATCGAAATGGAATAGTAAAAAAAGTGTACAAATGTTTAGAATTAAAAACAATATTCGGAACATAAAATTATTTCTCCTGAAACTTTTGCAAGCTAGTGTAAAATATAAAATGACTTTGCCTATGGTTCACATGAAAATTTATTACCAGACTTACAAATTAAGAATGTAGCTAAAGCTGTTACTTATAAATGGTTACAGCTTCGTGTTGGTATGCATGACCTTGCCTGACATGCATTCATAAAGCTCGAGAACAACTTTATACATATCATACTAGTATATTTGAATAGAAATATTTTTTAGCTTTATTTAAAAATTAGAGCAATTTGTGCATATTTAAAGCTACATTTTTGTGCAAATTTCATACACATATTTTGCAAAACATATTTGTGCAAAAATTGATTTGATATATTTGTGATTCGCTTATAAAAAACTATTGCCTTTCAAATTCAATATAATTTTGAGGACAATTTTCTAGATGCTTTTCTTAATTTAAATACACGAGTAAAATCTAGCAGAATTGTTATAAAGTCAAAACCTGCTACGACTTTGAGAAACTTTAACATTTTAAGCTAGTTGGTTTTGTTTTCTTTTAGACCAAAAACAAAAGCTAACTAACTAAAACAAAGCCTAGTAAACTTTAGCCTAATTATGCTGGAAGCAGTCGCATCTTCGTGAAGCGAAGCCAGTTCATTCACTCTGAACAACATCAACATCAGCGAATCAAAAAAAAAAAAAAAAAAAAAAATAAAAGTTCAAAAAAGCATTACAAAATTCTTTGAAGATGAGCTTTGAAATTTTTGTGGTGAGCAGCGCAAGGTGCTTATTTTGCTACTCCGCAAGCAAGTGAAACTTTTTTAACTGCTGCTACAACAGATTAACGCGCTGAAGACAATATTGATGTTTTAAGTGTTTGTACTAAAGCAGCAACAATACCGACAGCTACAACTACAACAATTTCAAACGAAAATGAAATTAAATGCTTTGAAATAAAAAACGCAAATGAAAAAAAAACACAGAACAACACGAAAAGGTTAACAAGTTTTAATACATGATTTATTTGCATTTTTGCTGTAACATTAAAAGTCGTAAAAGAGACTTGCTCAGAATCGTTGTTGTTTTTAAGAGATATCTTCAGCTGGTAGCTGTTGGCAAAGCAGAAATTAATGCTTTTAACATGAGAAATAATTTTATTATGCTTGCTACTTTTTTGCTTTAAGCCCAATTTTTTTTATGAAGAACAATAATTTGTTAAAATTTTACAACAACTGATTTGTTACTTAAGAGCGGGTATGTTCAACGTGAATGACACTAATGAGGAAAACTTTGCAGAAGAGATAAGATTTTTTTATGATATTTTTAGTTAATTTAACATCTTTGAAATTCATTGTGGAGTCTAAAAGCTTTAAGTTGAGTACAAGCATTAGTGGCACTGGCTTAAAAATACAAATTGACATAACAATTATGCTCATTCATTGAAAAAGTTCATTAAAGACTCGTAGTATTTTTGAACAAAACTCCATAGTCGAAATATCCCAAAAGAAAGGTATGGAATACATGAATTCTTCGCCGAAAAAAGAGTGAAGAGTTGACCTGGGGCCGAATTACAGCATCCGTAGTCTAGTAAATTACAAACGGCACGACGAGACAAGTGTCGATAAATTTTGACGATTTTGCTCGAAAACGGATGTTGTAATTCCGCCCCTGGTTACGTATCTTGAAATGCAAGAAAAGTACACATACAAAATAACTACAATTTTCAAAATCAAAGACTTGTGTGCTGTTGAAATCAAAGATTAAAATTAAAAATATCTTTCATATATTACAAAAACTTAAAGGACTAACTGAAACAAGGCACGTTGCTGCCATGCCCCCTTTTTTCACGTACAAATGTTATCCGTGAAACTGCAAGTGTAAATGTGAGACCGAATACTGATTTACGAGGATGTATGATTTATTCGATATTTTGAATTCGGGCTGTATGAGAAGTACCACGTCCCCTTGTTCAACGCCCATAAAATGTTATCAGTGAAACGGCAAGTGTTAATTGTGGTCGAATACCAAATTTTGAGCTTGTACCATCTCTAATTTCAAAGTTATTCAATATCGAAAATTCGGTTTAATGAGAGATGTAACGCCCTCTATTCCAATACAAAAACCATCCTTGGTATGTGTTAAATAACTTCCTGAAGTTTTATGAAACCGCATTCCGAGGCTATGCGACCTATAATTCTAAAGATATTCGATTGAGTTGCCGCACCGCCTTTTACAATCGGCACCAGACTTTACAGGAACACACTCAAGACCTTGCTACCGTTTCCCTGAAAGTTTCATAAAAATACCTTTAGCCGCTTCGGGGTCTTTACATGATATACACATATGCCCACAAACATAAATCCATTTTTTATATATAGATAAACTGTTGCAAAAAGTAGGCGTGGCAGCATTTATATACATAGTGGCCACAGTTTGGTCCTATTGCACCTATGTATATACTTAGTTTCACTAAGGAATGTGTACAGCTCAGGAATTATAATTATGTACTTCAAAAGTAGATAAAGTGAGACACGCCCATTTTTTACAGTTTTCGACATTAAGCATTTGAACTAAATTACGAAATTTTAGTCATCTACGGTAAAAACTGTCTGATATATATCATTTTCAGTGATTTATGGGCGGTAAAAGTGGGCTGGAAACAGTTACATAAATAGTGAAAGCCACTTGGACCCATTTCACTTGCATACCAAGTTTTGCTATCAAAACGTTAATATATCAGGAAAAATGATTTCTGAAAAGTGGGCGCAGATATAGGGTGACCACACCCATTTTTTCAAAGAACTTAATTACCATAAATTACTGTAATACGATCAAAACCGTCTGATATATAGAAGTTATATTGACTTGTGAGTGGGCGTGGTACCATCAATACATATTGTTACCGCCACTTGAAGCACCTACATACCCAGTTTAACTATGAAAAAGTAAACAACTCATTTGATTTTTTGTAACGTAAAAGACTTTTAGTGTCAAATCGACACTATGCATTACAACCAAAGATTCGAGTTTAATACCACGGAAAACCAAGGTTTTTGCTTATATTCAGGTTAAATTAAAATATTTATTTTAAAAAACTCAAAAGAAATGTTCCATATTTATTTGCCACATTAGAACTATACACTTAAAATAATTCATAAAACGTTAAAAATAACAATTTGCTTGTTATTCACAACCTACACTAAGATTGAGCACATTTCTTACTTTTGGCAAGACCTTACTGAAGATGACCAGTAACAGAGATAGATAATATTTTTATAAAAATGACCTAAAAATTTGCTGTTATAGTTTTTATTTTTTCTTTTCGTTCTATTCTTAGCTTTGTGTCAATTTGACACTGAACGTCGTTTGAGGGCAATTTTGTGTACAGCTTAACATTAACATTAATTGGAATTTGTTCTTTGGTAAAATCTAAATTTATGCATGATTTTTACATTGAGCCAAGTCAATTTGAGCTCAAATAAGAAAGATATACAATTTCCTTTATAAAAATAGTGTCATAATTGACACCAAAAGCGTTTAAAAATAAAAAATAAAAATTATTTGACGCAGTTCATTTTAGTGAATAGTCTTAATTTATATCACAGGTTTTTGTTCAATGAGGATGGTAAAAATCTTAATATAAAAATAACAAAGTAAAATAAAAAAAATATTCAATAACTTTTGTGGAATACAGTACAAAAACAGAACACTTTATAAAAGACAGAATATTTATATGTTTTGCACAACAAAATAATTTAAACAGGACATTGCCTTACAAATAGATAGGTCACCGTGGATATATAGCATTTGTGGGCGATAGCGCACATTTAGGTTGTATGAGAGTTACCACGCCCCCTTGACGAATCAATACCAAACTTCACACTCTCAAGACTTTGCTTCAGTTTCCCTAAAATTTTGATAAAGATCGGTTCAGCGGTTTTGGAATATATACGTGATAAACACACATACCCATATACATACAAACATAAATCAATTTTATATACTACAGTGGACGTTCAGTATAACGAAAACGATATACATATAACGAAATCTCTCTATAAGTCACCCTTTTTTGAAATGCATAGGCGACTCTAAAAAGCGTACGATTAAAAAAAGAAGTATTCTGTAAATCGATCGCTATTTTTTTCTATGATTTCTTTGACATAAGAACATTGAGGTAGGTTTCAAACAATATTTTTAGCGCACAGTGTGCTTTTTTATTTTTAGGATAATATTTGGGTTTTTTGGCATAGAATGACGTCTTACAGCGCAATTTATATGGGGGTCATTTTCACACATATTTTCAAGCACATTTAAGGATTTTAGTTGACACTTTGGGGTATACCTACAGCCTTTAATATTTATCGTTAAAGAAATAAATATATGCTAAAATATCAGTTGGAGTATGAATAAAACGAATTTCTAACTTTGGGCCTTGTCACTTCTGTAATAAAGGCTCAAAATAGCAAAATCTAAGAATAAAAATATGCATATATTCGTATGAGAAAAGTTATACACACAAGCTTCTACAGTAGCTGCTTATGCAGCTTAAAATAATTTCATTCAAATGGCTGCCTCGGCTGGCCATGCAGTAGCCTACACGATCGGTCCAATTTTTAAGCACATTAGCGGTTGTGTGCAGCTGTATTTCACCGATGGCTTCACGAATATTGTCCTTTAAAGCGTCAATTGTCTCTGGCTTGTCGGCGTAACACTTATCTTTGAGGGCACCCCACAAATAATAGTCCAACGGTATCAAATCGCAGCTCCGAGGTGGCCAAACGACATTAGCTCTGCGGCTGATAATGCGATCTTCAAAAACAGGGTGCAAAACATCGAGTGTAGCTTCGGCTGTGTGGCACGGAGCGCCGTCCTGTTGAAACCAAATGTTGCCAATATCCTCCTCTTCAAGTTTTGTGAACAAAAATTTGTCCAAGATGGCCCGATAACGATCGCCATTGACTGTAACGGCCACTCCTTGCTCATTTTCGAAGAAAAATGGCCTAATTATGCCTCTGGACCAAAATCCGCACCAAACAGTGACTCGTTTTGGGTGCAGCGGCTTTTCAATGTATGCGTGCGGGTTTTCTGTGCCCCAAATGCGACGATTTTGCTTGTTTACATACCCGTCAAGATCAAAATGAGCTTCATCTGAAAAGATGATTTTTTTGGCAAAATCGGCATCTTCCGTAAGTCGATCCACTTAGTCGAGCAGGCCCACTTAGCGAAGCGAAAACGCATTGGATGGTCAGTTGGCTTCAACTCCTGAACCAATTGGACTTTGTATGGCGTCATACCAAGGTCTTTATGCAAAATTCGTCTCAATGATGTCTCCGAAATGTTCAATTGCTGAGAACGACGGTGAATTGATGTTGATGGCGCTTCACGCACACTTTCTGCCACAGCAGCAATATTCTCGGGTGTACACACTGCTTTTGGCTTTTCACGCTTTGGTTTATCGATGAGGATGCCAGTTTATTTCACTTTTTTCACAAGATAAAGAACATACGGAGCTGACGGTGCTTCTCTTCTTCCAAAATCCGCACGCAATTTTCGCACACATTCTGCAACATTACCATGATTTTCAAAGTAATGTCGCAATATTTCCCAGCGTTGTTCAAGCGTATACACTACCATATTCGTTCAGCGGAAGGATAAAACTAATTATCTGTTAAATCAGACATGAGCTAAGTGTTACCATTCACGAAATAAGCATTAGTTGAAAAAAAAAGTTATATGGCGGTCCCTGTACTATATAGATTTGCGCATGCGTTGTTCTTTGAAAATTGTATTTATTTTTTAAATATCGTAATCAATTTGAAAAATATATTTTGTTAACTATAATTTAAAGTTTGAATTACTTTTGAAGTACACACATTAGGGCGGGACGATTAAAAAATCACCCATTGCTTAGTAAAAATCGTATTCTAGGCATCAAAATAAGAAACTTTGGCCGAGGAACTAAAACGAATTCTAATGCCCCAACTTTTGACTTTTATCCCATAGGGTCAAATTTTGAAAAATCTCTCTTTGACCTATTTAGAGTGCCCCAATCGAGTCCAAATGTATGAGCGACCCCCACTAACATTAAAAGGCCGCTCCACCCATGCTAGTGGCATTTCGCTGATTGTAAAGTGCCAAAAATGGTGATTTTTTTAAATGTTTGTAGGAGGAATCCCCCAGGGGGTTCCAGGGGGTGTACCACTAGCATGGGTGGATCGGCCCTCCAAAGAAAGTGGGGGTCGGTTATACATTTGGACTCGATTGGGGCACTCTAAATGCCCCAGGCAGTAGGCCAAGGCGGTAGGTAGCAAAAGGGGCTTACAACCAAGTGTTACTCACTGATTATACACAGCAGTTGTAAGGCCAATCTTGCTATATGGTGCTATTGTCTGGTGGCATGCACTCAAAAAACAGACTCACCTTAACCTTCTCCGTAAAGTTCAAAGATCAGCGGAACAGTGCATCACTGGAGCCCTAAGAACCACTCCGACAGACGCATTAGAAACAATGCTCAATCTTACACTACTTGATATCCTAGCTAAACAGATGGCCGCTTATACAGCCATCTGCCTAGAAGACACCTCCCAGTGGAAAGAAGGTACAAAGGACATTCTTGCATTAGAAAAGTTCTCCCTCCTACACCTAGGTCCATTGACTACATCACATAAAAACTATCCTTTAAAAGGAAGTTCGATGTATCCATTCCCTCTCGAGAAGAGTGGGAACTAGAAAACCGTTCACCTCCCAATGTCATTGAGATCTTTACTGATGGATCAAAACTAGATGGCAAAGTAGGTGGAGGAGTCCACTCAGAAGCATTAAGCATTAATTTAGCCTCCAGGCTCCCTGATTACTTACTTACTTATTTACTTACTTAGTTGGCGCTACAACCGTATGTCGGTCTTGGCCTCATCTAAGAATTTGCGCCAGCCATTTCTGTCTTTCGCTTGCTGGCGCCAGTTGGAAATTCCAAGCTTCGTCAGGTTGCCCTCTACTTGGTCTTTCCAACGAAGATGCGGTCTCTCCCTGATTATTGCAGTGTATTTCAAGCTGAAATCGCTGCTATACATAAAGCGTTAACTTGGCTTATGGTAAATGATATATCTTTCATAGATATTTACATACTATCCGATAATCAAGCCACTTTGAAATCCCTAGGAACTGTTGAAAACCCATCTGAAACACTTCTCAACTGCTGCAGATCTCTAAATGAGATGGCAAGCATATCCAAAGCCTTCTATGCTGGATTCCTGGACATAAAGATTTTCTAGGTAACTGCAAAACAGATGAACTCGCTCGTACAGGAACTACCAAACAACTATCTATAGATAAGGCTAGCCTTGGTATTCCTCTCACCATATGTAAGCTCTTTACACATGAGTTATCCTGCATCAAAACCAACAATAGCTTGTCAGCAGATAATACGTGTAATATAACACGGCAAATCTGGCCTAAACTCAATCTTAAGCCTTCAAAAGAACTCATTTCTCTCAGTAGAGACCATATCAGCACCATGATAGGGATCCTGACTGGGCACTGCCTCAAAGGCAGGCACGCTCAAAGATTAAACATACTCCACAACGACTTTTTCAGAAGCTGTAGAGATGAGGAGGAATCTACAGAACACTTTCTCTGCACTTGCCCAGCGCTGGCTCAAAAAATTTTCTTCACTTAAACAACTGGTTTTTCAAAGACCTCGAAGAACTCTCAGAAATATCGGTATACCGAATCCTAAGCTTTGTGAACAGCTCAAGCTGGTTTAAATAGAGAATGGGAATCAACCCTGTGAAACCACAATGGGCCTCATTGGCCTAAGTGTGTCTCAATTTAGGCAGCCACTTTGACCTAACCTAACCTACTATCGAAACTGTGTCCTTTTTTGTTAAATTGTATAAAAAAGACTACTGCTACTTATTAAGAAAAATCACTTACTTTGAAAAAAGTCTTAAAAAGCAAATTTTGCCATAAAATGCACTAATTTCCTATGACAATTTGTAGGTACTCTAAAATTTAAAGAAGAAAAAATAGAATTCATAAATTATTTTATAATTTTTTATAATTTATAAACTACCATTTTTAAGTAGTTTGTTTCGCAACGTGAAAGATAAGCTATGAACTATAATAGATAAACTATAATAGAAATTTTTTTATTTCTTTGGTGTTTTTTATATGGGGCCCCCCTGAAGGGTGGCAGAGAAAGTGTAGGTGATCAGAAGAAATGTTGAGGGGGAAAACTTAATATCACCAGCTCACACGTAGAACCCCCCCAAGGGGTCAAAGGTTTTTGATATGAAATATAATAGCAATTTTTTCTATGTTTTTATTTTTGTATTGGGACCCCCAGAATGATGGCAGATAGAGTGTAGATGTGTTGAAAAGAAATGCAATTTTTAAGAGAGTAAGAAGAAATTTTTTCAACAAATAAATTAATATACAAATATCTAATTGAACTAAGCTCTCTTTGTATTGTTTTAAACTGCGAAAAAACAAATGTTTCGATACAAATAACTTTTCGATATATCGTACGACACTGGACATTATAGCATTCGTTATACTGGCCGTCCACTGTATAAAGATTTAATGTATATTTTTAGGAAGCTAAAATGGACTCGTTATTTTTAAAGATATCGTCGTGTAATAGCTCATGGGTTCTGGAATGTAAAGTCTATAGAGGCTATGCATTCTAAAACACATTCTTATGCATTACCATCTACTGCTGGGGTATTTTCAGCTTTATTTAAAATTGTTGCATTTACCTTTACTTAAACCTTATCAGCCGATATGCTATGCTCACTTTTGTAAAATCTAGGATACTGTACCAAAGCTTGCCCTTACTAAAATGGGATGTTCCAAATTTTCATGCATCCTCTGCCTCGTTGAATGTGTTTCACAGGCCACTTGAATTTGTTTAAACTACTTTTAATATATCTCTATTTCGGTTAAGTTTTTTATGGCTCTTAGCTCAGCACAATTTGAATGTTATTTTTATAATTTTGCTAAATTAATGAATGATGAGCATGTTTTCCACGAAAAAAGATTCAACAACTTATGACAAACTAGGAAGCATCATTCTTTTCTTTGTTGTTGTTGTTCTGCATTAGCATTAATGTTCGAAATGCTAATAATTATGTATTTTATTTGCATGCCCATTTTTTGTCAACGATCGCATAAACAACAACAACAACAACAACAAAAAGAACAACAACAAGAATACCATGAACAATAAAATAGCAGGCAGCAATAATAGATTATTTCTAATTATGACATTTAAAAAGATGTGGAAAAAAATTAAAATTCCGGAAATAATATTTTAATGAGTTGAATCAAAAGTTGTATAACTTAAGATAAAATTTAAATGAGCTGCGTAGATTGAGCTATGCGTATTTTTAAATTTAAAAAAAAATCAAGCTAAAACTTGTTTTTTTAAAAGCTTATAAATTTTGTTTGCATTGATTTGTCTATGCAAATGAATATTAATTCATGCAGTTATTCTGAATACAAAAATTTTGAATTGATTTTTATCTGTGCACCTTGTCCATATTAATGATGTTTGAGGGTGTGTTTTGCTGAAGTGGGCATCAGAGTGAAAGACATTGAAACTGTAAATGGGCTTTTTTTTTTATGCGTCGTTTCGTAAAGATGATACCAAATTCAGAATATGTTACTGAATAGAATTTGAAATTTGAACTGACAGGAAATTCGAGATAAAGGTCATATCAAAAAATGTACGTGCTGCTTACTCATAGAAATTGAGTGTGATATGTACTATAAGGGTATCTAAATAAATATGAAATATAAAACAGTATCTAAAAATCTACTCTATACTGGTACTTCTTTCATGTTTCTCTTCTTTCTGTTGAAAAATAAACTCTATACTGGTACTTCTTTCATGTTTCTCGATCCATTAATTTGGTCACCATCTGATGATGATGTAGAGGTTTCTGATGATGATGCAGACTTCTGCATCATCTGTTTGGACCACCAACTTTGACTGAAGCAAACTCAATCAAATGCTATAAGTACAAAATTCCAGTGCATTTGAAGTGCGCTGACATACAAACCAGCTATTTTACATGCAAACATTGCACTTCTGATTTGAATGATGAAGAAGATGATGAATAACATGAAAGAAGTGCCATTTTATGTTGTTTTTTGTGCTTTCTGTGACATAAAAGGCTTCAAAAATGTATAAATTTGCTTATTTTTCGTATTTTTTGTGGTTTTTCTTCATAATTTTATCATTTTTAGTGGATTTTTTAAGGTGTCCCACAACCGGGTACAAATTTTTTTGGTGAAAAATAAACCCTTCATTAAATTGGTCGTTAAATTTTTCTCATTGACTACATCGACATAGCTACTTCAGCAGAAAATTAGCTTATTTGATAAGCTTTCCATAACTATGCATATGTTTACATATTATAAAATGATATAAATCTATGAATAAAAACCTTACGTGTCCCATAACCGAACGCATCCCTCTACTAATTTCAAACGTGACTCAATGTTTAATGTTCACCTTCATCGGTCCCTTATTTCTAGAAACGAATGGGTTCCTTGTGTATAAATTTTACACACTTTTTTCAGGAGCAATATATTCATCGATGAATGCGATCTTTTTGTTAAAAGTAATTATTTTTTTCCTTATTTTATTCAATTTAAAAAAAGGATTTTCAAATCGATTAATCGAGTGAAAAAAATCGATATATATATAAAAGTGGATGTATGCATGTGGGTATGTACGTACGCATGTAAGTATATCACGTATAAACTCAAAAACCGCTGAACCGATCATTATGAAATTTTCAGGGAAATTGAAACAACATCTTGGAAATGTTCCTAGGAAGTTTGGTGTTGATTGGACAAGGGGGCGTGGTACTTACCATACAACCCAAATTTACGCTATCAGCCACAAACCATAAATGTGATTTATATCAGATGGTTTTGATCGTAAAAAAACTAAAATTTTGTTTAGATGGTTACTGTCAGTAACTGTACGAAAAATGCTAGTGGTCGGACTCTATATACGCCCACTTTTTCGAAATCATGCTAATTCAAGAGTTGTACAAGTTTTAAGAGTCAACTATATATATAAATGTTGTCATGCCCACTTTTAGCGCCTAAAAATCAATGGAACTTCTATATATCAGACGGTTTTGATCGAATAAATCTTAAATTTGATAGTGTAGTTCAGAGCTGGGTTGCAACGATTCCTTTTTAATTTAATTCCACCTCCATTCAAATACCTTGGAATTAGGAACTGGTTATTCCTCAGGAATCGGAAAAACTTCTCAATTCTATTACAGTAATTGGTAATTGGACATCTCAATTCACCAGGAATGGAATTTGAAAAAAATCGTCAGTTACATTACAGGAATTGTAATTAATAATTGAGCACCCCAATTCCTCAGAATAGAATTGGAAAAAAATGTCAATTCCATTACGGGAATTGTAATTGGTAATTGGACATCTCAATGGAATTGGAAATAAAATTGGACAATGGAATTGGAAAAAAATCGTCGATTCCAATACAGGAAATGTAATTGAACACCTCAATTTCTCAATAATGGAATGGAAAAAAATTTGTAAATTCCATTACGGGAATTGTAATTGATAATTGAACGGAATTGGAAAACATTGCTTTGTTAGTAGATTAATGAAATTTAATACAGGGGTGTGGAAGTTGTGTACTTGCAAAAAGTCGGCGGGGTTGAACCAGGTAGCGTAGTAGCTATATATTTTGTTCTAACTTAAAATGTTGTACTAAATTAAAAAAAATTGGTATTTTCGTTAATACATTTATTTGTAAATATTTCATTAACCGACTAACAGTGGGAGTCAAAAAAGTTTTCTAATACCATAATGAAGTAGTTTTAAGTTAATGAAAAAGTAATTTAAATTTTTACTTAATATTACAATTCCTGTAATGGAATTGACGATTTTTTCCAAATCCATTTATGAGGAGTTGATGTGTTCAATTACCAATTACAGTTCCTGTAATGGAATTGACAAATTTTTTCGATTCCATTCCTGAGGAATTGAGGTGTTCAATTACCAAATACAATTCCTGTAATGAAATTGACAATTTTTTCTGATTCCATTCCTAAGGAATTGATGTGTTCAATTACCAATTACAATTTTTGTAATGGAATTGACGATTTTTTAAATTCCATTCCAAGTTATTGAGGTGTTCAATTTCCAATTACAGTTCCTGTAATGGAATTGACGATTTTTTTCGATTGCTACCCCGACGAATTGATGTGTTCAATTACCAATTACAATTCTTGTAATGGAATTAACTATTTTTTTAATTCCATTCCAAGGAATTGAGGTGTTCAATTACCAATTACAATTCCTGTAATGGAATTGCAGATTTTTTCCGATTCCATTCCTGAGGAGTTGATGTGCTCAATTACCAATTACAATTCTTGTAATGGAATTGTCGATTTTTTTCAACTCCATTCCAAAAATTGAGTTGTTCAATTACCAATTACAATTCCTGTAATGGAATTGACTATAGTTTTCGATTCCAACCCTTAGGAATTGATGTGTTCAATTGCCAATTACAATTCCTGTAATGGAATTGACGATTCTTTTCCGATTACATTCCTGAGGAATTGATGTATGCAATTACCAATTACAATTCCTGTTATGGAATTGACGATTGTTTTCGATTCCAACCCTGAGGAATTGAGGTGTTCAATTACCACTTACAATTCCTATAATGGAATTGACAATTATTTTCCAATTACATTCCTGAAGAATTGATGTGTGCAATTACCAATTAAAATTCCTGTAATGAAATTGACGATTTTTTCACAATTCCTGTAATGGAATTGACAAATTTTTTCGATTCCATTCCTGAGGAATTGAGGTGTTCAATTACCAAATACAATTCCTGTAATGAAATTGACAATTTTTTCCGATTCCATTCCTGAGGAATTGATGTGTTCAATTACCAATTACAATTTTTGTAATGGAATTGACGATTTTTTCCAAATCCATTTATGAGGAATTGATGTGATCAATTACCAACTACAGTTCCTGCAATGGAATTGTCGATTTTTTCAATTCCATTCCAAGGAATTGAGCTGTTCAATTACCAATTACAATTCCTGTTATGGAATTGACGATCTCTTTTCGATTCCTGAGGAATTGATGTGTTCAATTACCAATTACAATTTTTGTAATGGAATTGACGATTTTTTTAAATTCCATTCCAAGTTATTGAGGTGTTCAATTTCCAATTACAATTCCTGTAATGGAATTGACGATTTTTTTCGATTGCTACCCTGACGAATTGATGTGTTCAATTACCAATTACAATTCTTGTAATGGAATTAACTATTTTTTTAATTCCATTCCAAGGAATTGAGGTGTTCAATTACCAATTACAATTCCTGTAATGGAATTGCAGATTTTTTCCGATTGCATTCCTGAGGAGTTGATGTAATCAATTACCAATTACAATTCTTGTAATGGAATTGACGATTTTTTCAACTCCATTCCAAAAATTGAGTTGTTCAATTACCAATTACAATTCCTGTAATCGAATTGACGATTTTTTTCGATTCCAATTCTGAGGAATTGATATGTTCAATTACCAATTACAATTCCTGTAATGGAATTGACGATTGTTTTCGATTCCAACCCTGAGGAATTGAGGTGTTCAATTACCACTTATAATTCCTATAGTGGAATTGACGATTCTTTTCCAATTACATTCCTGAGGAATTGATGTGTGCAATTACCAATTACAATTCCTGTAATGGAATTGACGATTTTTTTCACAATTTCTGTAATGGAATTGACAAAATTTTTCGATTCCATTCCTGAGGAATTGAGGTGTTCAATTACCAATTACAATTCCTGTAATGGAATGGACAATTTTGTTCCGATTCCCTTTCTGAGGAATTGATGTGTTCAATTACCAATTACAATTCCTGTAATGAAATTGACAATTTTTTCCGATTCCATTCCTGAGGAATTGATGTGCTCAGTTACCAATTACAATTCCTCTTATGGAATTGACCATTTTTTCCAATTCCGTTACAAGGAATTGAGGTGTTTAATTACCAATTGCAATTCCTGTAATGGAATTGACGATTTTTTTTTCGATTCCAACCCTGAGGAATTGATGTGTTCAATTACCAATTACAATTCCTATAATGGAATTGACGATTCTTTTCGATTCCATTCCTGAGGAATTGATGTGTTCAATTACCAATTACAATTCCTGTAATGGAATGGACAATTTTGTTCCGATTCCCTTTCTGAGGAATTGATGTGTTCAATTACCAATTACAATTCTTGTAATGGAATTGACTATTTTTCAATTACTTTCTTTAACAATGAAGAGGACCAATTACCAATTCCTAATTTCAAGAAATGTTGCAACGCCTACTTTTTCTGCCCATCTATCTTTATAAAAAAAAAAGAATATACGTATGTGTGTATATCATGTCAAAGCTAAATTTTCAGAAAAACAGTAACGAAGTCTTGAGAATGTTCCTGCACAGTCTGTTGCTGATTGTACAAAGGGGCGTGGTACCTCAAATATAGCTTAAAGTTTTCGAAATTGAATAGCTTTGGAATAATAGGTCGCACAGCATCGGAATTAGCTTTCGTGAAACTCTAGGAAGTTATTAAACACATACCAAGGATGGTGTTTGCATTCAAAAAGGGGGCGTGGCACCTCTCAAACAACCCAAATTAGCTATATCGAATAGCTTTGCAATTATATATCCAACAGCCTCGGAATTCGGTATTTGACCACAATTTACACGTTATACTGACAACACTTTATGGGCGTCGAACAAGGGGGCGTGGTAGTAATGCGCCGGGTTTCAGCTAGTTAAAAATAATGAAAAATTGGGAAAATATCTAAACAAAAATTAACAAAGAAGCAGAAAAACAGTGACATAGGCTTGCCAAGATTTTGGTGTGTAAATTTTATTCACAAGAACCAATTAGGGAAAATTTTTCTGTAAGGTAGCAACGACACCTAGCGTAAAAAAAGTCGAAAAAATAAATATTGCATACGAATTTTACATTTAGCCAAAATGCCAGCTCGATTTGATGAATTTCTATAAAAGAAATATCAGCTTGAAGTTGAAAAGTGTGTAAAATTTACACAAAGGAACGATTAAGGTTAAACCTGATCCGATTTTGATATGAACTTCTTAAGTAAGTATGGTCTCAGGAAAACTTGATTGCCACCTGATCCAGTTGTAAGTTATTCCTATCATAGTCGTATCTTGTGAGTACCTTAATAAGGCTTTTCTTGACTGCTTTCCACTCACTATATTTTTGTCACAGAAATAATTTTGTCGGCCTTTGTAGTTGAATCTGGGCTCGGGCATGGTTATTTTCACTTTCTTTATTCCTTGCTACATTTAAGAATTATAGAAACTAAAAATGCACAGCTAAATTGTGGAAAATGTGTAATTAATGGACAGGAACAACTAAGCTGGAAATGCTTGCCGAGGTTAAGGCATAACACTAGCCTCGGTCAAAAGCAATTCAAATGTCTTTCACGTTTGTTTCGCCTAATCAATAATTCACGTATGGTTCCAATCAATTCCTCTAAATAAACTATATTAATTAGGGGTCGGTAATTTATTAATTAGGGGTCGGTAATATTTTCAAAATTCAATGCCGAATAAATTTGCAATAGTTCTGCTAAAGGCCTTAAATCAAGATTTTACTCATTTAAGCAGTTACACAAATTAAACTAAGGCCATATATTACTTACGTTGACCTTGAGAAAATGACTAATTTGAGTTTATCCAGAAAACCCCTTGGAGACTATACTGTATGCACCAACGACTATTTCAATTTATGTTTTAAAAAAACCGAAAACTTTTAAAAACATTGTACAAGTTTTAAAAAGTTCTAAGTTGTAAGCATTTTGTTTTTATAATTTTTCACTTTTTATGCTAGACCTTAGCTTGAATGAGCGTGCACAAAGGCGCAATCAACTTTTATCTATGAAAATGAAAGTTGTTTCAAGTTGCACGAGTTTTGCTGCAAGAGTTTGTCTACATTTTGTATTCTTTGCTGCATTGCTTTTAGCTGCCATTCGTTCAGTAATCTTGTATTTACTATAGTTTTTTTGCAAGCAAGCAGCAACACAGGCATTGCCTCTTGTAGCGCGCTAAACTACGCAAAGTACCACTACTTCACCCGGTTATATGACAGCCGCAAAGTCGAAGTGAGAGAAAGAGAGAGTAAAATAAAAACAGGAAAATATTGCTAGCCATGTTAGCCAACTGTTACTGTCTGTCTGTGGCAAAATTCTGCCAAATAATTTTATACTAGTTTCCAACGAAGCAGGAAAAACCAGGGTCTTGTGGTTATAGTTGTTGCCTAATGGAAAACACGCGCCGCTATTTGCTGCATGCTACATGTTTGTGCTCAAATTAAAAAAGGCCTGTTTGAGGAGGGAAAAAAAAATAACAAAAACTTTTGGTTAAAGAATTTTTATTAGAAATTTAGTTGCTGAGCAAAACTTTTTTGCTTAAGATAAAGATAGGATTGAAAATTCATCATTAAAAAATAGTTGTTGTCTTAGGATAATTTCCTTCTTTGATCTATCGTTTAAACTTAGGTTAGCGTTTTATTTATTTCTTTACTGAATTTCAGTGCTTGGCCTATGCGGCACTTGCAATTATTAATATTTGTATTTATTACAAAGCCAAAGCTTAAACGTCTCAGATGCTTAAAACGGCGCCGAGTTGAAGGTGTTCACTAAACAATTCAACTAAATGCTCTTCCCTTTAGCAAGCAATAATAATTGAAGGCTTTGATTTTATTTGAAGTAGAAAAAATTTGAACTTTGATGCATATCTTTTAAAGCTGTCAATCAATAAATTCATGATAGCAGTCATTATTATGAGCAAGTATGCGGAAATATCATAAATTGTGAATTTTTTCAAAATAAAAGCTTTGAGCGAACTCCTTTCAATTGAGTGTAGCAAAAAGTTACTGTTGCTAGTGCTGACTATATGACAAGATATATATTTCACTATCATGCAATAAAAATTAAATTGAAATAAGGATTAGATTGAAACAAAAAAAGACAGGGAATAGCATTTGAAATATTTCAATAAAATGTTGGCACATTTGTGCAGTTAACTTGAATGTCATACTTTGAACGCCTACGCTGCTAACTTTTTGAGCATTTATTTTCATTTATTTTCAGTATTGCATTATTTTGACTTTTAACATGAAAAGAAAAAAAAAATAAACGAAAAAGTTCACCCACATTTAAGTAACTCGAATTAAAAAAGCCTTAAAAATGAAGATGTACGCTCGAAAAGAATTAAGTCGACAGCTTTTTTTGGAAAAGCCCAACATTAAAGAAGCTTAAATTGTAGGCTGTGCCCAGCTGTTGTACAATTTACATACAAAAAGTTATAAATAATCTCGAAATACTGCTTTAGTTTAACAAAGTGTTGTTTAAGCAAAAAGTTCGTTGCTTAAGTCTTTTGTTTCACCCAGAGAAAAATTAAATAACATTATTGAAAACTGAATTTAACATAAAATCATCTACTTTATGACTATTGACTGACATTATTGCGTAAGTGTGAAAAAAAAGAAAAAGTAAATTCCAAAGTTCAACATTTTTTAAAGCACGCAAAGATGATGTGCAGCATCTTCAAAGTAGTTCTCAAGATGTAGCAACAAAAATGGTACAACAGCTTTTGCGCAAAGGGAAGACAGCGAGCAAGACACGTTTCATTTGCGCAAGCTGCTGTTTGTTGTTTGTTGTACAACAAAATCGTGATTGAATTGCTATAATTGCAATGTTTGCCGTTTAATCTTTAAACGCTGTTGCTGCAAAATCTCGACAAATAATTAATATTCATTAAAAGTGTTTAAGAGTTGTCGTTCGTATAATGGATAGGAGCGAATTTGTCGTCACCACTAGTTGTTGCTATTTTTGTAAAAATTATTTAGAAATTATGACATTTCTAAAGCAACAAGCTTATTTCGAAGCAATAAAATGGGTTTTTATTTTAAAATTTTTATTGCTAAATTTTTACAGTTATTTTTATCACTTTGACGACAACATTTTAGTGTAGTCAACCTTGTTGCTAAATCGAGAAATATTTAACGGTGGTCTCTTTTAATTATTGCTTTTAGTCCAAATATTTAATTTTAATATATTCTAACTTTTTGGATTTGTTATTGAGAACCAGTTAGGCAAAACTTGTTCCATTTTTTATTTGGGGATTTTACCTTCCAGCAGCTCAGCCTGTTTTTTCGTTCATAATTAATTCAATTTAAATATCAGTTAGCAAACTTAATTTTTTTCCCCTCCTATTTTATATCACTTGAAAGAAGCGTGATGTGTTTTATTTTGAACAGATGCTTTTTTCGTAAATATTTTAGAACTCAATTCGAAGTGAAACAAAAGCAAAAGTATTTTATGTAGTGTTACTTACTGAAACAAAATTTAGTATGATTTAATCAATGCATATTAAATTTATATGTGTTAAACGACTTAAGTTAAGAACTTGTTGGGCAAATTAAATTCTGCCAAAAATGAGACGATTTCCAAGTTTGACACTAGGTTAGGTTAGGTTAAATTGCGACGGGAATGTCGATGAGCCTAGGTATTTTAGTCTCGATCTAAGTAGGGCGGGGCATGTGCATAGTAGGTGCTCCAGGGTCTCCACTGTGCCCGGTTCCTTACACTTCCTGCAGTTGTCATCCGTGGTGATGCCAAGCTTCCTCGCGTGGGCTGCCGTCATGCAGTGACCAGTGAGCATGCCCACTAGTGTCCCGCAATCTTTGCGCGGGCGTGCCAAGATGAACAGAGTTCGTTCGTTCGTGCATTGCACTTGATTTTTGAGATTTTGCACGATGTCGTATCTCTCCATCTACGATTCACTGCTAGTGTGGCTCTTCTTTCGAGGTTCCTGTACAACTCTTGTAGCGGAGTAAGCACATGTTCTGCGAGTTCTGATTCCAGCCCGGCGCCTTCCTTTGCTAAACCATCTGCCATCTCGTTTCCCTCAATGCCCTGGTGGCTAGGGACCCAGTAGATGCGCACTCTCTTCGAAGCGCATAGTGCATCTAGTGCATCCCTGCCAGACAAGACACTTTTGGACTTGATGCTAGCGGAGCGCATGGATTTGATCGCCGCTTGACTGTCAACGAAAATGTTGATGTAAGAGTGTTGTGCATCCATGCTGAGGGCTATCTCAGCAGCCTTCCTTATGGCAAATATTTCCGCCTGGAAGATACTGCAGTGGTTTGGCAGTTTATATGGCTGCCTTATATTAGGCTCTGCGCAATACACCACCGCACCTACCCCTGTAGGCATTTTGGAGCCCTTCTGTAAATATGTTGACCGCCTGCTGTGCTTGTGCTATACCTTTGCACCAGTCATTTGGTCCCAGAAGAGTTCGTGCTTTGGAATTGACTATCGTGCGAGGCACCATGTAGTCCGTGCTACTAAGTAGATCCTTACCGATTGTACAATGTTCAAAATTTTGAATGTGCATGTTGCCTGCCGCCGTAAGGCGTTGTGCCGTTTTTCCGGCTATTAGTTTTGCGTGTATGTCCAGGGTGTCCATACTTAGAATGGTTTCAAGCGCTTTAGTTGGAGTTGACTTCAGTGCCCCCGTGATACATAGCGCTGCCTGCCACTGAGTTTTCTCCAAGAGCCTGAGGAATGTTTATTTGTTCACAGCCGGCCACCACACAATAATCCCATAGAGTAGAATAGGACGCACTACCGTTACATAGATCCAGTGCATCAGAAAGGATGAGAGACCCCAGGTACTGCCTAGCATCTTTTTGGATGTGTATATCGCAATGGTGGATTTCTTCCACGTTGGTTTTCCATGACAGCTTGCTGTCCAGGATGACTCCTAGATATTTTGTGTGAGTTTTCGGTATGAGACGTATATCGTTCAGTTTCGGTGGTATCCACTGTGGTATCTTGTACCTTTTCGTGAACAGAACCAGATCCGTTTTCTCTGCATTAATAGTAAGACCGACTGAATTTGACCATCTAAGTACATCTTTAAGTGTGTTCTTCATAATGGAGCTTACTGTTGATAGACATTTCCCTACTATAATAATGCTTATGTCGTTTGCATAGACAGTTATCCTCGGGCTCTACCTGCGAACTTTTTGAGTAGTTCATTGACTACAAGATTCCATAGAAGTGGCGAGAGGACCCCTCCCTGGGGTGTCCCACTGCGAGCTTCCCTTACCATGGATTTAGTGCCCCACTCAGCCCGCAACTTTCTGCAGCTTAGCAACTTGTCTAACCATAGGTTTATTGCCGGTGGTGCCTCTATTGCACGTAATCCACTAAGGATTGCGGTGGTTGATACATTGTTGAATGCACCTGAGATATCTAGAAACGCCCCGAGTGCGACCAAGTAATAAGACCAAGTTTGACACTAAATCTGGCGAAAAAAGATTCAACATCTTAAACCTTGTTTTAAGGTTTATTTTTATCTATCTCTTCTAATTCTATTTCTTTGGTTTTCTTTAATTTTTCCTTTCTTCGTTCTGTCACTATGTTTAGACTGATATCTCTCTTCTATTTTAACGCTTTTTTGTTTACTTTTTCACCATATTGTTTTATAATAATAACAATTTAAACACCTGCGCTGCAAATACACGTCTTATCAACATAACTCATCTTCATGATGAGTTCTTGTAATTATAATCGTGGTAGTTCCAAGGACAATGCTTTTGCCTTAATTCGAATATTAAGCAGGCAGGCAAAGGGATTACAGGTATGTCACATTAACGCGCAAAGCTTGAATAATAAAATTGATGAGTTTCGGTACATATTTGAAAATTCTGGTATGGATGTAATTTGTGTGTCCGAAACATGGTTTCAGCCTTCCGTTCAGGATATTGTCTTTAGTGTAAAGGGCTACAAAATATTTTGGGCGGATCGAGAGTCTCATGCTGGTGGTGTTGCAATTTTTGTTAAAGATGGTATAAAATGCAATTATATTAGTAAATCAAATCTACATGATGACATTGAGTTTTTATTAGTTGAAGTTATTTAAGTGTTTAATAAATGGTAGCAATACGGGTAGAAGTGCTTTGAAAAACTTTGGATGAATTCCATCGAAACCGACAGCATTAGATTTGATTTCTAAGCAACTTCGCACTATCTCGGCATCTTCAACACTTTGGAAGCTAAAAGATGAGTTTGAGCTATTTGATCTTTAAAGGTAACGGTTGAAGTTACCATTTGGCATCGGCATGGGAATATCAATAAATTTATTATTTAGATCCTCAACATTTACGATGGTATCAATTGGCGGAGAAGTTCCACCAACTCCGATTTGCCGAATTATGCTCCACTTCTTTTTGCAGTCTATTGCCGAACTAAATTTAGTTTCATAGTATGTAAACTTGGCAACCTTCACCGCCCTGACTACATCTTTTCTATATGTTCGGAAAATGGTATATCGTTCTGGTGTTTTAAGACGTTTCCATTTGCTGTATGTTACATCACGTTTCTTGATTAGACTTTTAATCGAATTTGAAAACTAGGGCCTATCATTATGTTTGAGTACTTTAGTCTTAAGTGGGACGTATTTTTCAAACAAAGTGTTGACATTAAGTTGTAAGAAATTCAGCTGATCATTAGCTGATAGCATTGAAAAAATTTCTGTCCAGTCGATAAGATTTAGCTCTACCTGGAGTGAATTATAATCAACATTTTTAAAATCGCGATAAGTTATTTTTTGTTCAGGTACAACCAGCTGGAAATCATAGCAGAGGAAAATTAGGTCGTGTTTGGAAAAAATGGAAGCAGAAAGTTGGTCATAGAGTAAAACTTTGTCACTATCACCGACAAAAAAGAGGTATAGTAAAGTATTACGACTTTCGGAGAAATGCGTAGGTATAAACAGACAAACTGTTGTGTAACAAACTTTTAACTGATAGACAAACAGGTTTCCGACCAAAACACAGTTGCGTAACTGCTCTACTAGACGTGACCGACGAAATACGAAATAATCTTGATCGAAATGAAGTTACTTTTTTGATTCTTCTAGATCATTCGAAAGCTTTCGACACGGTCGATCACCAAATTTTATATTCAAAATTGTCCTACATGTTTAATTTTTCCAAAACAGCCACTCGACTAATGAGTTCATACCTTGCTAATAGAATACAAGCAGTGAACATCGGCTGCGCGACCTCAAGTTTTTTAAGTGTGAACCGTGGAGTACCTCAGGGTTCTATAATGGGTCCGCTTTTATTCTCAGTTTATATAAATGACTTACCCTCTATTCTGCATAGTTGTGGCATACAAATGTACGCTGATGATGTGCAATTGTATACTAGCTGTCGCAAGTCTGATGTTCACTATTGTGTCGCAAGTTTGAATGCAAATTTACGTAAAATTCATGATTGGGCTTCTGCTAATGGTTTATGCCTCAATCCAAACAAGTCAAAATGTTTAGTTATAGCTAGGAAACATAATTTCACTTCAATTCTACCTGAAGTCATACTAAACGGATCATGTATTGAGGTCGTGAAGTCGGAAAAAAATTTGGGCATTACTTTCAACAATACCTTGGATTGGACAAATCATGTCAATATCACAGTGGGAAAAATCTTCGGTATGCTCCGCAGCCTGTGGGCTACACAATATTTCACCCCCTTTAACATTAGAATGCTACTGGCAAAAACGTATCTCGTTCCCACCGTACTATATGGATCTGAAATTTTCGCATACTGTGACTCTGCAAGTAAGCGCAAGCTGAACGTTGCTTATAACAACATCGCTCGTTATGTCTTCGGACTTAAACGAACTGACCGCATAAAACAGTATGAAAAACAAATATTCGGTTTGACTTTTGACCATGTCCTGAACATGAAGGCGTTAGTCTTCTTGCATAAAATCATTTTTACTAAGGAACCTCTTTATTTATATGAAAAATTAAAATTTTTAAGATCTCAGCGCGGTAACAACTTGGTTCAAACTAGACACGCCTGCTTGGCATCAGAACGGAAGTTTTTGTTAATCCTATACGTCTTTGGAATTCACTTCCATTCTCTTTACAGCGTATTTGCAATGCAACCTTGTTTAAATCTAAGCTATCAGATTATTTGTCTTCACTTTAACTTAAGCTATATTATTTCGTTTTCTTTTTTTTTCTCTCCTTTAATCTCCTTTTAATTTTATTCTTTTAATTTTTACCCGTTTTTTTAGTTTTTTGTTTGTCTTATTATTTATATTTGTTATAAATCTCAGTTATTACCTTTGGTTAATTTTACAAAATTGTTAATGTTTTAACTTTTTCCCATATGTAATTTTAACTTTAAATTTTATTCAAGATTATGTTTTATATCTCATATTTTTGTGTTGATATTATCGCCATATATGTAATCGGTGCTTAATTTTTTAATCAAGCGCTTACATTTAATTAAATAAATAAAATAAAAAAATAAATAAAAATAAGCTTTCAATTGTACAAATTTACAAGTTTTTCGACACAGAAGCAACACTGTTGAGGGAATAAGGAAATTTAGGTGGTCCAAACCCTCCATTTCAAACCTTCTACTTCCGAAAATAAGTTCGATATATCCATTCCCTCTAGAGAAGAATGGGAACTAGGAAACCTTTCACCTAACAATGCCATTGAGATCTTCACTGACGGATCAAAACTAGATGGCAAAGTAGGTGGAGGACTCTACTCTAAATCAATAATATAATTTAATAAACCATAATGGTGGGAGTGTCTTTAAAATGCAATCGAAAAATGTTCGACGAAAAGAGAGTGTTTCAAGACAAATGAGAAGAAGAATATTTCATTGTAGCAAATAAACATGGTTCGACCACATGCTTGATCTGCCGTGAAAGTGTTATATTAAAAAAATATAATATTCTTCGTCATTATACCACGAAGCACAAAACATTTAATCGTGGCTCTTTAGTAAGACCTGAAAAATTATCATTCTTCAAGAAGTCCTTACAACATCAACAAAATATTGTAACACTCATTCCAAATACGACCATGATTCTTAATTTTAACAGTATATTCTCGAAAGACATACTTTCGAAATTGATTTCATAAAAGTTCTAGACCACCGAGTTGCCTTAAAAGTTACTCTTGCTTAAAATGATCAAGAGTAGGTATCGATCAGTATATTCAAAAATATTAAGGAAAATTTCAAAGAGAAATGAAATTTGTGGAATCAGAAAAATTCTACAAAAGTTCTTGTAAGCAACAATTTTTCCAATTTAAAAGAAATAAAAATTTTAACGATTGAAGTCTTTTAGCTATATTTTCATATATCAATGTTACATCAATAGCTGGGCTTAATATCTTTACAAGCTGGCATTTTGTAAAAGTTCAAAGATTAAGTTTTACGTTTTAGCACCATACAAATATTTTAAAAAACTCATTTCAGTTGTTTTTTTATGTCTTGCAAAAAGTTGCACAAAATCTTTCATTGACAGCATTTTAAAGTCGACCTCATCACCTCAACATCATCATCATTATTTTCTTATCAGCAGCTTTACTTATGGTTTCTCCCAGCATTAAAATCAAAAGTGTTTGTGTTTAGTCGTTGTAATACTCCGTTGAGGTTGTTGTTGTGGCTGTCGTAAATGTTATTTTTGCTCCATTGCAAAAATGACACAACTAAAACAAGAGCAAAAACTTAAACAACAACAACAACGTGTTCCATATTAAATTCCAAACAAAAGAATATTACAAAAATTACATCATGGCTGCTTCTCACAGGCATGAAGTAAGAAATATAAAAAGCAAAACTTACAAACTCTAAGCTATTTTTTGTTTTGTTTAAAATAAGTTGAAAAAAATCGTGAAAACTAACAAAAAACGAGAGGAAACTGCGACCCAAATGCTATACATCTTGTTGACGTTTCTATTAGAAACATAGAAACTACGCTACAAGAGCAGTAAAATAATGATATTGTGGGAAAAAGTGCGCTTATTTCGCCCCAAAACATTTTTTTTTTTTTGGTGAAACAATCAAAACTTGGAAAAAAAAGATACAAAAATTGACAAAGCTATAATTTGTAGCCCAGCGGCAAGGCATGAATTGTATTTTTTTTGTTAATTATATTTGTACATGAAAATAAAACTGTAACTACAACAGGGACGCATGAAAACAGTTTGGTAGAAAAGTGTTCTCTTCCTATTTTTGCTGCCTTTTTTCCTTTTTTTTTCCTCTCCAAACCATATTGAATTTCAATTTTCTGCACACTCACGCTAATTGTGCAGTTAGGAAATTAAACTCACGCCATAGGCTGTGTCTTTATGGCGAATTTGTGGCCTGCTTCTTTCACAACTATCAACTTTTCCAACATATTTTGTTGCTGTTGTGTTGTGTTGCAAAAGTAAAGCATTTATTTAACACGTTTTAACACTGGCAGCCATTAAAATAAGAAAAAAATGAGACAAACTCCAGGCTAGTTGCAAACAGCTGCAACGACAAACAACGTAACGACGACTGGTGCCAAGGAAAGTGTTGCTTTGGTTGCTGTTGCAACATTGTTTTTGTTGTTGTTCTTTTTGAATATCCATATGGCAAGCAATGAAATTAAATTGAACTGTGTTAAATGCACCAAGTCTTAAAAAGTGGCAACTGTTGTGTCAATAAAATCAAAAATTATTATTTAAATCGAGTGCTAAGCGTGCTAGTGCCAAAAAGCGAAACAAAAACAACAACAAGAAACAACGACAACAATAGCAACAGCAAGAACAACAACAACAAACTACATCAACATTTACAGCCTAGCCGATCAACTCTCAAACATGTAGCGACGCGTGCAAGTTCGTTGCTTAAGTCTTTTGTTTGCGCTGCACTTGCCTTGTAAGCATTTAGTAATTATTCAGGCCTGCAATTGCAAGATTTCACAATACAGCTGCTTTGAGTAAATAACGGCTAACTGTTGATTTTAATGCAAATCTATTTTTTATAACGTTATTTGTTGGCCAAGCTGCCAAAGCAAGTTAATTTCAAATCCAAACACAAGCCATGCGCTGCATTGACTGCGCAGGAAAAATTTAAATATTTTGAGTTCAATACTTAATAAATAACTGCTTCATCACTTCATCAGCAGTTTCAAATAAGACAAAAAAATAATTATTTGCAAAAAACAAAAATAGTTCATAGCAACAGCTACATATGAAAAAAAATAGAAAAAAATTCCAAATTTGCTCAAATTATGCAAAAAATACTAAATAATTTTTAAAAAGCTACCTTGCAAACAGAATTTGTATAATTAAATAACAGAAAAGTTTTGTTTTTTTTTTGGCAAAAGCATATTACGTAAGAGTTTTTTAATTTGACGCGAATTTTTTTTTTCAATAAATGTTTTTTCATTGACAGCTAAATGATGATGATTGGTAGCTACAACAAATACCATGATACCAGCAACACATGTAAAACATAAACAAATAAAATATTAGTGTATAAGTCGCAACAGACACAGCGACAAATTTAAATAGCTAGACAGTGGTATAAAAAAGTTGCTAAAGTAACGCCGCTATCGCTGTTAACCCAGTTAAATATTTATAACCGATTTTTATGCTCAAAATAGTTATGAAAAAAAAACCCAGCTAAGCCAAACTCACGAGTTAGTCGCTCAAGTATGCGTTGGTCAACCAAAAGCACTCGAACCCAAAATGAGTGTGCCACAATTGCGACACCAACAACTGGCAGCCAAGCCAAGTTAAATTTATGAAGAAAAGTATTGCTTTGCCTTTTGGCGTCTTGTATTGGTGCTAGTTGGGTTGGAGTTATTGCTGTTGGCGTTGTCTTGTCGCTTACCTAGAAGGCTGGGACTGCCAAATGCATGCTGCTTTTAGCTATATCTTCAATGGGCTACTCAGTTCAAAAGTCTTGCGTTTTTCCTTCAATTCGAACATTTTTTGCGCGGCAATAATTTTTGTTATTATTTTTGTATTTTTACTTATGGGCAATGCACGCATGCGCAATTCTTCCATTGAAATATCATATTATCGTTATGTTTTTTCTTTTATTACTTTTTTAAATTAATGCTATGATGATTGACAGCAACGAATTAAAATTCATTGAATGTGCCGTTTGTGTAGTATAACGGTAATTAATGCAGTGTCCATTTTTTGTGGTTAAGAAATATTTTCTTGTTGGTTGTTTTTGAAGTGTGGGTGAAGTTTTGTTTTTTTTTTAATTGGGTCAAAATAAGGTGACTGCAGCCAATGCGGTCGGCACACAAGAGTTTTTCCATACACAAAAATAAAAAATTGCTATTTTCATTCTGAGCTAAAATTCGTAACATGATCAGTCATTAACCCTGTATGTCGTTCGATATTTGAGTTTTGTTTGTTGGCTTTCTGAGTCGAAACCAACTTTAAATCAAATTTACCACAAAAATACGAAGTTTGAAGTTACAAATGATGTCATGACATTATATAGTTTTTAGCAAATTAAAAAAAAAAAAACAAAAAAGAGATTTGAAAAAGTTCATATCTCTTTTGATTACGTTAACACAAAAGGTATTTGAGAAACTATTTGGGAAATTATCTACTGATGACTATAGAACAATACTAGCAAAGAAAACATAAAAAATGTGATCGTTTTTATTCGAATCAACTAAAAGAGCAGTGCTAAGAATATAGTGTGTTCTCAAGAGCTGCATGAACCAAGTATCCAATTTACTTGCAGTCACAACAAAACGAATACAAAGGAATATCTTCTCACAAAAAAGTATCTACTAGACTACATTCATTTGAGCTACTATTTGTTTGTACTCACTCAAGGTTTTAAAAAAATCCATTTATTGGTTTGCTCAAAAGAGTAAATCGGATAAAACGAGTTTAATTCGAAATACAATGACTTCAGCCACAGAGACTATATTATACATAGGTCCCAGTTCTACTTCGAATGCTCTTCGAAGGATAGAAAAAAAAAACAAAAATAACTATGCCTTACCTCAGCTTTCGTTTTGACGCTGAATATACTTTTCTATAGGAGCGCATGAAACAACTGCTGAGGCAAAAGCATAATTATTTTTGTTTTTCTATCCTCCTGACGGTTGTACAACGTAAATTGAGTTAACTTCGAACTGACACCTCTGTATAATATCTTTTAGGTACAAAGGACTTAAGTCAAAAAATTGGAATATGGGCTTTTGATTGGGTTCTAATCAGTTATTTTTCCTCTTTTGGCTGCTGTTAACAACTTTGGTGAAGTGCAACTGTATCCCATTTTATTTAATAAATTAAAAAAATACTTCACCCGGATTTGCAATTAATAAAACAATTTCAAATTTCAATTTACTAAAAACTATATTTTTAATTTAAGTACTTTGTGCCTAACGCCAAAGACATAGTTTATGTGCTTCAGCAAGTTTTTGATGGAAACATATATTGAAATTATTTTTTTTTATTTCTATCGATTTTGAAAAACAAAATATGGCAATAAATTTTTATTTTGCTTTACTACTAAACTGTGTTGAGGTAAAAATCTGTAGAACCATTTTGATAAAACAAACAATGCAATGAATAAAAAAAAACAATATCAAGATTCTTCAAGTTATGCCTGTAACGCATATATTATTGGGCATAGAGACTCTTACAAATTACACTGTGCGACAATTTAAAGATCATTTCAAATAACTGTAAAAATTGGAATGGTTTCTGATAGGCAGTGGTTCATAAAATATATATTTTTCTGGGTTAGCTCTAATAATCGATTTTTTCAAGGTCAACTTTTATACTATGGAGGCATCGTTAGTTTTCTCTAACTCCTAAGCTTAGTAAAATTTTGATTAAAGATCTTCATTAAAATTCTTTCAAATTAAATGTCCTTTCAATTGAGGATACATTATCACCCCCTAATATTCCCACAGGTTGTCAAAAACTCCTTGAATTAGAAAAGTTTTGTACCTCAGAAACTCTGAGCGATATCATTTTCATTACTCCTACAAGCAAAATTTTCATCATCTTATCTATAATTTTCTATAAAAAATCTTGCCCTTCTATCAAAAATCGTCATTGAAATCTTAATCTAAAGTAATTCCTTACCCCGTGAGTCAGTACTTTGATTTGTTCTATAAAATTAGTTCTAAGTAACTTATTAGATAAACTTCAATAAAAGAAACAATACGAAAAGTGCCGCATTGCCGTTTGGAGCCCCAATGATTTGGATGAACTCTGACAATCATCAATGATGATTTTTGATAGAAGGGCAGATTTTTTTATATTATAATGTTTTGCGAAGTTATAGATAATAAGATGCAAACGAAAGTAATTAAAATGATATTACCCAGAGTGTCTAAAGTATACTACTTATTTAATTTAAGGGGTTTTTGATCCCCTATATTTATATTAGGGGGCGATAATACTTCCTATTTTGAAAGGATATTAAATGTGCAAGAGTTAAACTGAAGATCTTAAATAAAAAAATTTACTTAGCTTAGGAGTTAAAGAAAACTAACGACGTCCCCCTACTAAAAAAGTTGACCTTGAAAAAAAGGTTATTTGAGCTAACCTAGAAAAATCCTTTGGGCGATATGTTCTACGGACCAATGGCTATCAGAAAACATTGAAGTTTTTGCAGTTATTTTTTGGTGTTGCACAGTGTTATTAGCCCTAAAATTGTGCATCTGACCCCGACTTTAAAATATATTGGCAGATTTTTGTTTTGTTTAAAAATAATATGTTTTCAATAAAAAATTGCAAACACAGAAATAGGAAGCATGCAATTAATTGGGCTAGTTACTTTTAATTAAATGAAGCTACATTAGATTATACCCCACCACATCCATTTTGTCCTTTTTGAAATGAAAAATAAATTTTTCACCAATAATGAAATATACTTGGGATGTCACTTATTGACAAAGAAATTAAATCAAACATGGTGAAGAGCAACGCCTTCTTAATTGCGTCTCCTCGAATTATTACACCACGTCTTAATGTGTATAATTTCACCAAAGTAAGTAATAAAAAATGGCAATTGTTTTTGTTTTTTCTTGACTTTTTGTTTTGCATCACACTCTCGAGTCTAGACACATCAATTGAGTGAGAGCAACTCTTGTTATTTAGAATTTAAATTGCTTGTTTCAGACGTAAATGACCTAAAAAATAAAAAATATATCCGAAATACTCTGAGTATTGTACCGATCAATTCGATTCTTTCGAATAAAGCTGCACCTGCTTGTTTGACTGAAGTTCCCGTTTACCTTTTTTTCATATAACTCAGGAATAGGTTTACTCCGTATTGGTTTTATGCTATATATTCTTTTTACTCTATATTTGAAATCTTTGAGTTAGAATATCTTCTTTTTCCTAAAAGCTATGGGGAAAATTGTTGATCGGTATATCAGAGAGGGTTGTCTTATATGAACAATAATATGAATTTCAACCAGGAAAATCAATGACTCATGCTCTTCAGATCCTTACAAACAAGATTGAAAAAGCACTGAGGAATAAAGAGTATGCAATCGGGTGCTTCCTAGACATTAAAGGTGCTTTTGATAACACCTTATACGCTCATATAAGCGAATGCATCCAAGGCAGAACTCAGAGTTCTACTCGCCGCAAAAGGTTTTCCACAAGGAGGAATTCTCGCTCCAATATTGTGATACTTTATCGTATCTTCTTCAGAGAGCAGTCAACATATTAGCTAAATGGTGCAGGAAAACAGGGCTCAATGTCAACCCTAAGAAAACCAACATCATCGTCTTCACCAGAGAAACAGTCAGAGAAAATCTAACTGAGCCTACTCTTTTCGGTGAAACTATAAACTTCTCAAAAGAAGTCAAATACTTAAGTGTGACGCTTGATGATAAACTCACATGAAACCCACACCTAAACAACACCATAAGCAAAGCAAGAGCCTCATTTTGGGTTAACAGAAGTTTTATAGGTAAAAACTGGGGCCTAAGCCCCAAACTAGCCATGTATACTTCCACCATGAGACCTATCGTCTTATATGCTGCACCAAAATGGTGGAGTAAGACAATCCAAAAAAACAGCTCAAGCCAAGCTCAGCAAGTTGCAACGTCTAGCTTGTGTCTATATCACACGAGCGATTCGTACTGCTCAAACTGCTGCCTTTGAGATTTTGCTTGGTATTCCACCATTACATCTTCTTGCCAAGAAAGAAGCTCTGATCTTCACAATCAGGCTCATCATTGACAACAATTTGTATATACCAAGAAACACTCACCCAGCGCTATCAGACAAAATAACTAAGGACGAGAATCTAAGGTTATTACCCTGCCAGAGATCCCAAAATATAACTTCTGCAAAAACTTCCAAGTCTCCTTCCCAAACAGAGCTACATGGGAAACAGAAAGACCATGGTTTACAGGTGACTATCAAGTCTGGTATACTGATGGCTCAAAGACAAATGAAGGCGTGGGAGCTGAACTTTTTTGGCTCAAGGCAGGGAAAATCTATAACCAGCATGTGCACAGGTATCTCAGTCTTCCAAGCTGAAGTCCATGCAATTGAGATCTGCCTAAGAGAGTATGTAAACTGTCCCATTAGGAACAAAACATTTACATTCACTCTGACAGCAAAGCTGCTCTACTTGCACTTAGCGCATACAAAAGTGTCTACCCATAACAGAGTCCACCTCATTTGAGTACCAGGCCATAGCGGCTATTTAGGAAACGAGATTGCGGACGAACTAGCCAGGAACGGAGTTGCAAGTTCCTTCATAGGCCCAGAACCATTCTGCGGGCTCCATGGGCGGGCACCATGGGGCACTATGTGCCATAACATTAAAATGTGGCTAAACAGAGAGGCACTTCATTACTGAAGGGAAACCGAAGGTATCAGACAGGCAAAAACATTCATGCCAACCACTTCGTTCTAAATTCCTTACTTTAAGTGGAACATCTATCAGGCTTGTCACAGGTTTCCTAACTGGGCATTGCAAGGTAAATAAGCACTTAGCAACCATGGGTATAGTCCAGGAAGATCTGTGTAGATTATGTAACGAAGATGACGAAACAGCAGAGCACATTTTGTGTCACTGTAACGGTCTAATTAGGACCCGACTTTGCTACTTAGGTGCTTTGTAACTTGTTCCAACAAATAGCGGATAGTTCACCCAAGGACATTACTCTGTTCCTAACGAACTAAACGATTAAGGATGAACTATAACTTATAGAACTTTGTTACAATAGGCTCTTGAGGCCGTAGTATCTAGGTGACTAGCTCTCTCCTCACTTAACTATCTGTCTAACTACTCTTTATTCGTTTTACTCTATATTCGTCTTACTCTATTATCGATTTACTCTGTAATCGTTTCGAATTTTCCAAATGTTATTTTCGAAACATTGTTATTCAAAATGAGAGGCGAACAGAATAAGCATGTGAACAGCAAACGAATGTCTTCCAAATACATCCGTGCAGTTCTTTAGTGTGTAAAGCCCTCCCTTAAAGGAAACCACGAGTTGGTGCTAGCCTCGGCTTATTTGCCTGTTGATGTAGTGGATGCACCAACTAAGGAAGTTATTACCCTTCCATTGCAAGAGGAAAAACATTTCTTAAGCTATCGGCTTAAGGACCTAACAAAAGGGTTGAGTTCCTTTCATACTCTATTTATAGAAATAGTATTATTATTAAAAATAGTAATGAACCAGAACCAATTTCCAGGAAAATTATTAGAGGTTAGATCTCACTCTTGGCAGCTCCAATATGGCAACCTGTATTTATAAAATTCTAAGCCTTGGTGGAATAAAGATCTTGGTAAGCTTAGGAAAAACGCTAGAAAACTGAACAATAAAGCTAAGCAAACGGCAGAGTGGACCCAATATAAGCAAGCTTTAACCAAATACAACACTAAGCTGAGGAGATCAAAGAAAACTACGTGGAGGGTTTACTGCGAGAAGATCGACAGTCTAAAAAGTACTTTCCAAAGATCTTTCTTACGGCATCTGTACACTATTAAATCCTGATGGAAGCTACACTGTAAACTCGGACGAAACAAATCGTCTTTTACTTCAGACGCATTTTCCCGGATGTGTATTTGAAGAGGACACCCAATTGGACACTGGGCATACTACTCAGTAATAGGTGGTCAAAGACGAGTTCCAAGCAAACTTTTCACGTCCTATAGTTGGGCCATATACCAGTTTAGCTTATACCACTCTCCGGGACCTTATAGAATCTACCAGTGCCTATTACAGCAAGGCATTGATTTCATTGTCCCTCAACTCACTTGAATTTTTAATTCCAGTCTTTCATTAGGCCACATTCCTCGCGATTAAACAAAGCTTAAGGTAATCTGTATACCAAAGGTAAGTAGCAGCCTTTATACCAGCCTAAGTTCCATCTTTTTAAAGACAATAAAAAAATGCTGGAACTCAACATTAGGGAAACTAGCTTGAAGAGCATCCCTCTAAACTGGTTTCAGTTTGCCTACCAAGCTGGCAAATCCATAGTCACCGCAATACACCGCAAAGCAAACAACGCTATGTGTCTTTACTGATATTCAAGGGGCCTTTGACAACCAAAGCAGCTATATAGATTAAAAATATTCCTTTTTAATCATACACTGGACTCTAATCATGCTTAAAAGCGGAATCATAACGTTTGAGCTTGGTGGAATTCGTAGCACAATCACTGCTATTAGAGGATGCCCTGAAGGACGGGTACTTAAATCTCTTCTGTTGACCCTAGTTGTGGACGAACTTCTCGCGAACCTTAACAACCAGGGTTTTAACACCAAAGGATATGCAGTTATCTCAAGTTGGGCAATCATGAGCTGACCGTATTGGATAGAATACAGATTGCCCTCCATATAACTTCGAATTGGTATAGTAAAAAATGGTTAAGCGTAAATCCTGACAAAATAATTCTGGTACCCTTGGAAAATGATCTTAAATCTGATTAGGCCTACCCTGGATGGAAAAGGCATTGACTTTTAAAATTAGGCTACGTACTTAGGAATGGTTTTTGACAAGCAGCTTCGTTGGAACACCCACTTAGATTCAATTACAGGCAGGGCAACACTTGCCCTTTTTGCTTGTCAACTCCTCGATGGCACATGTTGCCTCAAATCTAGTGGCCCAAGATCCAATAACGTACAAAAGCTAACCAACTGACAAAGCTGCAAAGAATGGCGTGTATTAGTATCACTGGGGCAATAAAAACTTGCGCATCTAAACTCTGGGTGTAATAATTGGGCTACCCTTTTTAACGATCATGATCTAAAAAGAGGCATGTCTAATGGCAGGTTCATTTCTCTTTTTGCATCTTTGAGAAATCGGAATATTTTCTTCTTTTGAGGTCAACATGTTCGAGAAAAGAACACGATTCAATTTTAGAGCTCACTATTTTTTTCTCAAGAGAGCAGAATTTCCAAAAAGGGCTGAAGAAATGTAGCATTTTTTTTGGGAAACGAGAACGCCATAAGTACACTAAGAATGGAGGAAATAGGTGATTACAAGGCAGGGAGTTTAACGGGTCACATGAAGACACTTAAAACCTTCGAAAATGACCCCTTTCTAAAAATCCCAGACAGGATGCTGCCGATGGTAAATTTTTCGAAACGCTACAGGGTCGATATATCCAATAGGCAACTGTGGAGGAGTGATAGCTTCACAGTTAATCCCGGCTCACTGATGGGTCAAAACTTTAAAACGGACTAACGGGAGCGGGGATACATCGTAGCAATTTCCGAAAAGCTCTTCCAGTGGAATACACGCCGACCATATTTCAGGCGGTGGTGCCAGGAAAAGTCTTCGTAAGAAGTCCAAGGGAGAAACACATATCTACATACTCTCAGATGGTCAAGTGGCCTTAAAAGCCTTGCAAGCATACGAGCTTGAATCATGACTAAATAAAAATTGTGTCGAATTATAAGTACTCTGGGACAAAACAATGAAATAGAATTGTGGTGGGTTTCAGGTTACGAAGGATTCGAGGGAAATGAAGGGGCGTATTGCCAAAAGAGGAGTATCTTGAACTCTTACTGGAGCCGAATCATTCCTAAGCTACGTTCTGACTAAATGCTACGTTCTCGAAAAGAAGATATGGGAAAAGAAAAAATTTCAGTGCAACTGGAACAACACTAGTGGACTGAGGCAAGCTAAGAAATTTTTAACTCTCAGTAAAGCTACATCGAAAGATTTACTCAAGCTAACCAAAGCAGACCTTTGAATTCTAACTAGCTATTTCACAGATGACTGTTCACTCAGACACCATCTTAAAAAGAAAACTCCAAGCCAGAAAAATAAATGTCGACTAAAATGCAGCTAAAACAATTACATATGTTCCGAAAAAAGCACATCTCTGACAATACTTAATTTTAGTATAAGCACATGCGTCGCCCTGATGTGGGTGACCAGCTGCGGGCCATTTTAATAATTACCCATATTAAGAACAATTAGCAACGAATTATATACAACTAAATAGAATGTCAAACAAGCTTAATTAACGCCAAACACAGTCACATAAATAATACAAACGAGCCTCATTTATTGCACAAAAAAAAAAAAAACATAAACTCATTATCAACTCTAAAATTGTTAACTGAAATACAAACCTGCATAAATGTCAGACTTTAGCCAGACATCTAGACGCATTAACACTTTGAAGCTCAGCACGTAGACGAAAAGATCATAAAAGTGTTTGAGAATGATTTAAGTGTTAAATAAAAACAATTTATTTTTGCAAAACAGAAATGAAGTCATTATAAGAAATATTAAAAAATAAACTATTAGCGTAGTGCAAGTGTTGTTATAAAATTAATGATAGACAGGAGATTTCAACTGTAACATTTAAAAACAAGCATTCCTTACATGTTAGAACTTTTTTGTGAGAGTATACAAACGCTTTTCGAATTCTTAAAATTTTTTAACCACTCAATTCAACTGCAATGCTACAAAACTTACCTTGTATAGTTTATCTTTTTGATACCAAACATCTTCTTCTTCCTCTTGTGGACTAAAAGTTTGATCCAAATTCAGATCATCTCTAGAACGCGAAAGAATTTTTCTTCTAGACACCATTTTGCTGAAATGAAAAAATAAAAATATATGTAAAACATGTAATAAAATATTTTTTATTAAAATGATATTAGATATAAATAACGTATTAAATGAGATTTACAAATATTTTTTGCATTTTTGTAGAGAATCTATTGAAATATATCCCTTTTTGCTTTCGAGACGGTTGCTTAAATTTTCAAAGTAGCACAATGAAAAACGTGTTTTCAGAAAAAGTAAATTTATTCGAGTGAAAGTTTTTAAACAAAAAATACAAAAACTAATTTGTTTAATTTTGATTTGTATAAAAAAATATTTAACAAGTATTTTTTTATGCAAGTATTAATTACATTTTAACAGAATCATCATCAGCAACAAATTTGCAAATTTTTCAATCCTTATACATAGTTGAAGTAAGTTGAAGTTTACAAATTTGCAAATTTTTCAATCCTTATACATAGTTGAAGTAAGTTGAAGTTTTTGGCACCTTTGTGTGTGTGACTCGACAATATTTACTGTTAGCACAATGAACCCCTTTTGTAACGATTAATTGACATGTATAATTTGATACTTTTTGATGCTTTCCGAACATGGTTCTGAGCAGAGCAACTCCATGTTTGGTTCGCATAAAGAAATTCTGATAAAATGCCAACTCATTTTGCTATGGTTTACAACTAAAAATGCGTTTGTTGTACAAATGTGTTTTGACCAAAGACTTTGGTGTTGTTCAATTTAATGAAGTTGTTAACTAAACAGTTCAACAAAAAAGGGATAAAATCTACAATTTGACTTTTTGGAAATCAAACAAAAAAAGCTAAAAAACAAAAGTAATCATAAAAAAATGCTCGAGTTGAAGAAAGAGAAAAAAATAACTAAGTAAAAAATGAGTGCCGCCGTTCTTGTAGATAGTTTAACTGATCGCTATACAACTGTTGGGTTGAAACTTTTTTGAAAGAACTTTTGTTGATTTTTATTGATAAAAGTGGGATATGCAAGCAATGAACTTCCTCAGCGACAGTCAGTCGAAGACATACATTTTAACAGCTTTATTAACGATGCGTAAGGCAACTCAATCATTTATTATGTACAACATGTGCGACTATTTTATGACATCAACATCAATAAGCGCAAGCTAAGGGCGATTGTGCTGGCGGCAGACATTTTTGAAGAAGTCAAAATATTTTAGTGCAATACTTGGCTTTATAATGAGCTGAACCGGGAAGAGCGAGTGTTAACAGGAATTGTCAATTTTTGCTGACGAGGTGGTCATTGATGTTATATTCATTTCTTTATAAATCGGCATCGATAGCATATAAAAGAGATTTTGAATACAAGACATAAAAATTTTGACAGCTGCATTTAAAAAATATTGACTTGAATTTATAAAAAAAAATTTTGAACATAATCCCTGCAGAAAACTGGACCAACTTTTAAATAGTTCTAAACTAGTTCTAAAAAAAGACCAGTGCTGGTGCCGCTACAATACCCTTTTACATTGATTGAACTGACGCTTTTTACGTGTTGATGTCATAGGAAAAGACAATTGTATCCAAAAACTTTCCTTTTTCTCTATATTTGAACTAGTTCCAATATGAACATTTCCAAACTGGTACTTTTTGCTAAAGTATTAATTCGAAAAGCATGGGACGCTTTTATGATTATTTTTTTATGCTTTCTTTTATTTTAGGCCAAATTTTTTTTATACTACTAAAGTATAACAATTCAAGACTTATCCCTGACATTTTGGTTCAAAAATGTTTGTCGATGAGGTAGAAAAGTGCAATGCCGCGAAAGTACTTTTTGAAACCTGTGAGCAAATTGCTCAAAAACTACTCGTCCGATTGCTACCAAATTTATTACACTGACTTAAGGACTCATTAAAGGGCGTTTAATCGTTCGATTTTTTTTTTTGATACATATTTATTGATTTGTAACCTAAAACGACCTCAATTTTGTGCACAAAACATTGAACATTTTCTTTCTAAGCCCGCCATTTTGTCAAAATTTAAGGAGCTCTTTACTATTCCGAAAAATAAAATTCTTGCTTTTGTCACCGAAAACATATGCAAAAACCTTTTAAATGAACAATTTTCCAGTTGCCACAACAAGTTTAAAATTTAAATGGATCAACAAATATTAAACTGTTAAAGCAACAAATTTTTTGTTATTCTTACGAAGCTAAAATTGTACAATTTTCAATATTTTTGTTAACCTAACAAGTATATTGTTGTAACAGCAAAACTTTTAATGAATTTTTCTAACTGCAAAACACTGTTGTATCTACTAATTTCTTTCTCTTTAATAATGTAAAAAAATTGGTCTAAAATAAATTACAAGTTCAAAAAAAAAAAAATTTTAAAAAAGTGTCTTGTTTTTTTTAAAAAAACTCCCGAAGGCCCTTATCTGATTTATTGTATTTGTACGATTTTTCGTACAGCAACTTTAAAAATTTTTTAAAAATACTTGCGGTTAAAAATTTATTCTTAAACTAGCTGATATACCCGGTGTTACTCGAGAGTCATTTATATAAACATTTTAACATACACTTCTCGATTAAATGTTTTTTAAAATCGGGAATAATGAAAAACATGTTGAATTTTATTTGAATTTTATTTTATTTAATTTTATTTATCCACCGTTTGCTAGATACTTGAACGAACATTGATCCAAAAAAGGTTAGGAAAATTTTTGTTGTTGGTGGTTCCATCTCTTGCGGAGAGCTAATTGAATTCAAGGAAGCGGTACGAAAAACAGATTTTAAAAATTAAAAAGAATTTTTATATTTACTCAATCTTAAAGCAAGCACAATTACCTCTTCAACAAAATAAAAATTATGGTGGGACTCAATGCGTCCTTGAGATATGGACATTTTAACGTCTAAACAAAGATTTATATTAAAAAACATATTGAACTTTTTAACAAAATAAATGTTAATGAAATATATTAAAAACAGCAGAGTTATTGGCATTAAAAGTAAAAACTTTGATTTTCATATATTTTTTTTCTCATTATTAGCTATCAATGTATTATGAAAATTCGTTGTGCTAAAAATGATTGTACCTACTAAAATTTCTAAAAAAAACTGGCAGTACTGCATTATTTTACTTTTGAAAAGTTTGGTAGCAATAGCATTTTCGCAAAATATTTCGCAAAACTTATGTGCTAGCTGCATAAGAACATCAGATATTCTTCTGTAAGCAGAAAATAGCGCCACCTGTCTGTAATCCCAATCGTGTGGGGTTAAATTTGAAGAAACTTTTGAAAAAACATAATTCAGCTATTCAACGCAAGGTGTACGTATAGTTTGTACCCACACCTCTTACACATGTGGCGCCATCTATCTGTGAATTTAACGCACAGATCAAAACTAATGAAATAATTGTGCTGACCAGATGCGCATATGTTTTTTTATATCGCCATATAGCTGAAACTGCTTACATGAAAATATTAACTTTTACAGCATTCTTATTCACAGTCATCTTTTCGATAAAATTGTTATATATATACAACATTTAAAGTACCATTGATAAAGAACTAATTGACAACGGTGACACAATAGTGAAAATAAATACAGCCTTCACAACAAAACAAATTTAACAGGAGGGGAGCGGGGGTGAGGAGGCAAAATATAAGTAGATAGATGATCACCATAAAGAAAATTTTATATAATACAAAATGTTCGTAATTACTTTAGACACACAACTGCATTCTTAGAGATATATATAGGGACGTACAAACTATATAGAGAATTTTAACACAAAACTAAGTTTTATAATAGTCTGGTATGAAAAAATAGATTTTTAGCCATAACTTTTGATTGGAAAGAGATATTGGGGTAATTTTTTCACATAAATTATTTTTGAGACTTGACTTTTTTGTAAAAAATATAAAAACAACATTTTGGAAAAAATAAATTTCGCGAAAAAAATCAAAGGGGGTACCCTTGTTGTTTTGATGACAAAAACAGTAAAATAATTTTTGCGCTTAGCTGGAAGAATTTTTGCAAATAAATGCTATGTCATATGAAAGGTAGCCAGATGTGCAATTTTTAATTGATTTCGTTTTTACAACAACAACAATTTTTGAGTCATTTTTTGAGTAAAAAGTCAATATTTTGGACCTTTTTTGACATAATCATAAAACATATATACACTGACTTAACGGTACAGTTCAACCTATTTTTGTGAAGTGATTTTATTGAACTTTTGAACATTTGAACATTGAAAATTTGAATGAAATATATTAATGGACAGCGGAGATATTTGCATCGAAAGACCAAACTTTGATTTTCATGTCGTTTTTTTCTCATTCTTAGGCAACGATGTTTTATGAAAAAGTCGTTATACTGAAAATTTCTCCAATTTTGAAGATATGTGCATGTTTTTGATGTCAAAATAACAGAATTTTTTTAAAATTAAATACAAAAAAATCTCCGATACTAAAAAGTTTTACAATAACAAAATTACTGTTAGTTGAAAAATTTTAAAGGGGGCGTGGCAAAAACTAAGTATGTAACATTTTAAGTTGGAACGCACTTAATATGTATACATAGTTTGAGCAAAATCCGTTGAGCCGTTTAGATTTGTATAAAGGCCAAACAAACAAACAAACAAACAGAAAATGAGTTTTATTACTATAGACTAGAGTTTTCTCAAAATTCTCAAGGTAATGTGATATGTGACTAACATTACTACAAAATAATATAAAATTGTTGTCTTACTTTTAGAAGCTTTAATTTACTACGAAAGTTTAAGGTACTTATCTAAGAAATATATACAGGAAGCTATACCATCCATTGGACTTCGTGCTCGTTTCAATAAAAAGGAAACTAAGTAAAACCCACTTTAAGTTCTTTTTATTTTAAAATAAGGTTGGATTCAGCTGGATTGCATAATGACTTTACATGATTTCATAATGATTCAATATGACCATCCTAATGATTTTACATGATGATGATTCAACATAACTATCATAATGATTTTACATGATTTCATAACTATTCAACATGAAAATTTGTTGCGATTTTTACATGAAAATCAAAATGATTTTACTATAAATTTCTATGAAGCAAAATCATTGGGAAACATGTAAAATCATTATGTTTCTAGTTAATTTTACAATGTTTTTTTCCGTGTGCATTAAATTCAACATTTTTACTCTTAATTTATACTAAATAAATTCAATAACTTCTGTTTAATTGATGTTAATGTTAATGTTAATGTTGTGTGGTGGAGATGCGTACTTCGACCTAAATGAGATCTATTGTACCTCCTTCTCAAAGCTCCGCTGGGTTTGCGGATTACAGAATTCCATTCAGCCCTATTTCTCTAATGAATTTGAGAATATTCTTAGGTTCAAGGGATGAAACCTGCTCTAGACTCAGCTCATAATTCCCCAGTGCTAGTTTACGTCTGCGAGCCACGGCGTTGCAGTTTGTAAGTAGGTGTATTGGAGTCTCCTCTGCTTCTCCACAGAAACGGCAGTTACTATCGGTCTCTATGCCCAATTTCATCAGGTGGTATTTGAGTTTACAGTGTCCTGTAAGGAACCCCGTTAGAATCCTAAGATTCGGTTTGCCTAAGCTTATGCACAATTTTGCTCTCCGAGTGTTAAAATCTCTGAGGAGCAATTTGGATTGTCTTAGCTTTGGGAGGCTTTTCCAAAGGTTTGATCGTTTATGCCTCTCCTCCCTTCTTAGTTCTTCTTTTATAGAATGTGTGCCCAATCCGCAGAATGGTTCTGGCCCTATAAATTTTGTGGCTGCACCCTGTCGTGCTAGTCCATCGGCTTCTTCGTTACCCTGTATTTTTATTTACGTTTAATTGATAGGATTCATAAAAAATATCGACAACATTTGTTTCAAGCTTTTATCATTTTTGTAGTACTATCTATTTATATTAATAAAACTTATTTTCTATTTGTTTGTTTGTTTCTTTAGCCTTTATTCAAATCTAAACTTTCTCAAAATTCAATATGTAATTTTTTTGAATTATTAAAAAAAGCATTTATGGAAAGGTTTTTCCTAAAATATTTAAACTATCGAATAACCAGAATTTGTATTTAAAATCAAGAATGATTTAAACTATCAAACATTTAGAATTTGTATCTAAAATCATAGAAAATCAAGATATTTAAAGATATATAAAATATTATAATTCTAATAAAAATAGATTTTTTACTACTTGCAATAAACTAAAACATTCTTCAAAAACATTTAAAAAAAAAGAATTCCTCTTATACTTCATTGCATTTCATTGCAAAAGTTGGTGTACGAAAAATCGTACGTTGACCAAATACGTATGCAACCGACGTGCAACCTTGATATGTCAATCATCTTTTTGCAGTTTTTGCTGGAAAAGAAAAGGGGATTTAGTAATCGTGGCAAGACATAGTTTTCTAAAAGCAAGTGAGTTTTTAGATATTCAGCCCGAATCTGAATAATTTTTCCCTGGGAATCGGAAAAGGAAGTTTTAATTTTTAAGATAAACTTCAAGAAGATTTTGGAAATTTTTAATGCACATTTGCTCATCAACCGTCAATATTAATGAGTGTAAGCAAAAAAAAATGTGATGTCTGTATCTGCTATCTTATGAAAATGAAATGAAAAATTCCTTTTCCGATTACCCGGAAAGTCCCGGAGAAACCCCACAAGATTTACTCTTTGACTGATGAAGAAAGTTCCGACGATGAGGTCTTCAATTTGATTTTATTTGCAAAAAAGGAAATCAGTAAATAATGAAATGAATGCAAAATTGATTTATAAATTAAAATTTTTAATTCACATTCAATTTGTAAAAATGAATTTATTATTCATTGCAATTATTCATTTGCGTTACTCAGAATAATGAATCAATTTTTATATTCATATGAAGAATGCAATGCTATTAACAAAGCATGCAATTCACAGAGAATTTCAGTATATTCCATTATTCTTGTTTTTTACTCATTATTTGTTTAATGTTCGTTATTTATTTTTTATTCATTATTCATTTGCTGTTCATTATTAATTTTTATTTATTATTATATTTTTTATTCAGTCAGTATTCATTTGTTCTTCATTTTTAACCAACTACAAAAAGTTGGTTGGTTTCTTTGTTTTTTTTTATTCATTATTCATTTGTTATTTACTTTTGTCTAAAAAATAAAAAGAATAAGAAATCTTGTTAGTCACATTCAAAAGGGATTGATCTTCATGACAACTGTTTTTAATTTTAATATAGGCATACGAAATAAGAAATGGTGGTGGAATTTGTTTATCTGCGGTTTACTTGTCAATGCTTGGAGGCTAAAAAAAATTTATAGAAAATCTTTTGAATCGAAAACCTTTGTCGCAAGTAGAGTTCAAAGTCAAAGTTTCTGAAGATCTTTTAATTACAAGTAATCAAAGCCGCAACAGTTTTTAAGAAACTGAGTTACAAAGTCGGTTTTGTCCAGAATATATCCCAAGGATTTCAGGTCATCATATTAAAGTAAAAAATCCAATCAATAAGTACTTACTTTATGGCGTTTGCCTCAAAACAACGATATTCATGTGTAATAAGTGGAATAAACATTTGCACCCAAAATGCTTCGGTTGTTACAAAAATCGTGAATATGAAATATTAAATTATAGATGCCTGTGCCAACTCTTATAGATGTACCACAAGTGTTATTCCTGACTAAAGAATATGAAGTTCATATTTAAATTGTCTTATCTCTAATTTTATTAATATGTCTATACTTATTTATGCTTAAAACTGAAATAAAACAAATAAAGTTCCTTATCTCCTTTAAAATTAAGTTTGTTCTAATATCTTAAATTTTTGCTTATGCTTTTGGTCGGGGAAGGGGGGGGGGTTGAAAATAGCACACATTCCAAAAATGTTCTAAAAATTTCAAGGTGTTCATTTCAAGTAGTAACAAGAAATGGGTTAAAGTAGATCTTAACCTGGTTTGAAAGTATTCAAACGTTAGAGGCATTTATTTCTTATCTCTTGCCAGTGTCGCCAGATGAAATTACCACCACAATTATCTTTTTCTCGCACTTTATTCTCACAAATTACCACACTCCAAAAATACCTCAAATTATCACAAAATACCACAATACCTCAAAATACCACAAATTACAACAAAATACCATAACATCTCAAATACCTCAATATCTCAAATACCAAAATGCAGTGATCACCATAATTTCAGAGATTTTAGTATATAAATATATAAAAAGAATCTATACATATAAAAAGCAAAAAACTGTCTGTTTGTCTGGCTGTGTGATGGCTATAGATTCAAAACTACTGGACCGATTTATCTGAAATTTTGACAGTCGATTGGTTTCGATTACGAGATGGTTTACGAAAAAGTTTTGCTACGCCCCCTTTAACCGCCCACAAATAAATACGGTAACCATACTAAAAATGGGCATGGTCACACTATGTCTGAAACCCTTTTCTGGGGATAACCGTGGAGTAAATCAAAGTGCTCTAGGTATAAACGAAATCAAGCTGAAATTTTGGCAGTCGATTTGTTTCAAGTACAAGATGGTTTTTTTCAGCGTCAACACTGTGCATAAACAGGTTTCGTGCAAGTTTTTATTACACAGAAAATAGAAGAAAAAAAAAAACTTTTGAGTGTACTAAGAAATGGACCATTGATGAAATTAATTTACTAGTGGATTATTTGAACCAACCTAAGGTTTTTATGGTATGGTTGATTTGTTTATTGATAAAGTTTAGTTCTTCAAAAGTTTCATATGTATTTGTTAGAAATGTGTTACATGATATCTCAAATCATCAACGCTTTTCACGATTGTTCTTAGCAAATAAACCTTAAACCCACAAAATAATATTTTGTTTATGGTTGAATCAGCTGATTTTCCTGCTGTTTCAAAAATTTTTTTAAATTTACAATGATATTGCCACTGTGCACTTCTAAGGTATGCTAGTTGCAAATGCATAATATAATTTGCAATTGCTCCGCAAAATTCACTGGATCGTGAATACCCCTTTTGTATACTTACAAATGTTTTGCAGAAAGAAGTTTGCGGCAAAGATCTATTTTTTCCAGGCATCATAATTTTTTAAACACTTTTTATTAACGTAAAATCAGCAATTGCTTCAAATAAAGACGATTATCAGAGTGTGATTTTTTTAATGAAAATGTGATCTGTTTAATGACGAATTGTAAAAAAAAAGAAAAAATAGATACATACCACAAACCTCCACAAACGAGTGCATTCAGTCATTTGAACAATTCAAAAAAAGCTTCGTTCTCTAAATTCGTATTTCTACCATGCGTGGTAAAAATATCGTTGTGGTAATTTGTGGTATTTTGAGGGATTTTGTGGTATTTTGAGGCGTTTTTCCCCGCGAGAGATTTTGCCCACAAAATACCATGGAAATTACCACATCCTACAATCGTTGAAAAATACCATAAACACTATTTATCGTGCTTTTCTGGCAACAGTGTCTCTTGCATGTATCACAAAAAGAAGTGCAACACGTAAAAGATGGTGCGTTTCTTTTATTTGATGTACTTACTTTTTTTTTAAATAATACAAAAAATTACCTTTGTTGAATTCTTTAAAATTATTCCTCAAACAAATTGAAAATGAAAAAAAATTGACACAACAGGTGTTGAGATTTACCTTTTTTTATCAGTAAAAATTTTGACAAGAAAACAAAACAAAATTAAAGTGAATTATTCTACGCTGAAAGTTTTTTGTACCATTTCATAGCAAGTAAAAATTGCGCTAGAAATTAACTAGTTGATTTTTCCAATTGCCTCCAAAATAATTACTATGATACTACGGCTAAATTTCAAATTAAAAAAAAAATTAATTCGTGCATGTGTTTTTACATATTTTTTATAAAAAGTAAAGCACGAGCCACAATTTTTTTATAGAAATTCATTTAGTTTCTAAAGATCATGACTCAAAGCACAGCTTCAGCTCAAAATTATATATGAAAGATATAATAATATATGAGCTTTTTTAATTGCAAGCATTTTCAATCTTTTATTTACTCTACACGTCTGCTGAGCCTAACTTAAATATTGGCTTAAGTTTAGTAAACATTGGCACAATATATTGTCACCTTTTGTTGACTTAATAGAATAACAAAAAAAAAAACACCTTCATCACACTTTTACATACGTCTTTGAATAATAATAATAAGGGGAAAAATAAAAATAATAAAGTGTCTCTTAGTGCTAAAATAAATGTGTCAGACGCATAGCGTAAAGCTGATTAAAAACAAACAAAAACCAATCAACAATGAATGAAATCATTCTAATTCTAGTTTAAACTGTAGTCAATCAGCTTTGAAATCGTTCACTCGTCAACGCTAGAATAACGTGGTCAGAACATAACCAGAACATTGCCATCAGAGGCAAAATACGCTGCTTGCATGTAAAAGAGTATTTTAAATAAAGATATTTGTTTCTTAAGCTGCAATATCTTCAATCTTTCTTGTTGTCTCTTCTTTTTTGGAGATAAGTTTGCTAAACTGCGTCACAGTCTTCACTCTTCATAGTTTGTTTTTATTTTGTTGTAAGAAATACAGGCGCGTTCAGGCACGCTGAATGAACTTTTAACGCGACTTTCGAATACTGTAAATTTGTTTTATTGGCATTAGATCAAAGAACATAACAGGATATGTAGCGTTTTTCTTATAACAGTTTTTTTTGTGTATTTGTATTATATACGTAATTCTACAAAATATAAACATTTTTGGATTTTTTAACGAAACATAAGAGCTATTGTTGAGCGGTAAAAATTCATTAATATTGCTTTTTTGATTGTCAAACATAACATTAAATCGTGATTTGGTGTCATTAAAAAAGAAATTGCCTAAAGTTTTTAACTTAACCCATTAGTGCATAGATGAAACTATAAAAATCAGGAAGTTGAAATTTTCTAAACCGTGTTATTTTTAGCTAAAGAAGAAAATTTAACTACTCCCATCGATCGGAAAATTAATTTTCCTACTGTTCCAGACCGTCTTTTTTAAAGGACACTGTGCATAGCATACCATACTATGGTAAAATAAAAAATGTTTTTATATGAAGTTTTTCGAATTGGACATCAGTAGTATATATTAATGAAAAATATATTCTTTTTATTCGTTTTGCGGTATTGCTGCATTGTGGTAAGCCATGAAGCAGTCTTTTGGATGAAGTGGATGTTGGCATTTTACACAAATGAATTTTGATTTTAGGCCAAAATGACCACAACAACGTTGATTAGGAATAAGGTTAACACAATTTTGATACGCATCATATCTAGCATCATCGCTGACAAAAGTTGCATTTATAGAAGAAAATATTATTTATATAGTAGAACTACCGATTTTAGTTGGTTACCAGACTGCCGCTTTCGCCAAAAAAAAATTTTTATTCAAAAAGCCACTGACTGATCAAATTGACCTCGTATATACATATATATTTATATATATATATAGAAGAGTACGAAGATGTATGGTATGACATTATTTTATCTGCTATTTTAAATTCACAACATGTGTAAATCTTCAGCGTACATATAATAAAATAAACCAAATCAAACACGCCTACGACAAAGTTGATGATTGTAACTGGTAAAAAAATATACCGTCTGTTGACAAAACTCGTAGCAACAACTCAACTACGACGACGACTATCTGGCTAATGTGCATAGTGCTAAATTTTAAGGAAAAGGTTGGGCCGCAGCGGACAAACTATGAAGACACAATAAACACTAGTAAAATATTTACAGCACAAATATGTATGTAGTTGTCAACAGGCAGTAATAACAACAACAAAAATAACAGAAAAGAATACCAAAACAACAGACGCCTAAGAGTCACGTAGCAGAGACAACAACCCAAAGAATGAGCTGAAAAATGTCTCACCATAAAAATAAATATAAAAAAATAAAAATACACAAACCTTTTGCATATTGTTGAAATCTTTGACATTTTCGGAAAAGTTATGCTTTGCAAAAGCTTTGCTACAGCGTAGCCTCAATTCGCAAGCAAATAGAAATATGTTGCCTCGCATTAATTTACATTTAAGTGGAATACGTTGTTGTTGTTGTGGTTGATATTGATTTTACTTACAAAATTTGATGCTAGTTAAGATTTTCAGTATTTTATTTAACTGAAGTTTTGCCTAGCTGTATTACTGTTTACTGCAGCTTAGTTTGCCTAATAGCTAGAAATAAGCAGGAAAAGTTAACAAATGCTTGTGGAAATGATTGACAAGCAGTGACAATCACACTAATACACATACACTTAAACACTTGATGGTGTCAATGAACTTTGAAGCTTATGCTGCTTGCATTGTTGGTGATGGTGCCTGATTTGTTGATTGGCATCTAAGATCTTTATAAAGCAATAGCAACAATGTTGATGCATTAGTTACAAATCGGGCACACAATTCGAATTTTTATTTATATTGCCTCAAAACTATCTTCTTCGATTTGCCTCAGTTGATGAAGAAGATAACAATTACTGCTTGAATTTGGTGCCAGGCTTCTTTAGTTTTTTGTATTTTCTTTAGCAGCCTGAGAGTCAGTTGACATTTTTTAGTCTGAATTTTTATGAATTATGCATTTAACCAAGAATATTTATATTAAAATTTTTTAAAAACATGAATCACTGTGACATTAAAGAATTGGCTTCTCTTGTTTTTGATAAACATTTTTATGCTGTCATTAATTTTCATTGAACCAAAAAATTGCTCAAAGGGGTACTCATCTCTGAGCATAGCACTGAATTTCAAAAGCTTTCTGCAAACTTACAGTTACTCAGCTAACAAAAATACGCTAAGATACGATGCCACACAGCGCCACCAATTAATCAGAGTTGACAATAATTAAGCTGGACAAATTGGTTGATATTGCAAAATGCGGCAATGGCAATTAATTTTGAATAAAATTGTAAAAGTTAATATCTTATGTTCTTTATTTTTGTGTAAAAAACACAAGTGTTGCATACAGCAAATATCTTATTTCTTGTCTGCTTTATGAAATTCTTAATAATTTCTTGAGAACCCACTGAATCTTAGCACAAACTTGAGTTTAAAGCAACAAAACTGCTACACTTACAAAGAAACACAAAGAAAGAAAAAAAAAAAAACAAAGAACAGTTGATGTGATGAATCTTCACAGGGAGTAAAAAAGGAATTCCAATGCATAATGAAGTCATCAACATGTAAAGCACCACTTGGTAAAGAAGAAAAAGAAGTCAACTTCTAAAAATAGGCCTTATTCACAACGCAGGTGCCGCAAATATTTGCAGTTATTTCCTCTACCTGCTTTTGCTTTGCTTAAAGCTTCATTCTGTTATTGCAAAGCTATTTGCTGTTATTCTTGGCTTTGTGCGTATATCACCTGAGTGCGTATGTATTTAGACACTTTTCTGAAAAATACAACAAAGTTGCTTGTGTTGAAAACGTTACTTGCATATTTTATATGTAGATGAGCTACAATGTAAAAACAAAAGCTAACTTGCTTTCTTTAACTACCTTGTTTTCTTTAACCGAAGGGGTATGAACAGTGTAAAACTTTCAATAAAATAATTTTATTTTTTTTCATAAATTATTAGCTTACACCCCAATGAATATGTATCTCAAGTTTCAAATGAAAATTCGAACTTTAAGTATCGTCACAAAGGGGGAAGTGAGAGGCAGCTGCCCCCTAGAGATGAAACAATAAGACAAATGCAAAGCAACTAAAGTTCTTAGCCCACTCACTTGACTTGCTTGACCGATAATTCCCACACGTCGAAACTCGAGTGAATTCACTAATTCCATTTTAAGCGAAATGTTTTCATATTCCTCAATATTGATGTTAAAAAGCATTGCTGCCAACCGTGAATAACATTAAAAACTATTGCGTAAGCCTTAAAATTATTTAATGGCAGCACTTATTTTTTGTTTGACTCGTTTCTCACCATTGTAACAGCGAAACGAGCAGAGGACACAAAGTTTTCTTATCATCTGTGTGTTATTTTTTTTCATATTCGCTATAATAAATAATTCCAAATTGAATAAAAGGAAATAATTAAAATAATTAACGTATGAATTAATATTGTGAGCTTTAGATCAAGTGAGTTTTCAAGAAGGCAACAACAACAACAACTCTGTTGTTGGAACATTTTGAACAACAAATGTTCAAAATATTCCAAAGCTCACAATATTAATTCATGTAATTATTCAATAGATCATAAAAACTAATTAAAATAATTAACATTCAACAAGTGCCCTCCAACTTTAAATTTTTTTTTGCAGTAAATTTAAAAAGAAAAAACAACTTATCGTCCCTATGATAAAATATTCTGAGCTTATTTACTGCAGACTAGACTCACGATCTGAACACAAACTTCAGTATGCATTTAACCATGCTACAAGATAAGTCTACAACATTCACAAATTTGATCACATATCTGTGATTAACAAGGGCGTCGCCAGCCGATGACCAAAGGGATCAATTTGATCACAGATTCACATATCATATCATATTTAAAAATAAGCATTCTTGGTTGTGACATCATTACCTTAACGCACGAAATTGTATTTTCTTACATAAACTAATATACTCCAAAACACCTTTGTATCTTTATAAGAAACTACAATTTTGCAGGTCAATTAGGAAAAATACAATCATAATGCCCAAATGGAACTATCTTAACTCTACCAAGCTTTTTTCATTAATGCCATTAGAGTATGGAATTGTTTACCCACTAATATAAGATATATGGATGGCAAGGAAAGCTTTAGGTGGGCCGTATTTAATCATTTTAGTTAAAATTGAAGTTTACACATTTAACCAGATTTCTCTTTTTCTCTTTTCCCTTTTTTTTTCTTCACTTCTTTTGTTCATCTCGGTTTTATTTATTTCCCACTATCCGACATTTATCTTTACACTTAAAAATCATGTTAAGTTATCATTAGTCTTAATTAATTGAATGAATTTGTTATTAATATTGTATTTTGTAATTAAAAATTGTACCATTGCTAAATGTCTTCAGTCTCAAATATTTGAATGATTTTGTTATGAATATTGTATTATGTAATTAAAAGTTTTACCAACATCTTATTATATTTAATATTTCATTTTAAGAAACTCAAAGCTAAAAGTTACTGTATTTGTGTAGCAAAAGAACTTGTTCTTACTATGCTAATATGTTCAATAATAATAAAAAAATAAATAAAAAACCTGAAGAAGCAAGCAGTGACAGATAAGTGTAAAGTGATCTTGACTCTACCTATAATTAATACTTTCCCATCCTGCATAGATCAACTTGGCTCCCCTTGGTCATCGGCTGGCGACGCCCTTGTTAAGTATTCGAAAAGAGCACCATGTGCTGTTATGCTATACCCAGGGTTCAGAATATTCACACACCTTCACTCACAAACATTTGCTTGAAGCACACAACACACAATTTTATTTTCATTTCATTTTTGTGTGTAACGTAGTTATCGTGTTATTGATCATCCAACATGAATTCTTCGTTTTAATATTTGCTTGTTCGTCACACACTCAAACAATGATCGATCTCAACAATTCTCTGTGTTTCAGTTTTACACTTATGTTTGCGTCAAAATGTTCATGTTGGAGAATTCAGGCCTTTGTCAAAACCAAAACAAAGACAATTTTTCCAACATGAACAAGTGGTGTTTGCAAAATTGTCTTTGTTTGTGTCGGTCATTACGATCGATCACTACCGTCGTGTGGCGTAAAAAACAAATGCTGTTCTGGTTGCTGTTCAGCGTATTGAACTGGTTTTTGGCCAAGTGTAGCAAATTTCGGCGACAATTAGAAAATATTTTAAAATATTAAAATAATAACCTAATGATATGTCTTTTCAAGAGTTTAAAACGTCATTAATCAGTGTTAAGGGGTCGCTGATTTCGAATCAAAAATCAGAATTTTAAAATTCAAGATGGTGGATAGGGTTGCCACCTTAATTTTTTGTAGTTTTGTGAATTCGGGGCTGGCAAAAAAAAATTGTACACCAAAAATGGGTCGCTGAATCCGAATCCCTTGTCAGAATTTCCAAATTATAAAATTTTGAAATAATAGGGTTGCCACCTAATAATATGTCTTTTCAAGAGTTTTAAACGTCATTTATCAGTGTTAAGGGGTCGCTGATTTCGAATCTAAAATCAGAATTTTAAAATTCAAGATGGTGGATAGGGTTGTTGGTTACATATTATTAGGTGGCAACCCTATTATTTCAAAATTTTATAATTTGGAAATTCTGACAACGGATTCGGATTCAGCGACCCATTTTTCGTGTACTATTTTTTGCCAGCCCAGAATTCACAAAACTACAAAAAATTAAGGTGGCAACCCTATCCACCATCTTGAATTTTAAAATTCTGATTTTTGATTCGAAATCAGCGACCCCTTAACACTGATAAATTACGTTTAAAACTCTTGAAAAGACATATTATTAGGTGGCAACCCTATTATTTCAAAATTTTATAATTTGGAAATTCTGACAAGGGATTCGGATTCAGCGACCCATTTTTGGTGTACAATTTTTTTTTCCAGCCCCGAATTCACAAAACTACAAAAAATTAAGGTGGCAACCCTATCCACCATCCTGAATTTTAAAATTCTGATTTTTGATTCGAAATCAGCGACCCCTTAACACTGATAAATGACGTTTAAAACTCTTGAAAAGACATATTATTAGGTGGCAACCCTATTATTTCAAAATTTTATAATTTGGAAATTCTGACAAGGGATTCGGATTCAGCGACCCATTTTTGGTGTACAATTTTTTTTTGCCAGCCCCGAATTCACAAAACTACAAAAAATTAAGGTGGCAACCCTATCCACCATCTTGAATTTTAAAATTCTGATTTTTGATTCGAAATCAGCGACCCCTTAACACTGATAAATGACGTTTTAAACTCTTGAAAAGACATATCATTAGGTTATTATTTTAATATTTTAAAATATTTTCTAATTGTCGCCGAAATTTGCTACACTTGGCCAAAAACCAGTTCAATACGCTGAACAGCAACCAGAACAGCATTTGTTTTTTACGCCACACGACGGTAGTGATCGATCGTAATGACCGACACAAACAAAGACAATTTTGCAAACACCACTTGTTCATGTTGGAAAAATTGTCTTTGTTTTGGTTTTGACAAAGGCCTGAATTCTCCAACATGAACATTTTGACGCAAACATAAGTGTAAAACTGAAACACAGAGAATTGTTGAGATCGATCATTGTTTGAGTGTGTGACGAACAAGCAAATATTAAAACGAAGAATTCATGTTGGATGATCAATAACACGATAACTACGTTACACACAAAAATGAAATGAAAATAAAATTGTGTGTTGTGTGCTTCAAATAGTGTTTATTTACATTTATGTTGGAGATTTCTGTCACATGAGTGAAAATTTCTGAACCCTGGCTATACCTTAAACGCCGTTTACTCAAAATCAATTTTTGACCTGATTGACAAAATATCTAATACAGTTTTCGCTTTTTGTCCTTTGTTGATCCATGTTAACGAATTGCATTCCACGCCACTGAGGCCAGATTTAAGAGGTGCCATTTTCAAAGGATCGTTATGCAAAAATTTACCATTTAAAAACAAAAAATCATTTTTTTTGTAGTACTTATAAATGTTCTAAGGATGTGTACAAAGTTTGATATAAATCCATCTAACTTATTTTTTTTATAAAATAAACAAAAAGCTATTATTTATAAATAAGACCTTGAGCCCGGGAACTTAAATAAATGCAAAAAAAACCCTCAAAATTCAGATGTTTATACTGTTCATACCCCTTAACAAAAATATTGTGTGCTACTTCACTGTATTTGAAATTCTAAAAGTTTGCTTCCATTTTATAAAATGAAAGACTTAAGGCACGACCTTGCTTGCTTGCCTTGAAAACACAAGCAAAGGATACAAAAACATTTGCACTATTTTTCTTACTTAAATCTTTTGAGTTGACTTTTCTTCAGCTGTATTGTCTTTTTAATGGAGAACTTGAAAGTGCGTAAAATATATCCAAAGTTTTTAATGCATTTCGATAAAATTAATTTATTTAGGTGCAAGAAATCGCAGGTATAAAAATTCACAGTAAACAAAAAGCTACATTCCACAAAAAGTCGCAAGATACAAAAAATTGCAAGGTTTAAACAGATGCAAGGTAGCACCGAGAAATTCCTAGAGTAAAAAATAGCAAGTACAAAAAGTTCAAGAAAGTTTAAAAGTATAAAAAGTCACACGGTACAAAGAGTTGCGGAGTAAACAATTTAAAGGTACAAAAATGTTTTAGGGTAAAATAATGGAAACGTCGCAAATTATTGTTATTTCATTTAAATATTGGCGCAATGGATATTACACCACTATAAGTAGATAGTGGTCTAAGTAGTTTTCTATAGTAGATAGAAAAATAAGTAGTTCACTATAAAGAAGATTTTATATAATTCAAAATGTTCATAATTACTTTAGACACACAACTGCATTCTAAGAGATAAATGGGGACGTTCAAACTATATAGAGAATTTTAACACAAAACTAAGTTTTATTAATAGTCTGGTATGAAAAAATAGATTTAAATTTTGATTGGAAAGAGATATTGGGGTAATTTTTTCACAGAAATTATTTTTGAGACTTGACTTTTTTGTAAAAAATATAAAAACAACATTTTGGAAAAAATAAATTTCGCGAAAAAAAATCAAAGGGTTGTTAATTTTTGATGACAAAAACAGTAAAATAATTTTTGCGCTTAGCAGGAAGAATTTTTGCAAATAAATGCTATGTCATATGAAAGGTAGTCAGATTTGCAATTTTTAATTGATTTCATTTTTACAACAACAACAGTTTTTGAGTCATTTTTTGAGTAAAAAGTCAATATTTTGGACCTTTTTTGGCATACTCATAAAACATATATACACTGACTTAATGGTACAGTTCAACCTATTTTTGTGAAGTAATTTTATTGAACTTTTAAACAAAAAAAATTTGAATGAAATATATTAATGGACAGCGGAGATATTTGCATCGAAAGACCAGACTTTTATTTTCATCTCGTTTTTTTCTCATTCTTAGGTAACGATGTTTTATGAAAAAGTCGTTGTACTGAAAATTTCTCCAATTTTGAAGATATGTGAGTGTTTTTGATGTCAAAATAACAAAAAATTTATAAAATTAAATACACCCAAACCTCCGATGGTAAAAAGTTTTATAATAACAAAATTACCGTTGCTTAAAAAATTGCAGAGGGGGCGTGGCAAAAACTAAGTATGTAACATTTTAAGTTGGGATAAACCTAATATGTGCAACTAGTTTGAGCGAAATCCGTTGAGCCGTTTAGATTTGTATAAAGCCGTTTAGATTTCTCTCTCGTTAGCTCTCTTTTAATATCTCAAATATGTCGCGTAAGAAGGCTCATCTGTATGGTAAGTAAAAAAGTGTTGATAAATAATGAAGTTATTGTAAGAAAAGTACAATATATCTACATATTTGAACATTTAAAAGCTATTACTTCCAAAAAATTTTTTAATGCAAAATGCATAGAAAAGTGTTAAGAAATAAAGAATTTAATGTAAAAAAGTACAATATGTCCATATATGAGCACATTTTAAAATTATTACTTCCAAAAAAATTCTAATTTTTTTTTTGCGGAAATGCCTTAACTAGACCCTAATTAGTAAGAATAATATCTTAAAAAATATTTTTGCATTGTATTTTTTGGAGCGGGATTGAAGAGGTTAAAGTCGCAGGGAGCAAAGAGTCACAAGTTACAAAAATATCATAAGAATTAAGAATTCTTAGGAAACAAAAAGGCGCATGCAAATTTGCAAAGAAAAAAGAAAAAAAATCACAGAGAACAACATTTCAAGTTTCAAAAAGCTTAGGCTAAAAAAATGGAAACCTTGCAAAATTGAAAAAGTCGCATAGCACAAAAAAACATAACTTACAAAAAGTTAGAATTCTCAAAAATTCTTAGGATACAAAAAGTATTTTTTGGTGCGGGATTGAAGAGGTTAATGTCGCAGGGAGCAAAAAGTCACAAGTTACAAAAATATCATAAGAAAAAAAAAGGATACAAAAAGGCGCAAGTTGAAGAAAGTTGCAAAGTACTAAAAGCCGCAAGGTTTACAGAGTCACAAAGTTGAAAGTGTACAAAAATGTAATAATCGCACTGCCGAAAAATTCCAAAGGTACAAAATCTTTTAAGGCATAAAAAGCATAGGGTTAAGATTTTAAATATGGGCATTTTCACAGAAAAGTCTACCGTGACCAAAAAATTAAAACATATTAAAAACTTATTTTTTATGATATTGTCTAAGAGAGAGATTTCAATTTTTTTAATATAATCAATTCATGCATAGATTCATTTATCATGATGATCAAATCGTCAGCACTGTTTCACTAATGTAGTTTTTCTTTTTCGTAAATGTTTTTTAAATTTTTTTGTTTCAATAAAAATTTAAGTCATTGGCTACAGATAATGAAAAAATGTTTGAGGCAAGGGAAGAGAAATATATATTAAATTTGTTTTTAAATTACTAAATGACATAATTACTTCACTACCTAATATACCCCATAAAACTGCAATGGAAATTTTAGTAACGTAACGTATGATCAAAAATCCTAATTAAAAGAAACCAGAAAAGATATTTAAATTTGATCACTTGGAAAATAAACTTATGTTATATTAAAACCTTCTGGAAAAAGTTTTATACAAACTGTCTTGCCCAATTCAGAGAGTTTTGCAAATTTTGCAATCCAACTCAAAAAGCACTGTTGTTTTTTGTAACGCAACGCCAGCACATCTTTTTGCTTATATCTTTAAATCCTAAGGGTCTATTGTTGTCATTGTTTTTACTAAATATAGTGCTTCTTAGCTACTGCGCAAATATAAAAACGTTTGGGGCATTTTATTGTGACTACTGGGACATTTTCATCCAGAATTTGAACAAATATGAGTTATAAAGATACCATCATAACTTATTTAACAGCGAAATATATTTCTAAACAAAGATGAATAATTATTCTGTAATATTCCTTTAAAATAAAAGCAAAACAATTTCTATATTTTTGTTACTATTATTTGAATGGATGTAACTACCGGGACACTTAAAAACTCATTCATGTAATTTTAAATACTCAAAGAAGAGTTTTAGATAAAGTATTTAAATATTCAAGTCAGCTTCTTCAGAGTTCTACAACAGTAGAGCTTCCATTTTAATAAAGAATAAGTATGCTTACCTTTGTAGAAGAAACAGAAAACATATTATAAATGGTGACTACTGGGACAGATTTTTGTGACTTGCTGGACAAGTGAAAATATGTGTTAATAATAAGTTATTTTAATCAGTTTTATTATTTTTTTTTAAACCCAAGAAATGTAGTTATTTATATATTTTTTTGTGAAACATAAAAAATAAATCAGAAGAAACGAAAAAAATTACCTCTTATTAGAAAATCAACAAAAAAATTACCTCTTACTCTGTTATTTAAAGACAATGTATAATTTTTCTCCAAATTGGGAAAAGTTTACATCGCAAATGCTTAGGAATAGGACATAAGACACATCCGTCTTCTATGTGTTAAAAAACTCTGCTTCATTACCCATTGACTTAAAAGCAATTTATCATTCGTCTTCCTCTTTTTAATTTTTAGATTTTCTTTACATAAGACGCCTTGAGAGTAGCTTAGAGAACCTGAATTGGCTTTTGCGTTTATACTTGGTCCAACCATATCTTTAGGTTCAACATTCAATTCTTGTTTACTGTCTCTTGAGTCAAAGGACATGATTAATACATTTATCTCTTTTGAATTTAAAATAGTGGTGTCTCTTTAAGTGTGGATTTTTAGAGCGATTTTACGCTCAAGTAATACATAAAGAAGCTTCACTGTAAAAACTAAGTCTTATTTTAAGCACTGCCTTAAAATCATCAATAGCCTTAATTTCATCGTCGTCTTTATATTAAGTCATGCAGCCTTTTAGAAGTATTTTATTTATTTATTAAAGTTTTAATAAATTATACTGGAAAAATCAATTTTGTGTGAAATTAGGTTGGCCTTATTTTAATTAAACAATTTAGTTTTATTGAAGTAATCAAAATACAAAGAAATAAGTTTTATGTAGAATCTGTGAAACAAAAGAGAAAGAAAAGAGCGATAAAACGTTAGTGGGATGAAATCGTTCCGTCAAACATGCAACCAGCTTTTCGCCGTTCAACACGTTTAACGTAACGCAAAACAATATAAAACTCCCTACATAATTTAGTTACAGTTCTGTAACTAAACTAAACAGTTCTCCCTAAACTGTAACTAAATTATGTAGGGAGTTTTATATTGTTTTGCGTTACGTTAAACGTGTTGAACGGCGAAAAGCTGGTTGCATGTTTGACGGAACGATTTCATCCCACTAACGTTTTATCGCTCTTTTCTTTCTCTTTTGTTTCACAGATTCTACATAAAACTTATTTCTTTGTATTTTGATTACTTCAATAAAACTAAATTGTTTAATTAAAATAAGGCCAACCTAATTTCACACAAAATTGATTTTTCCAGTATAATTTATTAAAACTTTAATAAATAAATAAAATACTTCTAAAACTGGCGCCCAACGTGGGGCCCGAAATTTATGCAACCTGGAGCTAAGAAGTGCAACGCAACGTACAATAACAACAACAGCAACAACAAATACAGCAACAAGCATGACAAATTTGACAGCAGAGCAATTTAAGGAGCTGATGGAGGCGGTGTGTTTAAGCAACGTCAAACAGGGTTCGTTCAGCGCGTGTACTGCTCGTTATAAAGGGGAGCGCGACCCGTCCAAAGTCGAAGAATTTATTGCAGCGATCTCAACGTTCAAAACTGTCGAAAAAGTGCTGGATAAGGATGCAGTTGGTGGTATGCCGATGTTGCTTGAGGGTGACGCAGCGGAGTGGTGGCGTGGCGTGAAAGATGGTGTAGCAACGTTTGATGATGTCGTTAAAAAGATTCGTGAAAGTTTTTCACCTCCTAAGCCTGCATGGCGTGTGTATGCCGAGATCTTTGAGGCAAAACAACAAAGGAACGAGTCTACTGATGTATTTATTCGAAAGAAGAGAGCACTATTCGCACGACTTACACACATCCCTATTGAGCGTGACCAAATCGATTTAATCTTTGGATTATTACACGCAAATGTTCGTGAGCGTGTTATGAGGCACAAAGTGAACACCTTTGATGACCTGCTTAAGGATGCGCGAGAAGCAGAACAGTTTCAAGCCGAAAAGGACAAAAGCGCAGAGCAGTCGTCGGTCAATGTTGGTGGTGGTCCTTTGCGTTGCAGTTTTTGCCGTAAAAAAGGACATACGCAAGAAGTGTGTTTCAAGAAGAAGGAGGCTAAGGCAAAAGAAACGCAGGCGAATGCTCCAGTAGTCCTTGCAAAAGCAAAACTAGCATGCTACGGATGCAATACGCCAGGGTTCATATGAGCCAATTGCCCAAATTGTAAGAAAACGTCGAATCAAAGTGAGCAAGTGCATTTCAACACAATATCGATGAAAAAAATTGAATATAAAATTCCGACTGCCAAGGCTCAATTGTTTGGAGTGCCTGGCCTGGTCTATTTTGACACTGGAGCTCGATTAAGTGTTGCTAGTGAAAATTTAAAACGCATAATGGATTTGAAGCAATGTCAGTATGAAAGCATCAAATATGAAATTAAGCTAGCGGATGGAAGCACATCTAAACAGGACTGTTTGTCAACGGAAAGCAAAATAGTCATTGGTGGAAAATGCCTGAACATAACGTTCCTTATATTACCAAATGCTGTCGGGAATCGAACATTGATTGGCACTGACTTTATGCAAAAAGCCGGAATTGTGCTAAACATGGGTCAGAGATTCTGGTCGTTTGAGGGATGTCCTGAGCAGCAGTTCGATTTTGTGGATGAAGAATCACGGAATTTGTTAGAAACCATCAATGTTTACAAACGAAAGCCAGAAGACTCCGTAGAAAACGTTAATAAACAAAATAAGTCAACATATGTATCTGATTTCGAAAACTTTGGGCCCGAGATAGTGATGCAAAATGTGAAGCAAAACGATTACTCGCCAAACTCGATTCATAATATATTCCGAGATGCACTGCCGCTTCACATTCAATCGCCAAAAAAGAAAACCGACTTATTTGAAGGAGTTGTCTTCAACCAAAAAGCGTACGACGACGCAATTTTTACAAAGCTATTTGCAATAGACTTCAAAATTTTAAAAGAATCTGACGGAAGTCAACTTTCATTGTCCGAGAAGGAGCAGCTAGAAAATATTCTACAGAAACATGAAAACGTTTTCAGCGCCATAAATGAGCCAACTCCATATGCTGAACATAGCATCAACACTGCTGACCATGCGCCCATTTCATCACCTCCATATAGGTTGTCGTTTGCGAGAACTCGTGAGCTCAAGGACGAAGTAGAGAAGATGCTGGAAAACGACATAATTGAAGAGAGTGAATCTGCATGGACGTCACCAGTAGTAATGGTACCCAAAAAGGACGGTGGTTTAAGAGTCTGCATAGACTATCGCAAACTTAATGCCATCACGATCCCAGATAAGTATCCGCTTCCACGGATAGATGATTTGCTGCATGCTGCCAAAATAACAAAATGTATGAGTACAATTGACTTACAATCTGGTTATTACCAAATAAAAATTGCAAATAAAGACTATGCCAAAACATGTTTTATTACTCCGTTTGGAACATTTAGCTTCAAAAGAATGCCGTTTGGTTTAAGAAATGCGCCAGCGACATTTCAACGTTTGATTGATAGGTTTAAATCAGGAATTTCTCAAATAAATATTTTAGCGTACTTAGACGATTTAATTATTTGCTCCTCGTCGTTTTCTGATCATTTAAAGGATCTAGATGTTGTTTTTGAAAGGCTTAATCTTTTCAGGTTAAAAGCAAATAATGCAAAATGTAATTTTTGTTGTTCACATGTGAGATATTTAGGACATGTTCTCACTTCAGATGGCATTAGCGTTGATCCCGAAAAAACTTTAGCAATATGTCAAAGAAATGAACCTAAGAACGTCAAAGAGGTTATATCGTTCATTCAAACGTGCTCTTGGTATCGACGTTTTATCGAAGGTTACTCGAAAATTGGAAAGCCACTGACAGAATTAACCAAGAAAAATGCTAAATGGAAATGGGGAGAAGAACAGCGCATCGCATATAACACACTGAAGGAAAAGTTAGTGACATCGCCAATTCTGAAGCAAGCTGAAGACAACAAGCCTTTTATAATAAAATACTTCTAAAGCCTTAATTTCAGACAGTAGGAAGTTGAAATTCAAAATTTTTAAGCGTGCTTGTTGAAAGTCATACAGTCTTACTCTTATTTTCAGCAGGGCTCACATTAATTTGACGTATAGGCTGCTTTTTCACTAAAAATAAGGACTGTAATTCAGCAAAGCTACTGCTGCTTTTACAATTTCACTGCCTTAAAATAAGACAGTTTTGGATGCTGGTTTGCAGCAAATAAAGGCCAGTGTAATTTCAGCGAAAGCTGTCTTAAAGCTGTTGCAGCTTACTTTAAGACAGTTTTTTCACCTATTAATAAGATTTCATTTTTACAGTGTTTAACTATATCATTTTGGGTCAAAAAAGTAAATTCAGGTGTACACAACAGCAAAATCAGGCTGTTCAGCGTGACTACTGAGACACATTTTAAAACAGTATTGAAAACATAATATGATCGCTTTTACTATTCAAAGAAGTTTAAATAGTATACCACATGTTTGTTATTACTTATAGGAAGTATTCAATTTATAAAATCGTGTTTCAGGTAAGGAAAACAACTTAAATATATTTTTGCGTGACTACTGGGACATGCGACTTGCATCTGTTTAAATAAAAAATACATAAAAACCAACATACCTTTTCGCTTTATTTCTACTCACAATATTAGTTTTTTTTCAAGCTTTCTATAGAAGACACGCGCCAGGATTTTATAGATAACGGAATGTCCAAAAAGAGTGTTGCAAAAGTAATAAGCATTTGTTTTAATCCCTAGCAACTCTGTATATATAACAATAGTTGCCATATGCAAAAATTGATTTTGTGGGAAACTTTTTTAAAATTTTTTTTTTTCACAGATTAATAAAGTATAGACATAGTTACAGCTCTTTACAAAATTTAAAATAATTAATAGAAGACCAAAATGTATCTCATTTTCCTGTTTAACGTGGAGTCCCTCTTTTTAAAAATGGGACTTTTTCAATTATTTTTTTAATAGTTCTTCGTACAAATCATACGTAACTCGAGTACAGAGCAGAGAACTGCACAAGCCTACTTGAAGTCTATTTCAAGTGCTTGCTTAAAATACAAATTCAATCTAGCTTGAGCTTGATAATTTTGAATCAAGTATAGCTTGTAATTGAATGTAAATAAGCCCACGACATTTTGCAAGTATTCTAGCTTACAAGCGAACGGCACGAAGTTTCAAGTAAAGGAAAGCTTGATGCCTTCGGCAAAAAGCTTGAATAGCTTGAAATTGAAGGCAAGTATCCAATTAAAGCAAGTATCCAAAAAATTCAATGAGCTTGTTTAGAGAGAGCTTAAGCGTAATAAGACTTTTAAGGATTCTGTGGACTCCGTGGTTGGAAGTTTTAGGGGTAATATATTTCGAAGATGATTTCAAGCTTTAAAATTTAAGATGGCGGATAGAGTTGCCACCTAGCTGTCACAGTTTTAAAATTTTAAGATGGAGATGGAGGTTAGGGTTGCCACCTAAATTTTTACCACAGTATTGCCACCTAATAACATGTATTTTTAAGAGTTTTAAACATCATTTATCAGTGTTAAGGGGTTGCTGATTTCGAATCTAAAGTCAGAATTTTAAAATTCAAGATGGTGGATAGGGTTACCACCTTACTTTTTTGTAGTTTTATGAATTCGGGGTTGGCAAAAAAATGGTACACCAAAAATGGGTCGTTGAATCCGAATCCGTCGTCAGAATTTCAAAACTATAAAATTTTTAAATAATGGGGCTGCCACCTAATAATATGTCTTTTTAAGAGTTTTAAACATAATTTATAGTTATAATTTCAAAGATAACATTACCAGCAAGAGAAAAAACTCTTTTCTGCATAAACATCAACAACAAAAATGCTCACCAAATCTGCTTGCCAAACCATGATTGAATTGTTAAATGACGTTTAAAATTCTTGAAAAGACATATTATTTGGTGGCAACCCTATTATTTCAAAATTTTATAATTTTGAAATTCTGAGAACGGATTGGGATTCAGCGACCCATTTTTGTTCTACCATTTTTTTGCCAGCCCCGAATTCATAAAACTACAAAAAATTAAGGTGGCAACCCTATCCACCATCTTGCATTTTAAAATTCTGACTTTAGATTCGAAATCAACGACCCCTTAACACTAATAAATGACGTTTAAAACTCTTGAAAAGATATATTATTAGGTGGTAACCCTATTATTTCAAAATTTTATAATTTTGAAATTCTGACGACGGATTCGGATTCAGCGACGCATTTTTGGTGTACCATTTTTTTTTTGCCAGCCCCGAATTCATAAAACTACAAAAAGGCTTGAACTTCAAGTAGGCTTGTGCAGTTCTCTGGTACAGAGTGTTTCAACGAATAAAAAGTTGCACGGTACAGAATGTCGTATGCCACAATAAGTGGAAAAATGTCATGTAAGATGTCATGATAATATATTATTGTTGTTTATGTAATTTTCAAATGTTATGTCATACGCCATATGGCATGACATTTGATATGAACATATGAAATGATAACATATGATCGATATGCTAACATATGAAAATTACGTATAAAATAACATATGACATTATTCATGCCATATGATATGAAAATTATAAATACTTAAATAAAATATTAACATGACATCTAACATGACATTTTTCCACTTTTTGACATATGTCATGTCATATGTTATGTCATATGTTTTGTCATATGTCATGTCATATGTCATGTCAAATGTCGTGTCATATATTATGTCATATGCTATATCATGTCATATGGGCATTTCCGTCAAAAGGTCTACCACGACTGAAAAATTAAATGTTACTTAAAATTCGTTTAAATCTCCATAACAGAGAAAAAATGTTTAAATTTATATTGTGAGAGTACTGAGAGCTGATCTCAATTTGAATTTAAAAAAATGACAGCAAACGTGATGAATGGCAACAAAAGTTAAAAAATGGTGACAAAAATTGAAAAATTTTAACAAAAGTTGAAATTTTATAAGTATAATAAATACTCGTATAAAACAAAGTTTAATTAAATTTTTTCAGTTTTCAATTTTAACGGTCCTGAATTACATGTTACATGTTTTTCTTATTCAATTAAATAAAGAAAACTATAAAATATTTACACTTCTTTAAAGGAAAAAATTTGTCACATAACGTATATCACGTAACGTATCATACTAGGGTTTGTATAAAAATAATTAAAAAAGATTTTTCAACGAAACAATTAGGAATATGTAGCAATATTATTGCAGATTATATTAAAAAACTTTCATAAAAAAACTCGTGCACACTTCGCAGATTTTTTCGTTTATATTGATGCAGGTAAAAACCACTTCTATTTTATGTAACGTAACATATCATTTTTGGTGGTTTCTATTTGAGAGCCGAACTTTGTCAACTCAGAGCTTTTACACCTTGTTTAGTGCGCTTATTAAACTATTGAAAAATCATAATAAGAAAACTGTAAGTTTAACTTTTCTTTGTTTTTCTACTCATTAAAGTCGTATGTCATGTCATATCATATGTCATGTCATATATCATGTCATATGTCATGCCATATGTTATGTCATATGTTATATGTCATATGTTATATGTTTTATGTCATATGTCATGTCATATATATGACATATATCATATGTCATGTCATATGACATTAATCTCCATTTATCTCCACAGCAGTCAGGTTTCCGCGCTGGACATAGTTGTTCTACTGCTATGATTAAAATTTTGGACGATATAAGAAAAGCGTTTAATACAGTTAATCACCCATTACTATGTTATAAGCTTAAATATAATTATGGTTTTAGTGACAGCGCTGTGTTACTCCTGAACAACTACTATATTCACTATCGAGTACAGAAAGTTAGGTCGGTGAAAATCTTGCGAGTCTTTCGTCTGTTTGCTGTGGGGTTCCTCAAGGACTGGTACTAGGTCCTCTTTTATTCTCCATTTTTACAAATGATATTTTCAGCGTTTGCAAGCATACATCCATGCATGCTTATGCTGATGATATTCAGATATATCTCTCCCATAGAACTGGTCTCATGGAAGACCTGGTATTCAGGCTTAATGAGGATCTAGAGAGTATAAGTCAATGGGCTGTTAGCAACGGGCTTCAACTTAATGCTTCGAAATCATTTGTATTACCCATCAGCAAAGATAATGTCTTCTATCGATTATACCGGATAGAAGTATATCGAAGATACCGGACGTTATTTTAAAAGACCAAAAACTATGTCTCGTCAGCAAATTCAAAAATCTAGGTTTTCATATTAATTCAAAACTTACCTGCAGTGACCTCATCAACAGTGTGGTTCAAAAAGTATATTATATTCTGCGTAATCTAAGAGTTTCAGCTGATTATACGCCAGTTGAATTGAAACGTAAGCTTGTTCTTCAACTTATAATTACTTATGCAGAATGTGTTTATAGCAATTTGGATTTCCGATCTCAATTAAAATTATACTTAGCATTTAACCAGGTTACACGATATGTTTATGGGCTGTGAAAATTTGATCATATATCTCAGTTTAAAAATCCATTCTTGGAAGTGATATTATTAACTATCTTAATGCTAGAAATTTTATCTTTCTGCATAAATTAATAGTGTTTAAAATGCCTCCTTATTTGTTTGAAAAAATTCGATTCAGTCACTCAACAAGAAGTTACATGCTGACCCCACAGAGTTTCAACTACCTCAACTATACAAGATTATTTCTCGGAATTCCTTACCGAGCCATGTAAGAGCTTTAAGGGAAATAACAAGATTTAGACTTGCCGTATTTCAAAATTTCGCTTCTAATTAACGATTAATAAATTCGCCAGTTTTCTTCAAATCTATACTTTGTTCTTGTCACTTTTTTTATCTTCTCTCTTAATTACTTAAATTTTATACTCCATCTTGATTTCTCTATTTCTACTTAATATTAACTTTATAATAAGTATAATTGTTTAAATTAGGTTTAAAAAAATCTTTAATTTGTTTAATCCTAAAAATATTATTCCAATTTGTACATTAAAAGAACTTATATCGTACTATAAATAAATAAATAAAAATAAAAACAATCTTTCTTTGCAGTGAATAGATAAATCATAAAAAACACATAAAAGAGAAGCAACATAAAAAAGTACAACAAAATTTCTAGTCAATCGTCGTGATATAAAGTAATAAACTTATGAATGAAATTCTTAAGCGTCTAGCGTACCAGCAATAAATAAATGAATAAAAATAAAAAATGTTTAAATTAATCAATAAAAACTTTAAATGCTTTACCCTTAAAAAGCAATTGTAACTGAGAAACGCATAAAAAATAGGAGAAAGAAAAAAAATGGAAAGAAAACGGCTCTCAAAACAAGTGTTGAGGAAACGTTTATGTGGCAACCATATTAATGATTGCCAACCATTTATGAATTATTGAAATAATGAGAGAGAGAGAGGAAAAAATGACGAAGTGGAGAAAAAGTTTTCTTTTTATTGGCAGTTATTGCACAGCAGTAGTTGTTGTTATTAGTTTTATAGACAAACCAATCGTCAAACTGTGCATTTGCGTGAATTTGTTTGTTAGTGTGTGTGAGTGTTTTCAATTTTCAGGTCAATCACCTGAACGTGATTGTAGCTATTAAAACATCAAACGTGCGTCACATAATTGTTTTGTATCGTGTTGTTGCTGTTGTTATTGTATTGAATAGAAAAATATGAAAGGCACAAAATAAAACAAAACAAAGACAAAAATAATTGTTGTTAGAAAAATCATTGCTAAACAACAGCGAAGCGTGCACAATGTTTTAAAATTATTTGAAAACAAAACGACTCCACAAGAAAAATAATAACGACAACTACCTCCTCCTCCAAAACATTTGTCGCTGCTAAGTGGGTGGGCGTAGCACACCAACAAAATAACAAACATCAACAACAATTACTAAATAGTTGCAATCACATTTGTCAGCTGGCATGACTAGGTTGCATGCATTTAGCAGTGTTTGTCCAACCCACACAAAAAAAAGTGTTCAAATTTTATGCAAATTACATCATTGCTTGCCAGATTTTCACCAAAAGCTAAAAAATTCCCTTGACATTAAATCGTATTTTTCTGTTTGTTATTCTGTTTTGAGTTTATTATAAACGAATTTTGGTGCGCCCAACTGCGTAATATGGTTGCATGCCGCAATCATGTTGCAAAGCTTTCAAGCTCGTCCATATCTCTGGCGTCAAATCGGTTCAAATAGCGCCTTTTCTTCAATATTCCCAAAACAAAGGCAGCCCACACGCGCCTGTTGCATGTTGCGTGTTTTTAGCTGCTTCTCTTTCTACAATAACGCACTTTCATTGTTTTATTTTTTTTTTCTAAAGAAGGTTCAAAAAATGTGTTTTTGTTTTTTATAAAACTATTAGTTGTTTGCTGCTACGCTTTTCGTGACTTAAAATTTTGCCTACGACTTAATTTCTATGTTTGTCACAACAATAACGAAAACAAAATTGTTGTGTTTCGACTGCAATTTCCGCTATTCATGGAAATTTTATTTTGCTTTGTCTGGGCTTGGTTTTTAAGGTGATTTTTAAGGAACTTAAAGGTGGGCTTTATTATTTAGTCATAAAAGGTTTGATTTGGTTTTAATTTGTTGCATGAAGTCATGTTTGCGGTCGTTGTTTGCAGTGTTTTTAAAGAAATAAGCTTTTTGAGTAATTGGGGAATTTTTAGTGTATGGGGGAAGACTCTTGAGCAACCATGTTACTCGTACCTTGCTTTTAAAGGAATAATTAAAATAGCTTTACATCATTTTAAAAACTTACTAAAGACTATAAAAGAACACAAGCGTTGATAAGAAGATGAAAGAATCGAAATCAAATTGCTTTTATCCAAAATAAAATATTATGAAAAATGTTTTTTAAAGTGATCTAAAAAGACTAAAAACTTTCAAACTGCATATTTTGAAAGAAAATATCATAAAGAATTATAAATCGAAAAATATCATAAATCATAAAGAAAACTCTAACAGATTCTTAGCTAGGGCTTCCATTTTCAGGACTCGAAAGCAATTTCTGGATTTCGGGATGGTATGAAAGTAAGGATATTTTTTTAATAAAAACTTGTACACAGGAATTAAAAAAAACCACAGTTTACTAAAATTTTTCACATTTTACTTTATTTAATTTAATTTCTTTACATATATAAAGGACAAGAATATACATATTAATTTTATAAATCTATAATATGATTCATTAAATTCATATTTTCTGATGTTATAGTACTAACATAAAAAAGGTAAATATTTTGAAATCACTGAGTCTTTGAGCTGTTAGTTAGGCTGATAAGGCCAAACTTATGCCTATGCTGATGATACAGCAATTATTGTTACCAACAAAAATATTGAAAATGCAATCAAATCGATGCAACAACAACTTGATACAGTGTGTAAATGGTGTCATGATAATGGTTTAGTCATAAACGCCTCCAAAACAAAAATCATGCATATCAGACAGCCAAATATGAAAAAATCTAATGTTAAACTAAAATACCACGATGTAGAGTGCATACACAATAAAACAAATGATATAAATAATAACTGCAGTACTACGATTCAACTAGTAAACCATTACGAATATCTAGGGGTACATATTGATGATACTTTCAAATGGAAAGTACACATTAATGAACTACAAAAAAAGTTACGTAAAGCAGCATTTTCTTTATACCACCTAAGCTACTCAGCACCATATTTTGTACTACGACAAGCGTACTTTGCATTAGCGGAATCGTATATAAGGCATGATATATCTGCGTGGGGCAACTCTTCCCATTGTAAAAGATTGCAACAGTCACAAAACCGTGTCCTTAGAATCCTATGGATGAAACATATGTATCACAACAACAATGTATCCAGCAACAACAACAATTTATCCAACAACAACAACAACAACATTAGCAACAATACACAACTTCGAATTAACAACAACATAACAAACAATAATCTCACAAGCAACAACAACAATTTATACATCAGGAACAACAACATTAGCAACAATGCACCACTTCAAATTAATAATAACGAAACAAACAATAATCTCACAAGCAACAACAACACAACTTCAAATATCAGCAATGGTACCATCAACAACATCAATATCCTTTTCAACAATGACAACAATATAACGTCAATAAACAGCATCAGAAATAACAACAATCAACAATTACTTACCAACAATCCGCCAGAAAACAACACAACAATCGAAACCAACAACAACAGCTCAACAAACAATCATAACACAAGCAACAACAACGAATCAAAAAACTTAACTCGTGAACTAAAAATACTTAACGTCAAAAACATATATCGTCTAACGATATTAACTGAATTTAATGAACCCGAACTTTGAGAAAGAATCAATCACCCATACAATACCAGACTTCACACATCTGGTAGATTTAAGGTCGAAACTACCAAAAACACCTATGGAGATCGAACACTGAAAGTCACCTTACCTACAATATACAATGAACTGCCAAACAACTTGATTAATACCACAAATACGGTGAAAATTAAAAAAGCTTATAAAAATTATTTATT